>CM070548.1:76550627-77114254 GCA_036346405.1 Phyllostachys edulis | reverse complement strand
CGATGGTCGCTATCTTTATCGGATTCGCTTCGATACCTCTAGCCGAGACTAGGAAACCAAGCAATTTTCCAAATGAAACTCCGAACACACACTTTTCCTGGATTCAATTTTGAGGTTATGCCTTCTCGAGTTCTTTGAAAGTTTCTTGTAAGTCGAGATGTGATTGTTAGCGTTGGTGGTCTTTACGACCGATCATCAACGTAAGCTTCTAAATTCGACCTATTTATGGACTAAAGGTTTTTGCATTAACCTTTGAAAAGTTGCACCAAATTTTTGAGACCGAACGGCATCTTAACATAACAATAAGTGCCATATGGAGTGATGAAGGAAGTTTTCTTCATCCTTTTTACACATACTAATCTGGTGGTATTCCTCAATACGCATCTAAAAACTTAGTAATTCGCACCCGAGGTAGAATCTACTAGCCGATCAATGCGTGAAGGGGAAAATCGCCCTTCTGACAAGCTTTATTAAGATCTCAAAGTTAATACACATTCGCCATTTCCCATTATTCTTTTTAACCATTACAGATTAGCAAGTCACCGAGGGTGGTTGACTTCACGAATGAATCCAAATTTTGAGGAGCTTGTCAATCTCGACCGATTGCTTCCTTCCGATCAGTGCAAAACGCCGCAGCTTCGCTTGATCGGTTTTTTATTAGGCCGAGAGCTAGCTCAGGCTCGATCACCTCCCGGGACTCCGGCATATCTGACGCCCGCCAGGCGAATCACGCCCCGATTTGCTCGGAGGAAGGAGACGAGCGACTCTTCCTATTTAGGATCGAGCCTTGCTCACCGTAATCTTATGCGAGGCAAAGGGCCAGGATTTTCGGTCTGGAAGTAACGACTTGGCGCCGTCCGGAGAAGTGCCTTTGTCGAGGTATACCTCTTTTGTCCGGCTCTGAGGGTTTTGGTGTCATCTTAGGTCTTGTGTGCTTGGCCTCGCATGGCGATGAATTAGCCTCTCCGGTGGAGTTCGTCGACCGGTTCTAAGGATTTTCGATCACATGCATAAGCCATTTTACGATCACCCCAACAGTGATGACTCCTTTAGGCCCCGCATTTTCAAACTTTGATAACCGTAATGCGTGGCTATCAAGAATTTTGCCGACGCGGCCGACCAAGAATTCCGCTAGTATCGGATTCAAAGTTTACTACATCAAACGAAATTTTTCCGCTCGAAGTTATCCGCCTTCCGAACGAACCTAAGGAAACTTGTCCTATCGGCTTAGCGGTGGAGCCAGAACTATGCCGTGAAAAGCATATTTCACTGGTTTCACCTTTGACATGGGGACTGTGATTTCTTCTAAAGCTCCCGAAAATAATATATTCAAAGAACTACCTCCATCTATCGAAAAGCTCAACGGTTGTCCTTGGGGGGTTCATTGCTATGTCCTCCGTGAAACCGCCGATTCCTCGGACTGCTTTGAAGGCCCGAATAATGTAAGATTCTCGACCTCGAATAGAGTTGCGAACTGGCTAAACCTCTTGATGTATTGACGAGTCTCATCGAGCCTTGCCGAATTCGGTGGAGATCATCCTCCTTTCCAGCGCATCGACGCATTCTGAAATTGCATATCGAAGGTCACAGAGTTGTTCCCAAGTATAGATTGTTCCGACTTGGTTCAACAACCACGGCCGGGCAGATCCTTCGAGCACAGTGGGTAAATAGTTGGCCATCACATTCTCGCCGCCTCCAAAGAACTCTCGATGGTGGTGGTATAGATTTGGAGAAATTCCAACGGATTTTGAGTTCCATTAAACTTGTTCAAATTGGCGGCCGAACCGTTAGGCCAACACACGCTTGGAGCCCCGCAGAGAAAGCCCTACAACTCGTGATTGATTCATGACGCCTTCGAAGGTGCCGGATTGTAATCGGCCGGAGACCGGTTCCTAAGGTTGGAACGCTGAACTCCGGTGTCGATCCGTCGTGGATATTGGTATGATGTCTACGACCGCCATTTGATTGAGACGATGTCAAGATCGTCCGGCCCGAAGCGATGGTTCTTCTCGACGTGATGGGGAGTGGCTTTCAGAAATAACCTTCTCCTCATGACTCCTTGGTCGGAATCGCGAGAAAGCCTTGGCATTGATTGCTCCCCGAGTATGACCATCTCGTCTCCCTACCGAGGGAGGAACGTTGAGATGAAGTCATAGTTTGACTCCACGAAACTCTTTGTTCCCGATATGCCTCGATTATTTGATGGTCTGGCCGGAGAATTTCGGATACCGCCTACAAGCCGCATACAAAACTCGAGTTTCGCTAAAGCAGATCGTAATTATTTAATATATCTTGAACGCGTTGCAAGTTTTGTACGATTCTCAAGGTCTCGGGAGGTTCAGACCGGTAGTAGGTGTACGCAAACTCAACCTCACCCGACCCTCGATTTGATCTCGCCCTATCAACTATTCTGGTGGGCGGCTGTGCAAATTAGTTGATGGACGCCGATCGCCTTGGCCTCCGACAGCGGTTGGTGCTTGACGGCGGATCATCTCTAATAACACGTGATGGCGTGGTAGAGAGTGTAGGACCGCAAGGCATCTTGATTCTCATCTCCGATCGCGTTGACCTCGTGCCTCCAAAGATTGATCTTCCGATGAGCTTCCATCGTAACTAATGGAGAGCTTATCAGGGCTTTTGCCAGAAGTTTCCACGACGGAGAGCGGTCGGAGATGAGCACCCTCGAGGTTTCCTCACCTGATTCGCGCGATCGCCGATCGTATGTCGAAGCGTGATTATCCCCACGCGGTTTATGACCGCGGAGGCTTCATTGACACCGCTACAGATGTCGGTTGACTCTCGAATCGCCCGTGGTTGTAGGAGAGTATCTTTTCACCATAATTTCATCGAGGGTATAGAGATTCTCGAGTGAAGGTGCTGAAATTTCTTCACCTTGCTTTGCCGGCCGAAGGCCGGCTTGAAGAGATCCCCGACATTCCGAATCGATCGGATGGCGGTTCTCCGATTGCGCCATCGTAACGTGGCACATCTCGCCCATCCGACCGATCTCGCTATCGCCGGTGATATGCGAGCCGGCGGAGGAGGAAGATGAGGATGATTCGCCATTTTCCTCCATGGCACGTAATGCATCCTTCCATGTCGAGGTCGGCGAGTCCGCCAAGTCGAAACACTCCTCGCCCCAAACTCCCGCATACTCGCATTGGCGATTGCCGAATTTGGGTGAGGATTTGTACGAAAGCAAAAGTTTCTTCAAAAACTTACGCCTTCTTCCCCACGGACAGCGCCACATTGCCGATTTATCAAATCGACGATCTTATGAAAATAAAAGGAGGAAAATGACGAGAGTATCTTCAAGAGAATGGGGGGTGCTTTATTTATATGAACTGGGTTTACAAGAATTGACTAGGACTATCTCCAATTACACCGAATGTCTTGAATACTACCGCTTTATTCGTGGTTGCCTTCTCGTTGTTTGCTCTTGTCCTCCTCGTCTTACGCTTCACCATTAAATAACTCCTGAAGGACGGCATTACCTGGAGAAGACGCTCGATGAAATGTTACAACCGTTGGAGGTTCAAGGTAGTTAACAATATGCTAAGTGCCTTGCGGTTAAGTATTTGTGAGACATTTAACCGCAAGGTGATTTATCGTCAGAGTCTTGTATGTCATCGTAAGTTATGGGATGTTTAGCACGTGTTCCATTCATCATACGGTTATTGGTACTGTTCATAACATTTCGAAACTGACCACAGTGAACCTAGTCCGACCAGATACCCATCGTGTAACCTCTGAAATACTTACGACCCGATTAGGTCGCTAGTTTTATGGGTTACGACCATGGAGACGATGGTCTTTCTATGTATTTAAATTAATACATAGAGGTTTTAATCCTAAATCGCGATCCATCTTTGGATCAATGGCCCACGTTCGTTGGAACGTTCGGACCATCCGAACTTTTCTTCGATATGGACCATTGGATCTAATCAATGGTGGCTCTGTTGGGCGTCTTGCTGTCTATTTCCGTTCTCTAGTGCGATTTCAGATCAACGACCTAGGTTGTTTCGCGTGAGTTAAGTTTTCTAAAAACCCGAGATGCTTTATTTATAAACTGAAAATTTTATTAAACTTCAAAATTGTATAACTAATTAATTTTAAATCCTTTTCGGTTCATTCAAATTTTGTTAGTTCTGGTTTTAACTAAGCTTTAATCTAAAAATGGTTGTAGGCTTAGTTTGGTTCCAGGAAAATTTGTTAGTAGATTTATTTTAGGTTTAGCTTTACTTGTGCATTAAAAATTCATTTAACTTGAAAAATGCATAAGTATTTCTTTGTAGCTCCTTTTTGAGTGAAATCAACTTTGTTGGTTTCCTCTGTTAGTAAGCTTATTTGAAAAATAGGTTTTAGGCATGCTACTATATTTAAAAGGTTTGTGGTTGCATTTAACTTGTGTACTTTTTCATGTCTTTGAAAAGTCATAAAAATGCATCTTAGCTCCAAATGAGGTGAATCGAATTGGGTTGTTCATCTCATGAGTTGCTTTGTTTACCATAAAAATTTCAGGTGCAACACCTCTCTGGAAATTTGTGCCAAAAATTTGATTTCGGATGAATAATGCCTAAGTGAATGTTTGACATTTTTCGGTGGTTGATCTTGTTTTGGCCATAACTTTTGCATTAAGAATCCAAATCAATTGGTTATTGTTGATAAATTCCTTAAAAATTATACTCTATCTACTGTAAAAATTTCAGAGCTTTTGGTTGAAGTTGGTTTTTGAGTCTTTCGGTGTTCTTCGTTCTTATCGGTTCTTTTTCGTTCTTTCGTTAGGTGCCGATGAGTACGTTGATTTTGAGAGTGATCCTCTGCAGCAGGTTGAGCATCTTCAGCAAGGCAAGCAGTTTGATCATACTAATCCCATTACTTTTAAAGTCTAATACTTTGTTTACAAATTGTATATATGCATGCTTTTGTGTCAAAGTTAATTTTCCGATTAGAGGTAGCTATTCCTATTGAATGGTTGCCCTTAAATTGTTATCTACCACTAACCATAAGTTATTAATTTCACGGTGAATTAGAGCCCTGATTGAATTATCTCTTTTATTGTCTTTTTAGGTGTCATGCTTAGAAATGCTTAGCTACTGGTAGAATTGGACGGTCATCGACTTAGTCGGTGATCTTGATCACACAAATCTTATTATTATTCCATTATGTCCAAAGACTTGTGCTTTGTTAATTGTAAAGTCAAAAAGCGAAAATAAAATTGTTTCAAGACTTGGGCACAATGGTTGATGGTGTGATCTTTTGGGTGTGATCGGAATGGTGCCTAAGTCCACAAGGACCGAGTTACTTGTGTCACTAAGCCAAGCGATTATTGCGTGCTAACCACATGAGGGGGATATAGGACCTCTCTTGACTAAGTACTTTGGGGGGTGTTAATTAATGAATCGTGTGGTGGTTGTTGTATATATATATTTCAACATGGGACGGAGGGAGCATCATAAAAGGCTTGGCCTACCGGGTGTATCCAGCTCTTCAGTATGGGTCCTTGGTGAGAGCCGGGAGGCATTTCACTAAGGGTTAACCCTATCATACGACTTTTAATTAGCACAATCCATTGGAAATGCCTCGTAGGACTTAGTCTGTCTTGAAGCATACCTAAGGTAGTGTGCTTCATCATATGGCAAAAAGGTGGTCTGACGTGTAGGTACATTGGTACACCCCTTCAGGGTTCAAACTATTCGAATAGCCTCGTCCTAGGTTATGGACATGCTTGGTAAGGTCGTGCAAGAACTAGACTATAACCTTTTAATTAAAACTTGTTGTGGGTGGTACAAATAGATAATTTGTGCTATTGTTGTGGTGGCTATTGGGTTAGTCACTTCCAGGTTGTCTTGTTGTCATTATTATGTACATCGCTGTTATTTAAACATTAAAAACAGATTGCCAAATTGCTTTAAATGTATTACATTATTGCAAATGAAAACTTGCTTTATGCTAAAAATAAACTTAGAGCCTTCTCCATTGATTAAGCTTACATGTAGCTATGTATAGGCTGTTACACTACACGTAAGTCTTATGCGAGTACATTTTTGTACTCATTTGCTTTTGCTTAATTAATTATTCTGAAGAGGTTGATCCCCAAGGATTGACTTTTTGTGAGACGGACCGCCTTTGATTTACTAGTGGCGGCGGTCGATTTGCCTTATGGGGTAATAGCAAATCGGTTGGCTTTGTTTATCGCCATCTTATGGCATTTTGCTTCCGCTGTTATTTAAGTTCTTTAGCTTTTGTGGCCGGTTGGCCCTTGTTGTAATAGCTCTATTATGTATGTCTTCTGCTTGTTTAGTTCTTGCTTCGGTTCTATGTTTGTATGGAATTGATGCATGATTTTGTAAAAAGGTGTGTGTATAGCACTTCTGGGAGGTACATATTTTCCTGAGGCACGGGATATTTTGTTTGTGATGTTAGAGTCAAATGGAAGACTAAGCATTACAAGCTAAATACCCTGGGGTCTCACATAATTCCTCATGAAGTAGATTTGATTCCCCTTGAACCCCAACGGGCTTGCAGGGTAGGAAGCTGCCATGTTTGCATCATCCATAAGAAACACGAAGTCTCCAATGTCAAGCACCCTGTGTCAATCTTGTTTCTCGAAGAATTCCATCTTGTACACGTGGATGACGCCGATTTTATGGGCATCGAAGTGCAGGAAGCAGATGCAGACTAGAAAGAGCTCGTCCTGAGAGTCCACCAACCAGCTTTTATCTGAACTACGATGAAATCAAGCGTGCTTACGCAAGCAGTGTTCTGATGTGTTTCGGGGCGAGGACGCTCCATATTTGTCGGTTTATATTTGAATATACAACAGGACAATACATTTCTTATCCAGTACAATAAATCATTCATACTCCATATTTGCCGGTTTGGACTTTGGGCATGAAATTAAACGAGGAAACCATTAAAAAGTGTTATATTGTATTTTACCCGTCAAGATGAATGAGGTGAATATGGCCTATAATAGAATATGTGTGTTTGTATGTGGGGTGATACAGACTAACTACTTGTTATGACATTCTAAAGTATTATTTCTTTAAGGAAGTAATAGGCATAAACATTGTAAATGAAAGCAACAATAATAAATAATTGAAATTTGTGCTCAATATGATCGAAGAATGCAACTTGGGTCCTCATTCGTAGTCTTTGAATGGATTTATTTCTCACGCATTATGATCAACTTATTTTGTAGCTTGATCAACAAAATCGGGTTATAACGTTGAACAAAATCAAATAAATCAGTCCAGCGTCAATAATGAGCGTGTTGGGAACAAAATGAATTACAGAAATTCGGAAAGAATTGCAAAGAGGGGTGGTTTGGTTCTTTAGGCTTTATTGGGTACTTAGTTAGGTTAAACTCAGTCGAAAATGGGTTTTACGGGCTTGAAACGGTCGAAATAGGTATATTATGTCCTTTTGGGTCTGAGGTGAACAGTAATGGATTCATGCAAACATTACCAGGGCGCGGACTATTAACTAACGATTTCAGTGGAATTGTTACGGGTCGTGTGCGAAGCATTGGGTCGGGTTCTATGTATAGCAATGGTTCTGGTCAAGTGTTAATGGTGTAGTAGTAACTGGATTCTCGAGTCGGGTTTTGTACAGGCCAAAAAATGGCAAATAGTGTCGGGCTGGCCCACCTAGCTTTGGCAGGCCCAAAAGCCTTTTGGGTTGGCTGTGCCAGCCCGCTTCGACGGCCTAGCAAGCCACACGGCCCACCCCCATCTCAACCGAGCAGGGAAAAAGGCGGTGGCCGCGATTTTGCCGGCGATGAGGGTTGGTGCTGACAACGGGTGGTGCTAGGAGCAAGCTTGGAGTATGGGGGTTCTATTTTTGTGCTTAGGCGTGTCTAGGGTTGGCTCGGGATGGGCTGACGGCAGTGGTGGCGTATGGCCAAAACAGAGCAACGACGCAACAGGCTTTCGGCGATGCTCCGACCAAGTTGGCCGACTTGTGAGCATGCTTATCAAATCGTCGACTAGTCAACAAGTCGCCGGAGAACGACCGACTGGAGGTGCCGACTCAACTTGCGCTGGCAAGTCAGGCAACTGGTCGACTAGTTGTCGACTTGTCAGTCGACTAGTCGACCAATCGGAGGCAAGTCGGGCGACGGGGCGGGGCCCTACTGCCGAGGCGATGGCAAAAGAGGCAAGAGGAGGAGTGAGGCGGCTGGGCTCTCACCCTCACGCGTGAGCTCGGAGAGGCGCAGATCCGGTTTCCGCCACCCTCGAAGCCAGCTCCCATCGCGCCGCCGGCCTTCGTCCTCGCCCCTCGGAGCCAACTCCCACCGCGCCGCCAGTCTCCGCTTCACACGTGAGCTCGGAGAGGCACAGAGCTCCAGATCTGGTCTCCGCTGCCCTCGAGCCCGCCTCCTGCGCTGCGGCCTTCGTCCTTGCCCCTCAGCTGCCTCCTCCGCGCCGCGGCTAGCCATCGTCCTCCTTCCTCCTCCGCGCCACCCTGGCCGCCGCTCCTGTCGCCCAGCGGCTCAGGTATGCTCCTCTCCTCTGTTCCGCTGGAGTTCGGTGGTTGGAGCCTCGAGAGGAGGGGAGGAGGGATCTGCGTGGGAACCGCCAAGACTGGGCTTCGATCGATTTGGGGAGTAAGGGAGGGAGTTCGGTGGTTGGAGAGGAGGTGGGGAGAAGGGGAGGAGGTGGAGGCCGATCGGGGAGGTGGGGGGAAGAAGGGAGCTCAGGCGGAGGTGGAGGCTGCTATTGTGATTCTTTGGTTGCATCGGCCGCTTTTTGTTTGCTACGTGTGTTGTGCTCTCTGTGTGTGTGGATGTGTGGTGTTGTGTGTTGTGTTGTGTGGTGGTGGTGGTGGTGGTGGTGTGTGTGTGTGCTGGTTGTGTGTGTGCTGGCTGTGCTGCGTGTAGCCGTGTACCATATGAATAGTACCTGTCGACTAGTCGACCGACTAGTCGGCAAGTCGGTCACTAGGAGGGTAGTGTCGACTTACCGACTTAATAATCTTGCCTGTGAGCATCAGTGGGGTGAGTGGATCTCGGTGGTAGTGACGGTGGAGCTCGGGGAGTTCCAAGGCGAGCTGGCGACGGTGAACGTGGGCGGCGGAGCCATGTCGCACGGCGGTGCCGAGGTAACGGTGGTGAAGTTAGGCTTGAAGCTAGGGGATGGGTTCGCCGGCTCAAGGCGAAGCTAACGGTGTGTTTGGTGGGGGCGAGAACGTGGATGGAGGTGGAAAATCAAGGAAGGGGCTTATCGGAGCCTCATCGGGTATGACAGCGATTGGGGCCACGCTGTCGGAGTTAGAGAGGATAGAGAGGGGCATGAGTATACGGTGAGGCTAAAGGAGAGGATAGTGTCGTCGGGGCCGGCTTTAAACCCGTGAGGAGGTGGTGTGTGCATAGAGGTGTTGGCGGCGAGTTAAGCGAGTGCTCGAGACGTGGACGACAGGGACGATTTCATGCTTCGCGCGAGCGTCTTTGCGTGGCGTAGGAGTAGTCGAATCCCACTAGCGCTCGGTGAAGGAGACCTCCGAAGCGATCTGAGCCGCGCGGCTCAATCCGACCGCTTGTGATCGAGTCAACGACGTGTCTACACGTGATTGGGCAAAATTCGAGAAGTGGGACGTGGAGGCGCTAAGGTCTCACCGATTCTATGTGCTATAAAGAGAGTTATTATATTATATTATATGCATCCCCTCCGGGAAATGAACCATACTGACGACATCAAAATAGTGGAACTCAGGAAGATCATGATCAGGTGAGGACGAGAAATCAACAGCACACATGTCTTCTCTCGAGCCGATGAAGTAGAGCTTACCGTGAAGTGCGGCGATGCTGGAGATGACCTTCTTGGTGGGAGGGCGATACTCCGGCGGTATTTCATAATTCATAGTCGCCGATGTCGTAGGAGTTATGCCTCCATTGGCTGCTGCCATTGCTGCTTCCTCCTTGGTCCACATGACAGAACCACAGGTTGGGCTCGGTAAGATCCAAGAGCACAATGACGCAGCCCGGATCAGCTACATTCTTGTGGGAGAGTAAGCACTTGGAGTTCTTGCCCTTGATGTCGTGTTGTTCTCCGATGTCCAAGAAGAAGAGCTTGTCCCGATCGAGGGTTCCATAGCCCTGGATTCGATCTAGGATTAGATCATACCTCAGGTTAAATTCTAATAGACTAACATCTTAAAACTAACGTTAATTTCTACCCACAAAGAAGACATAACAAAAAATAAACTACAAATGCTTCATTGATACTTAAACTTTATAAAAAATGGTTCAACATAAAATATAATAAGAAAAACATGACAAAACATAAATAATATAGCATCTTAGAGATACAAATTGAGTACCTAAATAACGAAGATTTCATCTCTAATCTAGCCCACTATTTCTTCACAATAGTTGGACAAGTACCAAAACCTACAAAGACAACATAAAAAATAAATCAAAAAAGGTATAATTAAATACAAAGAACATAAAATTTAGATTTGTAAGAACCGAACTTACCACTAGCGCGAGATAGTTGAAATCTACAACCATATAGTCCATTACTCCATTATCCGCACACGGCACACTGCACATTCCAATATTGTAACATCTTGATATAGACAAATCAAGTAATCAACCATAGTCTACACTATACACTCTACACTCTACGAGACTACAACCAATCATGCATCACGGCAGTTCGGCAATGAACTATTGAATTGAAGGCTTAGTACTTACAGAACAAAGCACAGATGCACAGAACAAAGCACAGATGCAACACTAATAATCAGCATTAAACTATTTAATTTGGCTTGAAGCAAACTTAGTCGAGATGCAAGCAAACCAAGATTACTACTACGCCGTACACAATCAACACAAAGAAGATTGATAATTCAAGGACTACTAATAGTACACAGGTCCAATTTCCAAACAAAAAAAAAAGCTCTAATAGTCCAATAGACACAAATTCAATCTTCATTATGCATCAAGCTCAATCACAGATTACAGATCTCCTCAAAGGCCAAATGAGCCTCTGCTTTCTCCTCAACCGAGCAAATGCATCAATAAACAAGTTAATCTACCATTACTTCTTGATGGGCAAGTGCGGGATGTTACCTACTGTCGCTACCAAGAAGGATTGGGATTGAAGCGATCGACGAGTCCTCGGGCGTAGGATGAGGCCGCGGAGCCAGTCGGACGACGCAGTGCAGGGCGCAGGAGGTGAACTCGGGTGGTGCAAAGTGGCCGTGATCGAGGAGGCATAAGCGAGGCGAGCGCCGAGCCGATCTGGAGCTGGGGAAGGGATTTGTCTGGATGTGGATGGATGTTGGAGATAATCTTGTCAGAGCAGATGAGTTAGTAAGCACATGTGTATTCACGTTGGTCTAATGCTTGCATGCAACTAGATATTAGCATCGTAGTGGTGGAGCACTAACCGCCGAGGCCATGCGCAGAGTGGAGTAGTGCTCGGGAGGACTCGGTCGAGTTTGTTATGTGTGGTGTGCATGTTGAGTAGTAAATCGAGAGTGTCTTGCGTGTGCATGCACTCGGTATGCGTTGTTAGTGGTTATGCCCATGCATGTAGCTGCATGCAAGGCATGCATTGTGTGCGTCGTGGGTGGGTTATGGCCTTAGTGGTGGTGGTGTATAAAAGCCATGTACTTAGTACGTCGCAAGAAGGTAATTGTGAAGAGAAAGGAAAATGTAGGTCGTGAAGCGGTCGTGTGTCCTCGAGTCCTCAACTCAGGCGGTGAATTCACCGAGCGTTTGAGTGTGTTCCTGGTGTTGAGATCCAACAATGGAGTGGGGGAACCGGGGAAGGAGGCTTCAACGCGTCTGCGTGTGGGCTGGGTCGGCTGTACGTCTCGGGCTAAATGGCTACATTCACTTATTTTGATCCATATATAATTTTTTTTGCACTACTTTTTCTGGGCCTCGGGCTATAGCCCATCCTGCCCGAGGCCCAGATCCGCCCCTGGGCATAGCCAAGCCTTTGATGTGCTTGGGCTGGGCACGACTAGCAGCACCCATCCCTGTGGGGTGGCCGTGCACATGTTCTTGGCTAGCAGCTCATGCTCCATGTTTCGGTGTAAACTCTGTTGCGATATGCTGAACATGAGCATCTCGGGGATGTTGTATTCATGATAGTCGTCGTATTCCTCGCCTTGGTGTTCGGAGACGAGCAGGGGCAGACAGGACCACGTCGATGGCGTAGCTCCTTGTCGTGAGTTATTTGACAGGGATAATTGGCTACATGACACTGCCCATGACCATCTTTGCCAATGGACACTGAAAAAATGTTGTACAGTCAGAAGACACCGCAAAAACGTGTAATTTTGCCATAAGACACTAAGACTATTATTATATTATTTTCGGGTGAAAGAGGAGAGAGAAAGCACGTAAAATATCTCTTTTGCCCTTCGGTCTCCTTCCTATTCTCTTGCTCTTCTCTCCTCTCCTGCCTCCCTATTTCCCCAACCCACCTCTTCTCTCTCTCGGCCTCTCTATCTCCCCTGGCACCTCTTCTCTACGACGCCGTTCTTGGCTCCACCTCCCCTGCGCGCCCGCCACAGACCTTCTTCCTTCCTTGCCGCCTCCCTCGCCTCCTCTTGGCCACCACCTCCCCACTGCCCATCTCTCCTCTTCTTGGCCGCCTCCTCCTCTTGGCCTCCTCCTCCTAGCCTTACGGCCGCCGCCCACTTCGCCACGGCCACCCTCCTCCTCTTCGCCACGCCCTCCCCTCGCTTGCCGCCGCCTCCTCCTCTTGGCGTGGCCACACTCGATGCGGCCGCGCGGGTAACCGTCGCCGGTGTCAAGATCCGCAATGAGTAGGCCTTGAGGTGCGAGTCCGCGCCGCAGTGCCGTCGGCGAAGCTTGGCCTCGAGGTCCTAGAGCATTTCTGCGCAACGATGGCCTCCTCGGCGCGGTTCGCCTCCCCCCCCAAATACGCTGCGATGTCGGGAAGTTCTTGGCGGCGATAGTAGCACTCGTGGCCATGTCGAAGTACAGCGTTATTAGTGGGCGGTCTTTGGCGCAAGCAATGTTATCCACCATCGCCATCGGCATCTTCATTGCCTCGCCGTCTAAGTGGTCATCGGCCCGTGTGGTAGGCCAGAGCCTGCACCTCTCACCGCGTCGCGCAACATGGAGAAGCTCATGCGCGCCGTAGAGGGCGTCGAGGACTACTCGCCGAGCCCGCATAAGCGCGTCTGTGCCCCAAGTCGGAGGGGTACAAGTGTGTGCACGAGGCTTAGCACGCAGCGTTCGCGGGTGCTCAAGGAGGCGTCGAGCTCGCGTCGCCACGATGACCACCTCCCGGACGCCGACCTCGGCTGTGGTGGACATGAGCACGTAGTAGCTGCACGAAGCCGCAGGGCAACTGCGGGCGCCCCGCCAAGCCGGCGTTACTAACCGTCGAGAGCTCTTTTTGGATGTCATGCCGCTCTTCACGGTGGCGACATCTGGCGATAGAGATATCATAAAGATCGAGAGCGTTATCGATGCTGCCGACACGCCGGGCGAAGCCTTGCGAAGCTTCAAGCAAAGTGGACGATGATGACGTTGGTGTCCCGCAGCAGTCGTTGGAGAACCGTAGATGGTGTCCCGCGATCGCTACCGAGGTGGCGGATGATGAAGGGCAACTGAAAACGAAGTCAACGCCAGGTACGCCCCCTGCGGCCGCCATGACTCAGAAATAACAGAGAAGCGGTAGCGGGAGAGGGCATTGAGGGCATTTTATACCATTTCTCTCTCCTAATCACTCAGATATATTATTTTAATGAGAAGAGTGTCTAACAGCAAAATTACACATTTTTACAATGTCTTTTGGATGTACCACGTTTTTTCAGTGTCCGTTGGCAAAGGTAGACAATAGGCAGTGTCCTGTACCCAATTTCTCCTATTTGATATGTGTTTTCTTTTTGACAACACAAGTGGTGCATGGCAGAAAACCCTAATTACTAAAACCCTAATTATAGAGACCCTAAATACGGGAACCCTAGAAACACAAAATGCAAAAGTAAAATAAACTTAAGGTGTTGCCCTTTTTAATATTTCACGGAATATAAACCCTAAAATCGAATCGGTTTAAAACCTAATGTTCTAAATGATCAAAAGCCCAATTAGAATTCTTTAATAAATATCGATTTGATCTATTACCACATGAAAAGTCCTTAAAGCAAATATCAATAATTTAGCAAAACCTAAAATATTGCTATTTGGTCTCTTCCCAAATTGCCCTAGCCATTCCTTTCTCCTCTTCTGTTCCTCCGATCAACCTGCTCGAGCCGCTCGGTCAAGCCAGTAAGACTACAATCATGTTGTTCTTCTTTTCACCGAAGCGATCGAGCTACCATCTCTCTCTCTCTTCCGGCGACATCGTCTGCTTTTCCTCAATCACGCCAGAGCTCCTCTGTCAGTCTTCAAGTTTTGGAACAAAGACAGAAGAGAACAAATACAGAGGAAAAGAGATGAGCGATGTAATTGAAAACGAGATGGGGAATAGAAGAACAATAGGATGAGGTGGCTAGGGTTTTGCTTAGCATAATATCCAAGATAATGTCTTACAAGGGTCACTTCAAAGCTTATATACCGCTTCTGCAAGTGCACTTAAGTCGACAATGTCATTAGCTACAAACCTTACAATCAACAAAGGAAAACCGAGTCCGCTAGATAACAAAAATTGCTACTTGGTTCTCGAACGTTAGATCTTCATAAAGGTTCACTACGACGCATCTCCACCATTCCTTCTCGATGAGCGCTTCGCTCAAAGTCTCGCAACAAGCGGCGAAATTCAACAGACTTCACATTTTCTTCAGAGAACAACTTCGAACATTCAGCCAGATCTGACAGCTTCTCCCATCTTCGTAACATTCTTGTCCTCAAGAATGGAACTCCGGAAAGACTCATGAAATGAAATTTGCGTCCTCGATTGTTGTCGCTTCCAATGGTAAGTTCACCCAATGGATGAGCCATTGAATAACCCTCGTTGTTCCCGGGCACCATTCTTCTTTCCAAGATTGCACGGATAAACCTTTACATTGCCATCTTCATCCACTAGAGGAGCTCTGGGTGAGGGATTACCTTTGGACCAATATGCTTCTTTAGTTGACTCACATGGAACACAGGTGTAATTGGCAACCTTCCGTAACAATAATTTGTAAGCCACTTTTCCAATCCTCTCCATCACCCTAAAAGGTCCATAGTACTTTGGGTGCGGCTTCAAAGACTTGTGCAAGCTAAGAGAGTATGCTGTAGGGTCAATTTTAAGGTATACCATATCTCCTATTGCAAATTCTCTTTCCTTCCTCCTTTTATTGGCATACCTCTTGATTCTTTCACGGGATTTCATCGATTCTCTTTGATAACTTGGTTTGCCAACTGTCTTCTTTGTAATAGCCCTCTTACTTCTTCACTAGGTGAATCGGGTAATATGGTCTCAAAGGAACATTGGGGAGAGAATCCATAGAGGGCTTGAAAAGGAGTCATCTCGAGCTTGTATGATAAGCGGTATTGTACCACCACTCTGCTAGAGATAACCAGTTCTTCCACCTTCTAGGGCTAGCGAAGACATACATCCGAGATAGCCTTCTAAGCATTGGTTGACCCTCTCGGTTTGCCCATCGGTTTGGGGGTGGTAAGTCGTGCTAAATCTCAATTTCACTCCTAAGGATTTAAATAACTCCCGCCAAAGGTGACTTGTGAAAATTTCATCACGATCTGAAACAATAACAATGAAAATTTCATGCAAACTTATACACTCCATTGAGGTATTCTGTGCTACTTGTTGTATCAGATAAGGGTGGCTCATGGCAATAAAATGTGAATACTTGGTAAACTCATCAACTACTACCAATATCACATCTTTCCCTTCGGACCTTAGTAAACCTTCAATGAAGTCCATTGTGATGTGAGTCCAAGCTTGTTCCAAGATCGGCAGAGGTTGCAACAACCACGGATAAGAAGTATGTTCACTCTTGTTTCTTTGACAAACCGGACATTCCTTGACATAGGTGATGATGCTTGTTTTAGACCCATCCAATGAAAAAGGAGTTTTAACCTCTGATATGTCGCCCTTTCTCCTGAATGACCCCCTAGAGCCGATGTGTGACAAGACATAATGAATCTGTTACCATTATGTCCCATCCTCTCCTCATAGTTTGAATTAGCAAACTCATTAAAGGTAGGGAACTTGTCACCCTAATGGCCCAATGTCAGTAGAAGGTGGGTTCATTTGGTAAAGGACAAGGCAGAGTGCCAAATTGGAGGTTGTTTCTGGGTAAGTAGTTCCTACCGGATGAGGCAATAAAGGAGGCACAGGTGCTCATGAGTATAGGAGTTGATTGCGGGTTTATGCTACCCTCTCTTTGAGATGTGCCATGAAATCTCAAAAGTTCAGAACTGCTGCTATGCCGCCATCTTGAGCTTGGTTTACACTAACCCCACTAATCGGTAGATCTGCTCCACAAGACCGAACTACACTTGCTTTGGAGAAAGGTTTGCTAGCACCAAGAGTTCGGTTTGCGATATTACCTCTGTAGCTCGAGCATCGATCGATGGGTCCGGTTGTGCTTGGTACCTCAGCGGGTCAATCACCAACGATTTACGACCATCGTCGGTTGATTCATCTGCTTGTTGTAATCCTCCATTTGTCAATGTGTTCCACTTGCCCCTTCATGATCGAGATCTACACCCCTTTAACCTCTTCCAACTCCACTCGGGAGGCATAAGGTTGATGCTCTTCTTCGACCTCATCTTCTTTCCCATGACGAGCCATTACTACCTTCCAGATTCTCGTTCGGGAATTTTACCAGGAGATGACAAATCTGCCCCAAACTCGCCAAATCTTCAATCCTTCCCTCACAAGACCCCAGATCTACTCAAGAACAAAGTTGAGCTCCTAGATTTCACAAGGAAACAAGTTCCTAAACCCTTGCTCTCACCGCCGAGTCGATCCGGCCAAGATCGCACTCGATACCATCTTGTCGTCTTCAAGTTTTGGAACAGCAAAGAAGAGAACAAATACAGAGGAAAAGAGATGAGCGTATTGAATTGAAAACGAGATGGGGAATAGAAGAACAATAGGATGAGGCGGCTAGGGTTTTGCTTAGCATAATATCCAAGATAATGTCTTACAAGGGTCACTTCAAAGCTTATATACTGCTCTGCAAGTGCACTTAAGCTGACAATGTCATTAGCTACAAACCTTACAATCAACAGTGAAAACTGAGTCTGCTAGATAACAAAAATTGCTACTTGGTTCTGGAACGTTAGATCTTCATAAAGGTTCACTACGACGCATCTCCACCATTCCTTCTCAGTGAACGCTTCGCTCAAAGTCTGCAACAAGCAGCAGAATTCAACAGACTTCACATTTTCTTCAGAGAACAACTTCTGAACATTCAGCAGTCCTGACATCCTCGCCACGTCGAGCACATGCAACAGCCCAGCACCAGCTGGCCACGCCCATGCCGCTGTGGCCGTGCCCGTCGCCTGCCCATGCCAACTACCACCGAGCACATCGCCATCACCATAAAAAGGCCAGCGCGAGCTCGCCTAAGCCCCTCGCTGGCCATTTCCTCGCCTCCCCAATCTATCTCTCTTTTCCACCGAGAGCCAAGAAGCCAATCGCACAAAGCTCCAACGCCACCCGCTCGGCCGCCACGCCACCTTCGCCACTCCGGTCGGCCCAAAGCTTCTCCCCCCAAATCTAACCTCTCGCGTCATTCTGTGTTCCCAAGCCCTCTCATGTGTTCCCCCATGTTGATTTTGGCTTGCCTCCACAGGAACCCCGTACGCCGGCTTCTTCACCGGCTCCGGCCCTTCACCACCGCCCACGACGCCCCTTCACCACCAGTTGGTATCTCTTCGATTCGCCATGGATGGAGCACCGCCTCGGCTCCCCCGTCCTTCCCCAGCCCTCAATTTGGGCCGTCGCTCGCCCCAGCTCCCCGCCACCGTGGTCCTCACCGCGCCGCCGCCGGCTTGCGTCGCCGTACCGCCTTGGGTCTCCTCCGCTTCCATCAACAGACCCGGTGAGTTACCCATCCCCGGCCGATGCTCATGCTCGCCCGAAGTTCCCTTCTCCCTCACCCGAGCGCCGCCGCCCTTCTCTCTTCCCCGCGCCTGGCCGCCGCACGCTGTCGCCAGCCCACACCAGCGCCGCCTGAGCCATGCCTCCACCGCCCATGAGCTCGCCTCGGCCACCCCAGTCCATTTCGCCCGCGCTCGTCCGCCGGCGTCGACCCTCCCGCCAGCACTGCCCTCGCCACCGAGCCGCTTTGCCCTCCCTCCAGTAACTCCCCATGGCTACTTCTTTCTCTGTATGTATGTGTGCTAAGGTGAATAATAGTGGACTCCACCCCTTAAGAATGGTTATTTAGATTCTGTAGTAGGTCAGTCAAGCAATAGATATGGCAAATGGCAATTGCACTCTAACTGGAGGTAATGAGGAAGTAAATAGTGAGTATGGCTTTGGCATCTCAGTTAGCCAGTTCTATATTGAATTAGTTTGTAGTTAGATCAAGCATAATAGAGTTTAAATGGAGTTTCTCATTAAGCCACTGTCCTTACAAGTGCTAAGGAAATTGTAATCAAGAGAGGACATTTCGATTAAGTTCATTAGTTGCTGAGTATGGTGATTAGAAGTGGCCTTTCAATCCATGCTATCAGCATTTAGATAAAATACAAGATCAGATTGGGTGAACATTAGTAAGCAACTGTTAGTGGGCCTTCCCTGTGTAGCTCCCTGTTCTCTATGCAGTATGAGCCAATGTATGGCAGTAAGCCCTAACCCATTTAAATATTTCTGGTAATTATTAAGTTAATTCAGTAACCAAAAAGTACTGTGATAGATTAAGTTAAGTATTTACTTAGGGGGGTTAATCCAAATGAAACCTTATGTTAAAAAGTAGCAGTGAGTAGGATTAGTAGCTACCGAATGACTCCCATTAGCAACCAGGATTAAGGTTAGTTAATCCGTAGATATTCAACTGACAGGTTGTACTTTCGTATAATAACAGTCAATAGACAAGTCAAGTGATTAACTCAAGTTGCTTAGTAGGTTAATAGATGCTCAGTTAGCAAGATGCAATTGTGATGACTAGGGGCTAATTAAGAATAGTTAGAGTTTAACTAAACAACTAGCTTAGTTAAATACTTCGTTACAGTATAAGTTATGTTTAAAACTTCGATAGCAGCAGGGTATATCTACCACTAGAAATGACGTCGAGTTAATCCGGAATTAACTAGTAGTTAAAGGTTGACCGGAAATGGTCAGTGAGCTAGTATCGCAGACCTAATTAATTAGGGGATGTTAGTAACTCATCTAGTCACTACAATCCGAAGTGAGTTAACTGGTAATTACACCAAAGCCAAGCAATTAAGTAGCTAACAGTCCATTTAGTCATGGCAACACCGGGTGAGTAAAACCGTAAGTAAGTGGAGCCAACCAGTCGTGGAATGCAGGTAAATAACTTAGGCGAACCGAGGATGCGCAATAAGTAAATTAACCACAGTGTAAAACTAAAGTAATCAGCTCAGGTAGCTAGAACCTAGAATGATAGTTATGTTTAGACATATACATACATGTAACACTAGTGAATCCTAGACAATTGTTGTAGCAATAAAGATAAAACTCAGGATTGTTACTAGGTCATGGCATACATGGTATAGATAATAGTTGAGAAATAATACTAGACACTCACGAAGATTAGCAGTAGCTATGTCTTGGCCTCCTACTAGTTAATCCAAACCGAAGCCGATAAAGTAAATAATTGAACAGGAAGTAGTAAAGCTAACCAAAATTACTTCAAAAATGAACCCCAAACCCGTAGAAACCCTTGATACAGTGCTAGGCTAATGTCTAGCCCATGCTCAGAAGTTCCAGCTAAGGCTCATGGAATTTTCTTGATAAATATAAATTGATAAGATAAACTATAAAGCGAAATAGGTCCCATGTGTCGGTGAGACGTATGTCTACCCTATGCGAACCCTGCACCTATGCATAGGTCTCACTGGCTTTCATGGAACTTTCTCGGTAAATAGGAAGTAATAACTAAAATAATCATTAGAGCATCTAGGCGCCGCGTGAGCAGTGGTGGTATGTTTCCTAGTGGATGATAGAAGTTCATCCACCAGGCATCGCCTAGGCTCTAACTATCATTTACCGCTATACGTTCCCAGTGATCGGACAAATCGTGATCTGAGAGCAGATCTGAGAGTATTACCTAATCAGGTAATCTCTCCCATCTAGGTAACCAGTGAGGAATATTCCTGCGGACATTCTCTCTCTCCTTGTTGGATTTACATAGTTTGGTCTGAATTATTTCCTTCATCCACTCCTTTGGATATATTTTGTCTGTAGTATTTCCTTCATCAACTCTTTGGTTATACTTCGTCTGAAGTATTTCCTTCACTAGCTCCTCTGAATATAATTCGTCTGCAGTTTTTCCTTCATCAACTCCAGATGAGTATGTTTTGGTCTCATCTGAAGTCCTTCCATCTTTCAAGGTATCGTTAGATCTATTTACTTTTATTCGAAGTATTTCCTTTTGTTTGAATGTATTTAGATTTATTGGATTTCATTTGAATGCTCTCAGTCGTCTTGGGTTTGATCGTATTCTGTGTAAATAGAATCTGAAGATATAAAGGAATAGCAACCCCAACAAGGACGAGGCCAGAATCAAGATTTTCAGGACATTGAACAGGACAATTAGTAGCACGTTGAGCGAGATTATTATCAGAATATCGAGAAAGACGAATATCATAATATTGAGCCATATCAGAACATTGAGCAAGGCGAGTCAATACTTTGATCATATTACACCTAATTTCTGCAATTATATTGTTTTAAATTATGAAATTGCATCAGCTATGATTTATACAAATATATTGGTCTAGCTCATAGTTAATGTCTTAATAATAATTGTGTATAAACTCCCAAATCCTTAAATTTGAACATTATTCTTGTCACCCTAGACTTAATGGTTTACATACTAGTTATAAGTCTGTATCTAAGTGTCATGCTTAGCCTTGTTTAGATACATTGTCATTCGAGCAATAAATTTCCCAACATCACTTAATCTTTTGAAAATAAAATTGGGCAGTTGAGGTTGGAGCCTGGCTGATATGTTGAACTAAAGGTTATTTTGAAAGCAAAGGAAAACCTGAAAAACAGATTTCGAGTCGGGTGGCTGGAAAGAGTGGCTGATGCCGGGTGCACGAGAGAGAGTTGGTATATGGATGTACCGCACGAGTCAATTAAGGACCGGATCTGGTAATGACCTCTCATGTAAAATAGTGCAACCACAAGTCGGTAACACCTACGACCTGGCTAACTAATTTGTTCGTCTCGGCGTGGCTTTGCCATTGGTGGATGCGGGTGGATAGTCGGGGGAGAACGAAACCACGGGAACTGCACGGCGCAAAAGGGAGACCTCCCGGGGGCAAGCAGGAGAGTCCGAAGGAGGTGATACCTAGCGGTGCGAAGTTGCAATGAGGTGGGACATTGTAAAGGCCTTGTGATAATCAACATTAGCCACACACCCACGGAATTGTGTCGAGGCAGTCAAAGTTGACTTATCTCTTGTGGGTAAAGTGTACAAACTCTGCAGAGTAAAAAAACTATCTAGATAGCCGTACTCACGGTCAAGAGCGGTGCTGAAAACTTGATTGATATAGCTTTCATTTTTATAAAACCATTTGTGCGTGTGTGGAATGAAAAGGGTGTGTTGTAGTCTAGCAATTGGTAATGATGGGTTGGAGCCCAGAGAAATGAGATGGCCTGGTCGGGGATCAGTGGTAAATACGGGATAGCCTGAGCATTGGGTAGTTGTAGTCACTCAATGGTATAGGCGATGAGATCTCCACTAATACTTTACAATAAAACTCAGTTTTATGAAAAACCGGTGTTAGTTAAAATGCTAAGTCTCAGGTCTTGCTACTACTTACCTTATTTCAATAAATGGCTTTGTGCAACGTAAAAGAACCTTGAGCTTCCCTTTGTTTAGCCTTGTATATATAATAATTGCATTGCGTGTTGACTCGCAAGTATGGTTGTATACTTATGCTCGCTATTTACATTCTTTTAGTCAGTAAGCACAGAAGAAGACTATAGGGACATATATGGGTATTGGACAAGTATGAAGAATAAGAAGACCAAGAAATAGGTCGCGAGCCCACAGTCGATTGCCGGTGGGTATATCGTGAGGGTTCCACGTGTTATACTTTGATTCTGCTTCCGCTGCTGTTTTCTGAAAGTTATTTGGCTAGTTCGGCTATTCTGCAAGTCAAAAGCGGTAAGGTATATTTACGCTTTATTTAATATTATGCAATAGCTTTACATTTTCATGATATGTGTTTGAACCAACATTGTAACTGTGTGTTATCTACTGATCTAAGGAATAACACAAATATACATGGTGAGTCCCAAATTACAAATTTGGGGTCTCACACATATATAACAGACGGACCTTCCAGTCCGATCGGTGTTCCCTTCGGTGTCGTCTGTGTCAAGGATTCATGATCAACGTATTCATTAAGAAAATCGTAGGCCAGTTCTTGTCAAGTCTGAAACTCTGAATGCATCATCATCATGTATGCCTCTTACACCGGCTGGTTGTCTTGTCATTGGACGCAATCACGCAATGCCCTCGATTGCTTTCACTTTGTCCCACGGCGAGCTCGCCTCACCAGTAATCCCACGGTTTGCCGACGCCTCGACGCCTGCGGGCTGCAGTTGCTGGCGGAGGACGCCATGGCGAGGGTCGGCTCCATCGAACCGCAGAACGCTCGCCGAGAAGACGAAAATGCCGGAGTGGGCTTCTGCGATGGCGAAACAAAGCTAATGGCCTACATGAGGCGCAGTATTCCTATTGGAACGAGAAGGGAATGAAGCCCAGGAAGCCGTAGTCCAAAGCTCTAGTAGGTTTGGCAGAGGCGGCCTTTCTTACGCCAAAAACATTAGTACACACTTCCCACTGCTCCTCTCCATCCCTCTTCTATTCTGAACAGAAATGTTCTCAAATTGAGGACCGAGGCTTGCTACGTCAGTTGTGCGAGCAGCCGGTTTGTGGTTTGACTTCGCGCGTCTCATACTCTAAAAAAATGTTCTCGAATTATGGAGACTAAGCTTAGAAAGGACATGAACAACCGAGTCCCAGTGAACAAGATGCATGCAAGTAAAAACTATATGCGTGGAGGAAAATAAATATGAAAAAGCTTCGGCCTCGGCGTGCTGTATCCGTGGAACATTGTCATGTATATATGCACCTCTATTATCTGTGTTAAATATGTCTCTAAGTTCTTATATCAGTATATCACGTTCTAGTTAAGTTTTTGTGGTGTTGTTTGCAATCCAGTAATAATTTCGTGCTACTTTGTTACCTAACTTTTATTTTACGTAAAACCAATGGCTTACTTGGTGGTGGTTCCAATAGCTATCCCGTACAACCGTACAATTAACCTGTCAAGTGTCAACACGAATCACAGTAGAGCGAAAGTATATTGCTGAAATTCCACACTTCAGTTACACTCATTAATGGTTACTGTTTTACAGCAGTTATTGAATGATTAGTTCTAACAGAGATATGGTAACCAAAAGAAATCAAGCGCAAAGGAAATTCTGCAATTAATGAACGCATTTGCATAAATAAGTCGGCGCGAATGGCACACATGACAAACCTGACGTCTTTTCATTACCAAATTAAGGCTTATATTAAGCGGATTATACTACCAGAATCTGCTTATTTCCCGAGTGTCTAGACGGAAACACTCGGGATCTTCCCGAGTGTTCCATAAGACACTCGGGATGAAAAATAAGCACTCGGTACAAATAACTTTCCCGAGTGTTTCCTGTAACACTCGGGAGATCAAGATATAATCCCGAGTGTATATGTCTTACACTCGGGAGCAAAAAAAGGCGCCTTTTTTTCACGCCCTGCGCCTTATTTTTTCCGCTCAAAGACGCTCTTTCTATCTAACCCTACGGAATCCATCCCGCATGCAGCCCTCTCTTTCTATTCCCCATTCTATTTCTTTGCTTCTCCCTGTTGTTCTCCACGGGGCTTGCTCATTGATCCTTCCATGGCGTCGCCTGCCCCCTCGCCACATGCTGGCAGGTGTCTGCCGCACCACCTCCATCGCTGCGCCCACGCTTGGCTCGGTTCGCCTCTGCTGCTACGGTGCTACCCACCCATGCTCACCTCTCTGGCGGGCCCGCCCACGCCAGAGTGTGCGTCCGCGACTCCTTTCTCCCCATGGCTTGGCCTCGCCATCATCTTGTTGCTGCCGTCGCCTCCCCGATCCGGCGCCATGGCGCCACGCCTCTCCTCCTCTCACTTGCGCCACTGCCTACTACCTCGGCCCACGCCGGCTATTTACGGCCTCCCGGCCTGGCTCGCCGCTCGGCTGCTCCTACCACCGCCCGGTTCGGCCTTGCTCCCCCCTGCACCCAGATTTTGCTCTCCCCACTCTCTTCCTTTACTGACATTCGGCTTTTATGATTTGTTGAATCTTTGTTTACTGATGTTGTTTGATTTATCTTTTGATGTCAAATGGTTGATGCATCCCGAGCCTCCACCTCCAACCTCTACCGTCGTTGCCGCCCTCTACCGATTCCCCACCTAGATCCGTCGCCATCAGGAGTCGCTGCCGCCTCCACCTCTCGACCCCCCTGCCGCCTCCGGCTATTGTTTGCCCTCCAAGATTTGTCGCCACCAGAGTCGCCATGACCTTTTGATGTCCACCTCCTTCGATTCCACCATGCATGTGCCTCAATGGTAAACCCCCGCCGACCACCTCTGACTCTAGGTGAGCTCTCTCTCCCTCTCTCCCCCAGATCTACTCATTGAGCTGGCCTTCAATTGGTAAAGCGCCGCTTAAGTGCTACTACATCTCCTCCAGTGCAGATCCTCCAGAGGACTAGACTCCGGTGGCTCCAAGCCTCCAACCCCCGGCAACTTGGTCTCCTCCAGTTCAAATAGGTATACATTCTGGGAATTGGACCCCAGAAGAGGTAAACTTTAGAAGTCTTGTTTGTGAACTTGTTCATTATTCTGCATTTACTATCAGATATATGGAATAGCGAGTTAAAAAACTCGTGTGAGGTAATTTTGAGTAATTCTGTGCTAATATCCTATTCTTTGTAAGCATCATTTCTATTGCTACGTACTGCAGACATAGATCCATAATTGTAAATCGGTAGGGATGATTGTACTTCTTGAATCCAAGCTGCATTGATTTTGATGTGCAAAATACCTTGTGGGAAGTAGCAATATTCATGACTGCTTTTGATGTATAGTAGTAAATGTCAAAAAACAATATGTTTTCTTATGTGTAAAAGTGCATTAAAATATTTGTTTTCATATATGAATTGCTTGGATGACCTGATGCAATAGAGCAAAACTTGCTGAGCTATTTTTTAGTATGGCAGATCACCCTACCAAGCAAAGAGGTTCGTCTTCACCACTCCAGCTGTAGTTGTTTTGTCTTATGACAAAATATCAAGTGTAGGTTGAATCAGGTATGTAGTTCTGGTGGTGATTTAATGTCTTGCTTAGTAGAACCTTCAAATATTTATACTCTTATATCCTGGGTATTCCCCACTATGTCTGTTGGTGTTATTTTTAGTCTACCGTAATGTTAGGTTTTCAAGAAAGAGTTGGAGGAAAGCAGAAACTTGGTGATCCATACACAATGTTAATGCTGTATCCCTAGAATCCAAGACTTTATTTGTTGTATTACATCTGTTCACATTTCTATGTTAATGTTGGTTATGACTAACTGAATTCCTTCTATCTTATTAGGCCTTTTCTAAACTCAGCACGCTCGCAGAGCAAAGGGGCGATGCTTATGCAAATGCTGATGTGAGGGTTTCTCTCGAAGGTATGACTCGCAGATTCAAACATACCGTTATCAAACTTTGCAGTCACTGTGACTACTTGGTCGATATGTTTAGATGAATTCCATGTACAATCATCTTAGTTCAAGGATTCGTTCAAGTTTTTTTTTATTATCTCATATCTATATATTGCCTAATCTGATCCTGAAGAAGGTGTTTTTTTGTTGTCAAAGTTTGCACTTGCTCTTTCTTGTTGTTGTTTCTTTTGACACTGTTTCCTAACTATTTGAAGGTTGAGGATGCTGTTCTCATTGCTCTTGCCCAACATCACTGTCCTAATGTTGCTGAGCCAGCAGATCCAGGTCTTTCTCACTTGCCATTTGTTTTCCCTGTTTGTTATTGATAATGTAAATTACTGAAATCATCAAGAATACTTTTTACAAAATAATTATATTGAGGATTCATTCTTAAGTCGTTATTCATTGATTAATCATATCTCCTTGCACATCAGAGAAGCTAACACATGTTTATGTTTCTATGTTTTCCATTTGCAGATATTAAATCATCTGGTGATGAAAAATTCACTGAAGCATTTGGTACAATCATCTATATCTTTATTTTCTGTTATCCATGTTATGTATAATTGGCTATATGAGAATGCTGTTCTTTCTGCACTAGTTAGCAGTAGCACAGTAGCACTATGATATGCTGTCCTTATTCTGTGGGGAAACATACAAATTACTTATAAATACCTTAAATCTGGTTCTACAGACCTAAGCAAGGAGGAAGAGGAAGATGTATTATTCAAGAAGGTACCTCTTGACCTAGTTTTTTTTCTTTTGTTCTTGACTTATAACATGCATGGGTGATTTGGTTAATTATGTGCCCAAAAATGTTAATATTGCTCCCTTATGAACATGTCATCAGTACATTTGGTTCCCCTTCTGTGCTTGCAGTTATCTGCTCCTATACTGCTTTGCATATGTGTAGCAAGACTGTTTGGGGTAGAAGAACCATTTTCTAATGCTATTCATGACACGAATGGTCCTAACTCATAACACATGTTGGTAGAATTTCGGTGTTCATACATTTAAGTAAAATTGCATATTGCAAATACATATAGGGTAAAATTATGGTACTCATAAACTAAAGAAGTTGAATCAAGCCCCTAATTTTTAGAATATATAACTTGATCAAGCTTCTAAAATTGCTTCACTGTGTTAATTTCGCCCCTTCCATTAATTTATACAAGAGACAATTTTGTGTGGCATGCCATGTCGATAGACTTGTTAGCGCATTCTACTGATGCTACCAGCTGTTAGTGTAGTGTTCAAATGATTGAAAATACTTTAGGTTTGTGATGTAGCAATTTTAATGCTGGGTAGCTTAATTCAACTCTCAAGTTGATGAACCTTTCCTATAGTTTTTCCAACTTAATATCACATTTACTGTAAAAATACCTAAAGTCTTGATATATAATCAAAATGGTGCAGTTGGTCAAGAAGTTATCACACTCGGAACTAGCATTCCAGAAAATCTGGAATGGTACCTTGTACTGATAATTTTTTTGAACAATGGAGAAGCTAGATTGTTTGATTTGATTTTGACCAAGCAACATCAAGTTACCTAAGACAAACATATCTGCTGACATCTCCATAGTGTATCATTTTATTTTTATTTTAGTAAAATTCCATGTTCAGCAGAGCTTTTGTATTGTTTTTCAGTTTTTGGTTGTTGACCTAAAGGTATTAACAAAAGGAAACAGCGAACCATTACAGTCATCCGATTCTGGATAGATCTTGATTACAATTAGACATGCAGGAAAGAAAAGCCAACTCCATGAGTATGCACAATGCGAGTTACAAAAATTACTTGCATAATGAGAAAATGAGCATCTTTTTCCCTGGTGGATCAAATTTGTAAAAATTGATTCTTACACAACCATTTATTGTTCCCTATGCACTTCAGTTATGTTTTGGCTTTGAGTTTTGACAAACAGTTCATTGATTTTTTGTGTACATAACTTGCATCCAACAGTGTTACTACAGCAGCTTGAAGGGTAGCGTTGTACTTTCCATAGGCCTAACATAGCTGATGCAACCAATAAATCATCATATATGCTGTCATTTGTTCCTGAATCCGGAGTGCCTTTTTGCTGTTCTATTCATCAAAATTAAATGCAAAATCGAATGTACAAAATTATTAGTGGAAAATGGTTTGGTGTTGTTCGAAAATTCGAGTGTCGACACTCTGAACTATGCCAAAAATGTCGACACTCGGGAACTATGCCAAAACTTTCCGTCGACACTTCGGAAAAGTTGGCCACGTGGCAATTTTTTTTTGTTTTAAATCCTCTCGATCCCAAGACGATAATTTTCCCGAGTGTTTTGTTCACTACGTTCGAGTGTGCACACTCGGTAAAGGTTTCGTTCTGATAGAACAAGCCGTCGAGGCATATTTTCTCCCGAGTGTTGTCTTTCCGAGTGTATACATTTGCACTCGAAAGTTTTAGTTCCCGAGTGTAACACTCGGAAACTGCTTTTATCCCGACTAATCTATCCCGAGTGCTATTTCCAGAGTGTTGGCCTTCGGGAACTATTTTCCCGAGTGTTTTTCCTATTTTCTCGAGTGTTTTTGGCACTCGGGAAAATCCGGACTTCTGGTAGTGTTAGGTAAACAGAATAGATGCATACTGCAAACATCAGTAAAAAGTACTCCATCCGCTAAAAATATAAGACGTATAGTTTTTACACTCTTGTTTTAAAACATAAGGCATACATACAAATTTATTGACGTTTTTCCATTTTTATCCTTATTTATTACATTTTCTCCCTTCTACATATTTATAAGTGTTCCATCTCATAAACTAGTACTCTCTCACACACTCCCAATGTATTTATAGAATGTATAGCATGATCATTTTCTTAGTCTTTTTCTTGGTTTTGCGACCTACTTAATCCCCCGACCTAGCTAAAATATGTCTTTAAAAAAAATAGAGGGAGTACGATTGTAACACTGCACACAGAATTAGCTCATACTTGTAGGCTAGTCGCTTCCTGACTCGTTTCAGTTGCTAATACCGGATAGTCGAACACAACAACTGATCGGAAGACTTTGGGTCAATGCCCCATAATACGGGACGGAATGCTAGCCATACAAAAGCACACGCAAGAAGTAATTTGAAAGCTATGGCTCGTTTTTCCTTTCAGGAAGGAGAGAGAGATATATCGGATTTGCTATTTCTAAATCGTTTGAAATTTTTTTAAGTGTAAGTCAATAATTATAACCATTAGATTTGTATAGAGATTGATGTATCATATGATTAGATGTTAATTCAATGAATAAAAAAATATAACTTATGCTTAAAAAAATTCAATCATCTTACGAATAGATCCCTAGATATATATAAAAGGCGTGTATGTGTATGATAGATATAGGTGCCTAGGCTCCCATACGTGTGATGCATGTGCGGCGCGCCGGACGCGTCGGATAGGCAGCACACATAAGACGTGGTGTCGTGCATACGGGGCGGGTGGTGGGCACCTCCTTCCTCGGCGGCGGCGTGGCATAGTATATTTGGAATCGCTATATTGATATGTATATATGGAGTAATTAATTAATTAACAGGATGAACTGAAGCGTGCATGTATAGAATGACTGAAGATCAAGTTGGCCTGTTCTTAATTTTGAATCGTTATGAAGTTGAAAACCTAGTTATGGAGTATAATTTGTGGCTATGCATATCACATTAGCATTTAGCTGTACGTACGGCATGCCCTAATTAATGATATTCATACTGCACTTTAGGACGAACTACAAGGCTACAACGCTTAAACGACGCCAAGAAAATCGCCGGTAGCGTCGTAGACGGTAGATACACGAAGGGCTTGCATCTTTCTGGTTTAGCAACCAGTGAAACTACAGATGCATGGTGGCATGATATGGTCTCCTGGCTACCATGGATGGCCTGGAGAGGAGGTAAGTTTTCAGCACTAAGTACTCGAGAACCGTGACTCCGTGAGTATTGCCTACTGCACACTGTTTTCATTCTTAGCCCAGAAATAGGAGGCACACTATTCAAAATTATACTCGGCCATTCATTTTGCTACACGGACAGTCTTTGCACTGTTTACCTGTCTCATGCATGTAGCCATCATCGGCCACTGCCGGTTTGATGAGTTGAGCCGTGTTGTCCCCGATGCATGTAGACAGTAACATCTGACGGGACTGCCGTACCCCGAATTTCTACGCCACCATCAAAGTTAAGTCACTCGAATATCCTATAGGCGCTAGCTCTTAACTCTTTTTCTCCAGTATTGATTGCACTATCATGGAACCTGCTATAATCCATGTGCATGCAGGGAAGCCTTCTTGTCTCGGTAAGTCGGTATTTTTTATCCATTTTTTAAAAATATGTTAAAGATAACTTCTCTTTTACTTTATTTTTAATTTTGATCATGTCACGACTGTAATGTGATCAAATTGTGCTGTCCCGCCACCGATCGCGGTGTGGCCAAACCTGTCACGATAGTCTTCGAACCAACACGTTTTTATTTTTAGACTAAGTCCTGTCGCGCCAAGAAGAGTGACGTGACAACACTCATTTGCCACGCCAAGGTTCGTCGCGTGATAACGTGTTTTTGTCACGTTACGCGTTGTGACGTGGTCAAAGAGGTTAGAATTGGAAATAAAATTAAAGAGAGATTATCTTTAAAATATATTTTTTAAAATAAATTAAATAGAAAAAAGTTCTATATATCTGTGCAGCATCACCGGGTTTCGAACACTAGGACTTAACAAAGAACAAGCCCCCCTTTCCGGACTCCCAACACACCAGCAAGCTCAGGCTTAGCTACCTACACTGGCTACACATGACGATGCGCTCCGCGCGAGTATCCCTTGTGCTCATGTTCTTGGCAACTGTCGCCCAAGCACCCGCAGCTTCTGGTTTTGCTGGAGAGAGCGCAAATCTCCCTTCCGCTGCGGACCTGGCTCGCTGCCCCTCCCGCTGCGGGGACGTCAAAATCCTCTACCCCTTCGGCATAGGGCCTGGCTGCTTCCGGCAACACTTCGAGCTCACCTGCGACAACACCACCCAGTCTCCCAGGCTCTTCTGGGGAAATAATACTACTGAGATCGATGCCCTATATGATGGTGCGGCTCTTGCCTCCGTTGGCTTCAAGATTACCATGACACCAGGTACGAATACCTACAACATGTCCTGGGAACCCCCCGCAAAGGGTGTTACTATCCCTACATATACCAGTCTGTATGTCGTTGGCTGTGGTGTCGAGGTGTACTGGTTTGATGATGAAACGAAGGAGGTCATCGGTTCTTGCATGACTACATGCAAAAAAGACATGTTGGTCATGGAAAAGGAATTAGCAGAAACGGGGTACGCCGAGTGTGATGGGTTGGGCTGCTGCTCCATCGGAACGGGCGGGGTCACGCTGCAAAGGGATCTACGAGCCTTTAGCGCGCTGGTCCACCGTGATGGCATCATAGCGCAATCGAAGGAAACGCCTCAACTGTCAAGGTTTTCTTATCATACGATTATAGTTTTGATCCAAACGATCTTTATTCAAGTTGGATAAATGAAAGCAATAGTCGAGGTGTTTATCTTAATTTTGTCATCATGGACCAACCGAACTGTGGAAGTGCCCGAAATAAAGCCAGTTATGCTTGTGGTGATAACAGCGACTGCTACAACGCATCATCTGGTTCTGGTTACTTGTGTCAATGCTCCCGACATACCAGCGGCAATCCTTACATTCTGGACGGCTGCACTCCAGGTCACTCTTGACTTATGAAGTGATAATTTTATCTCATTACTACTGTATAATGCTACAGCATTACTTTACTAACTTACATGCACGTTTTATCTGTCTCAGTCGTCCATCATGCAACTTACAATACCAAGCCTAAAGATAATTGCACGAGGTCATGCGGAAACACAAGCATTCCCTTCCCTTTCGGAGTTGAAGAAGGTTGTTTTGCGAACAAACACTTTCGGCTCAACTGCACACCAAGTAATCTCGCTGTTCTCCACCGTGGGTATGAACAATATCATGTGATGAACATCTCGCTGGATGACGGGTCTTTGGTTGTTATCAACATGATGAATGGAACAACCTACACCGGCAGGGGGATGAGGACGATATATTACGACCCGTCAATAGACATACCTTTTGATGAAGATCTTTTTGATATGATCTCTCGAGAAGAAAATATTATAATAAGATGGGCTGTTGCCAATTTAACTTGTGAAAAAGCTATGCGACGGAATGCTACATATGCGTGCCTAAGTGACCATAGCAATTGCTTAGTTGTCACTCGTGAGAATATACGTCTTGGATATCGCTGCAATTGTTCCTCAGGCTTTGCAGGAAATCCATACCTCCAATATGGCTGCAAAGGTTCGGCTCCCTCATCACTCCCTATGCCAATGTTAGCCAGTTAGAAGTTGCAATGCATACACACATTGTCACATGCTTTGAAAATTATGCAGTAGTACACATAATGCAACGTTGTTGTACCCGTGTGTTAAGAGATCATAAATCAAAATAATTTATACTAGCCTGGCATTACTTTAAAAAGAAAACACCTGACTTTCCTTTTGAGAAGCTAATGACGAATACATGTATTTGTTACCACCAATGTATAACCATTAGATTTATGTACAGACATCGATGAATGCTCAATGCCAAATAAATGCAATGAGACATGTCAAAATCTTCCCGGAAGCTATATATGTGTTACATCGTCTAAGCAACACAATCTTCTTTTGGGTAAGTAATAGCCCATAGAATCCCCTTGTTGCAAATACAACAAACAAAATGCAAAGCTGTTTCATGACTGAAATTAACTAATGCATGCAGGTATTGCAACTGGAATTGGTTGTGGCCTTGGCTCAATAATTCTTGCAATCAGTGCAACCATACTTTCTAAAAAGTGGAAGAAAGGCGTACAAAATAGAATTCGAAGAGGATACTTCAAGAAAAATCAAGGCCTACTTTTAGAGCAACTAATCTCAGATGAAAGTGCCACAGAAAAAACTAAGATATTCTCCTTGGAGGAACTAGAGAAGGCCTCCAACAATTTTGATGCTACTCGTGTTCTTGGTGGCGGAGGCCATGGAACGGTTTATAAAGGAATTCTAACTGACCAACGCGTGGTGGCCATCAAAAAGTCCAAAATCGTTGAGCAAACTGAGATAGACCAATTCATCAATGAGGTTGCTATCTTGTCACAAATTATCCACCGCAATGTGGTGAAGCTTTTCGGTTGTTGCCTTGAAACTGAGGTGCCCTTGCTTGTCTATGAGTTCATATCCAATGGCACATTGTATGACCTTCTCCATAATGATGTAAATGTCAAATGCTTGCTATCATGGGACGATCGCATTAGGATTGTAGTAGAAGCAGCAGGTGCACTCTCATATCTCCACTCAGCTGCTGCAATACCAATTTTCCATAGAGACGTGAAATCTTCCAACATACTCTTAGATGGCAATTTCACCACAAAGGTTTCCGACTTTGGTGCTTCAAGATCTGTTTCACTCGATGAGACTCACGTGGTAACAATTGTACAGGGTACATTCGGTTACTTAGATCCTGAGTACTACCATACTGGCCAACTGACTGAGAAGAGTGATGTCTATAGTTTTGGAGTGATACTTGTGGAGCTTTTGACAAGAAAGAAGCCGATTTTTATCAATGATCTCGGTGCAAAACGAAGTTTGTCCCATTACTTTGTTGAAGGACTTCAAGAGGGAGCTATCATGGAAATAATTGATTCCCAGGTTATGGAAGAGGCAAGCCAGGAAGAGATTGATGATATTGCTTCACTAGCAGAAGTGTGCTTAAGGCTGAAAGGAGGTGATAGACCTACTATGAAAGAAGTAGAGATGAGGCTGCAATTACTCAGGACTACGAGACTAAGAAAATGCCAACCTTTTCTAGCAAACGATGGAGAGATTGAGCCGTTGCTATGCTCAAATGCTAGTGACTCTCATGCACAGAGAAATTTCATCAGTGCTATTGGTTTAACATCTGAATGGATCTCTGGTAAGTACAGTCTGGAGCAAGAGTGCTCATCCTCAATCAGTTTGCCACGTTAACCATATCGACATGATAACACAGTCGAATGGGCCGTATTTATGTTATCGTATATTTTGTATAAAGAACTGTGTTATGTAGTTCAGTAGTTCCCTCTAGATGGCAGTATGTCTATGTTTAGACCATACCACTTGTCCACATTTAGTATTTGTGATCAATATGCCTGTAAGGTGTGTATACCTCATTGTATTTAATCTATGGCGATAAAAAAATTATTTTGTAATGTCGTGAACAAGTTCAGTAATGATCTAATACATCCCATTGCCAGTGAGATGCTTAATTAGTAGAGGTTTCAGCAGGTACCTGATTTAACTTGTCAACACAGGTACAATATATTACTGCTTCATACAGAATTTCAGTGAGTACCTCACACAGCTTCTGATACTGCATACAGAATCAGGACAAAGGAGTTATGCAAGGGACCCTTTCTGATACTGCATACAGAATTGTTCCAGGGTAGCTTAGCTAGACATATGCAACCATCCGTGATCCGTGCACACAGTTTACTCCATAGTGATAGCTGAAAACTCTAATGGTCAGTACCTATCTAATCAAACCACCGTCATCATAACCCTATTTGCACAAATTCACAAATTTTAGGATCGCCCGTCTCAACCAATACCAAATTCTGTTTCTCGCATTTACAGCCAGCTTGCAATATTGTGTGTGCATCGGTGAGTCAGCGTCTAACTTCAGAATATTTCCTTCCAGGAGTCCAAGCAAGCTATGCACATATAAGCCATTCAAATTAAAAGAGTACATGAGGCAAAACATGAGGATTGCCAGGGGAACAGTCAACTGGAGAGGAGCACCAGGGGACGATCGGCCGGCTTGCCGGGCCGGCTGTCCCTCACTCCCTCATAGTTTGAAACTGAGAGCCGTGGGCTCGTGGCTGCAGTGCTGCACAATGATGGCCTCTGGGCTATCAAGGATGGGCTGTAGCCCGGACAACCCCAGGCCTGGCTGGCCCGTGTTTTTTCTTTTTTAAAAAATAAAATAGAAAGAGAAGGTCCAGAAAGATAAATCTTTGGTACCTAATAGTCCATCCGGTCAAAAAAAAAAAACACCCTAGAATACATGCAATCAAATTGTATCAATTTTGACCAAAGATATTATCTAAAATATGTAGTTTGGATAAACGAAAATGATATAAGTAAATTTGTCGTGAAAAATACTTTCATAACATTACACTTTTATCACTTAAAAAAATTGATGATAAAGTTTAGTGGTAAAGTAGCATCTTTTTACTATGAATAGTAAAAAATGATGATGCAAGTACTCCTCCAGTTCACAAAAACAAATTGTTTTAGACATCGATGATCTCCAAAATACAACTTTAACCACTAATTACTATTGTAATATATTTATAAAACTCAATAAAATTACAATATTATGAAAATACTTTTCGAGATGAATCTACACAAATAATTTTATGTATCTAATCTAGATATTCAAAAGACATAGATAGTCAAAGCCTCTAAAGTTTAATCGCATGCATTCCAAACCGACTTGTTTTGTGAACCGGATGGAAAACCTAAACTTGGGTTTGAGATGTACTTGGATAATTTGATGGCATAAAGATCATACACGTAAAACTGTGCTTGGAGGAAAAGAAAGTTGAAGAATAGTCCCTGCCCTTTTTAGATATAATCATCGTATCATACACGTACACTTTGCTTGTCGAACCTATAACATACAACTTAGGATTGTTGGATTTAATAAGCGTAAAGATAAAAATTATCTGGAACAGGTTTGAAAGAGAGAGGCAACCTTAATTAAGCACGTCAAACACTTTTCATAGAGTCACGCAGCTGCTCATCTCCACCCTTTTAATTTCTATCGTGAAACGTGCGGATATATAAATCTTATCCAAACTTGTTTTTTCGTCTCCTCCTTGTATGTGTTGGACTCTAGTCCGACGTCTGACGCTGGAGCCCCCTTTGACGACGATGAACCGTCCGATTCAAAACCAACAGTCCGTGACGAAGAGATTGTCGCGCAATCAACAGTCTATCATGATTCTTGCCAGAGCAGTTAAAAACTACCTTTCAAGATAAAACGCAATCAAATCAAACTACGTGCGACAAACTTAAAAGGGAAAAAAACTTATCCAGACTGTACGCACGGTGCTTCCACTCCCTATAAATAGCCACGTCCACGGCGCTTGCATGCACACCACCGTACGTCTCCTCCTGTATTTTCCTACCACGAGCACGCGCGTTGCGTGGCGATGGAGCGCGTGCCGCTCGCGTTGCTGGTCCTAGCTTCTGTGTTGGTCTCGGCGACTTGCACCAAGGTCTCTTACGACGACCGCGCGCTGGTGATCGATGGCGAGCGCCGCATCGTCATCTCCGGCTCCGTCCACTACCCCAGGAGCACACCCGACGTGAGTCGATCGTCCAAGCTTGCTGGTTTTAGCCGTCGCCGATGGGACATACGTGCTATCGCTTTGAAGTTCTTTTGAGGCAAGCATATTAACTGCATGCTTTGAAACTAATCTGTTGCTTGTTGCGATTTGTTTTGTTTTCTGGCGTGCAGATGTGGCCTGATCTGATCCAGAAGGCAAAGGAAGGAGGCCTCAACACGATCGAGACCTACGTCTTCTGGAACGGCCATGAGCCGCGCCCTCGTGAGGTTTGATCACAACTCAGCATGCTGTGGTACCGATGCCAATCTTACCAATGGATCGTGGTGCATGCATCGATCGCTACCGTTTTATTCCCTCTTCTCGATTTTCAGTACTACTTCGAGGGGAACTACGACATCATAAGGTTTTTCAAGGAGATCCAGAACGCTGGCATGTACGCCATTCTTCGCATTGGCCCCTACATATGCGGTGAATGGAGTTATGGGTATGTATGTTGACTGAATCTGACATGTAAACACTGAATATTATCTGTAAGCTAGCATGCATCAAGTACTAAATCATATGCCTCTTGTTGTTTCTTCTTTTTACAGAGGACTTCCCGCCTGGCTGCGTGACATTCCTGACATGCAGTTCAGACTTCACAACGAGCCTTTTGAGGTACTACTGTATTTCCCTTTTTTTCATGAAACCTGTCTAATTGTGATTGCAGATAGAACCAAACTAAGTATTATGTATTATTTATGTTCAAACAGCGTGAGATGGAAATTTTCACAACCCTGATAATTAACAAGATGAAGGAAGCAAATCTCTTCGCAGGACAGGGAGGGCCTATCATTCTCACGCAGGTAAATACTAGTCCAAGTGTCCCTCTCGATGGACATTTTCTTAATCCGACCTCTTAGAATGTTAATTTTCCGCCTCTACAGATCGAGAACGAGTACGGAAACATTCAAGCTGGTTTGCCTGATAAGGAGTCTGCCACGAAATACATCCACTGGTGCGCAGACATGGCCAACAAGCAGAACGTCGGTGTTCCGTGGATCATGTGCCAGCAAAAGGACGATGTGCCACCCAATGTGGTAAGCTTTTCTCTCCAATTTCAACCAACATTAATACAATTGATCAGCGATAGCGTTGTGCAGGTCAACAGTTATTTAATGTATACTGTTTCCAATCATCAGATCAACACCTGCAATGGATTTTACTGCCATGACTTCTACCCGAATGGAACCCATATGCCCAAGATATGGACGGAGAATTGGACTGGATGGTAAAGTTCTTTTTTTCTTTCTCATCCACTGCATGCCATTTTTGCTTGGTTTGCTTGGATGAGTAAGCTAATGTAATGTCATTAGGTTCAAAGCCTGGGACAAGCCGGATTACCATAGGCCTGCTGAGGATGTTGCTTATGCAGTTGCCATGTTCTTCCAAAACCGTGGATCAGTCCAAAATTACTACATGGTATGATTATGTAGAGCATTGATTAATGTATGATTTTTTTGAAGCCTTCCATGAGACCATGACTGTTGTGTGCTAATATATCCTCTTGTCATGTTCATCAGTATCACGGTGGAACGAACTTTGGCCGCACTTCTGGGGGTCCATACATTACAACCACCTATGACTATGATGCACCTTTGGATGAATACGGTAAGCTAGCTAGTAGGAAGTGACTGCAGCATATTATTTTCTACAGGCATTGTTGCTTGCAGATCTAATTGATTCTATCTTTATAACCCAATAGGTAACATTAGGCAGCCTAAATATGGTCACTTGAAGGAGCTTCATGATCTACTGAATTCCATGGAGAAGCACCTCGTCTATGGACAGCACAATGAAACCAACTTCGAAGATAAAGTCAAAGTATGATTTGTAAATCACTCTCTCTCTCTCTTTTTGTCACAACTCACAATTCGATGGTTGGGTTTAGTACAATCTGACCACACTCATATGATCAATGTAGGCAACAAAATATACCTTGGATGATGGTTCTTCTGCTTGCTTCATCAGCAACAGCCATGCAGATAAGGATGCTAGTGTGACCTTTGAGGGATCTGTATACCAAGTACCTGCATGGTCCGTCAGTGTTTTGCCTGACTGCAAGACTGTGGCATACAACACTGCTAAGGTAGATTCTTCCTTCTATCATTGTCGATAAGTTCCTTTTAGGAAACGATATTATGTAACTGTGAGCAGTATTAATTTTTTCTGCGCTGCAATGATTCTGTGATCAGATTAAGACCCAGACATCTGTCATGGTAAAGAAAGAAAGCGCGGTGAAGGAAGAGCCTAATGGCCTGAAGTGGTCTTGGATGCCTGAGTTCCTGAAGCCTTTCTTAACTGACGAGCACGGCTCCTTCAAAAATAACGAGCTCTTGGAACAGATTGTCACATCGGCTGACGAAAGTGACTACCTGTGGTACAAGACAAGGTAATCGAAAAAGAAACAATATCTTATCTGTGATAACGTCGATCAAATTGTCATTAAACCCAAAACTCTCTTATGAAATGCAGCCTGATCCGTGAGGCCGAACAAAAATTCACGCTGTATGTGAACACCACAGGCCATGAGATCTATGCGTTTGTCAACGGAGAGCTTGTTGGTTACGACTTGCTGCAGCACAACTCAATGTTTCTACTAAACCCTTTTGCCGTGACAGTCACAGCAGTGCTAACGATTGTTCCAAAACCATGTATTGACAGGGTACCAGCATTCCGTGAACGGGCCATACCTTTTCCAATTCCAGGCTCCAGTGACACTGAAAGCCGGCAAGAACTACATCTCTCCTCAGTGCGACCGTCGGCCTTAAGGTTTTGATTTTCACAACTAAGGCAGAAAAAATTCAACACTTTCGTTTCAATCATGATGCTGAAAAACAAGTTTGTCATTGTCAAAACAGAACTACGGTGCTTCCTTCGAGCTAATGCCCGCCGGTATTGTTGGAGGACCGGTTAAGCTGGTCGGCGCTGACGGCAACACCATTGATCTTTCCCACAACACCTGGACTTACAAGGTACTGCAGAGTGCAGAGCATAGATTATCTCTCATATGCTAGCTTTTCATGCCAGTTCTATGTATACAGATGCCATAACTTTGTTCTGTTATATGCTTGTGTGTCTAGACTGGCTTGTTTGGTGAGTACAAGCAAATCCATCTGGACAAACCTGGTTTCAAATGGAGCAACCGCACCGTCCCCGTCAACAGGCCCTTCACTTGGTACAAGGTACATACATTGGCATACACCGATATTTCTTTTGACTTGAACGGTGAATCTTTGCAGATTAGACACTGAACCTGTTTGCTTTCCTTTGCTCTTTAGGCTACGTTCCAAGCTCCTGTTGGCACGGAGGCCGTGGTGGTGGACCTGGCCGGCCTGAACAAGGGCGTGGCGTACGTGAACGGCAACAACCTGGGGCGCTACTGGCCGAGCTACATCGCCGGCGACATGGACGGTTGCCACCGCTGCGACTACAGGGGGGAATACAAGACGTGGGACAACGGGGAGAAGTGCCTGAGCGGCTGCCACGAGATCGGCCAGAGGTGGTACCACGTGCCCCGGTCGTTCCTCAAGGCCGGCGAGCCCAACACCATCATGCTGTTCGAGGAGGCCGGCGGCGACCCGTCCAAGGTCAACTTCAAGACGGTGGCGGTCGGCCCGGTGTGCGTGAGCGCCGACAAGGGCGACGCCATCACCCTGACGTGCGAGCACGGCCGGACCATCTCCAGCGTCGACGTGGCCAGCTTCGGCGTGGCCAAGGCCCAGTGCGGCGCTTACGAGGGCGGGTGCAAGTCCAAGGCGGCCCACGACGCGCTGTCGGCGGCGTGCGCCGGGAAGGAGTCGTGCACGGTGCGCTACACCGACGCCTTCGACTCCGCCGACTGCAAGGCGTCCAGCGTGCTCACCGTTCAGGCTACGTGCTCATGAAAGCTTAGTTAGTTGGGACATTATCTTAGGCCTTAGGAGTTTTGTGTAGGTATAGCCGTATAGGTATATAGCTAATGTTTTGTTAGGCCGTAGTTTTCAGTGATCCAATCAACCTCTTAGTTTGGATTCTGTTAAATAGATACTGTTTGCATGAAGTTAAACTCATAGTTGATTGCCATGGAGACTTATATATTTTTCTGTCCGCTGAATATTTCCTCTTCCTAGTGTGTTCATGTTTTTTAAGAGTTAAGATATCGCTAAAAATGTCAATGATACATATACAAGTATCGTGGCACATACAATGGACTAGATTTAGAATAGCAAACACGGTCGCAAACCAGCACATGGCTGCAAATAAATGAGTTCAAAATTGCACGATAATGACATGCATGCACATATCTCGTGTGTGTTATTACATGCTTGACAGCAGAAATGATACAAACACAGTAATCGTGTTTGAATAAATAAATATATGCTATAGTAACCTATAGTTGTTGTACAAGGTCGGATAAGTTATCTTAAGTAAGGTTGGCTGCTTTAGATGTACAAATGTATTCATTTCAGAAGAAGTTACGACAGGTGGTACAACACTATCAGAAACAGACATTTGCTTGCTACAATACAACTCAGTATTGTTCTTGCAACATCACCTGCACACGAATGTTTTTCACAAAGTCAGATGTTGTCCAACCAAGTTAATAAAAGTGAACTCAATTACTGATGCAGACAAGATATTCTAATAGGTTCAATTGATGCGCATGGCTCATGCTAGGAAAATGGCAGGCATTGAACCCATGTAAGTTGCAGACCATCATTCACATAGGGGATTCTTTTGTTAAAGCAAATCATCATGAGCAAACTACCAGGCTAGAAATTACATCTTGACCTGGGTTCAAGAAACCAGCATAAACCGGCTGATTTTCGCCTAATACCGGAAAACCACTCAGATCCTTTTTTACAAAAAGGGCCGGTCTGGGGTCTAATTGACAATGTTTGATCCCCATCTTTTCCAAAATAGATTTTTTTTTTACTTCCTAGACATCATCAAAGTATTAAACCTTCAAAAACTCGAATTTGCAGGTTTGAAAAAAAGAAAAGAAAAACCACCATTTGCTAACCGCCCATATAGTTTTTTTTTTACTTCCTAGACATCATCAAAGTATTAAACCTTCAAAAACTCGAATTTGCAGGTTTGAAAAAAAGAAAAGAAAAACCACCATTTGCTAACCGCCCATATAGTTTTTTTTTTAAAAAAAACAGTTTCTTGAACACTAATCTTGATCATACCTCACAAATAATATGAACAATTCTTCATCGGTAATTGCTCCAAGTTCCATTCTTCTCTCTAAAGCAGTCAGACCCCTGCCATCTTTAATTGTTGTTCTTGCACCTCTGTAGAAAGGAGACCCAGTTAACATCACCCAAATAGTTCAACAAAAATTGACTGAGCATTTATTGCTTTCGTGTTCTCCAAAGGAAAATGAGAGGGTGGTCATAGAATTAAGGACATCATAGTAATAATAACAAATAAACAAAAAAGAATGTGTATCATATGATGATCTGGAACAGGCACCAATCATAGCCAAGAATCAAGTGATACCACTATACCAATTTACTGTCGCTGATCTATGGTGGCCGCTATATTGGTATGATCACATTGAATGCTATATGCTGACATGTGAAGTCTTTATACTAAAAAAAATGAGGCATTAAACCTTCATGGTTGCTTTTTTACAGTGATCGGTGGACCTGGACATGGGATGATAGATACTTAAATGAATCAAAGTGTTTGAGCAACAAGCCACTCACATAAGTTTTAAATATTTTGGTTAAATTGGTAAAATTAGCAAATACATTGTCGAAACCCCAAAAGAAATATCATATCTGTCTAAATGTACCAGTGTCTAGTTCTTTATGCTGAATGAAATGAAAAATACAAGTACAGTCCTCTTGTAAAGAAATCAATTTACTTCTACACTGAAATAGTTCCAATTTAAGTTGAAACAGGAGCTTGGGACGTCGCATAACATGGCATGAGTAAGAATACATCTTGAGGCACTAAATATACTGCAACCAACCAAATTAACCATACACCATACAGCAAGAATTCAATCCTACCTCTTTAGCAGATGCTTGGTGAGGGCATCATTTTTGCTTTGGACACAATGGTGCAATGGTGTCCCTCCATGGAAGTCCTGCTTATTAATATCCGCACCAAAAAGTAGCAGAAGCTCCATCATTACAGGATGGCCATATTGACACGCCAAGTGCAATAAGGAACAGCCTTGTAGATAACCTTCTGGTTTCCCAGAATGCTCCACTCTCTCACAGGATGATGGATCAAGTAACTTCCTGACTGTAACTGGCTGAGCATGGTGAACATTGTTGTTCAAGTCATCATATGTCATGTTAGGGCTCACATCAGCCAACACAAGAATGTGATACATTGCTCTCACATCATTCGTCCTTATAGCTTCCAATATATCAATGGTAATTTGATTGGAATCTTTGGCAATAAGAAGTTTGTCCACGTACTGCATGGATCATTTACGAGAACGAATAGTGTCACAATATACAGAAAATGATCATCAGAATTGAGAAAACTACTGAAGGAATAAGACTATATCATAATTCATACATGAAGCTAAATACTGTCAACGCTAGCAGATCCAAAGTATTTTGAAGGAAAAAAATAAATTAAGAGTGCTGCAGCCTGCATTACTTCTTTGCATATAGATTCACCATGAAAGCTTCAAATTTCTAGGCAACCATTTCATTAATTATGCAAGGTGTAGAGTCGTTGTGGTCGTTGGATGGGTACAGGTCCGAAGACCAAGGGTAGGACACTCGCCCTCATCTTACCGCCAGCATAGCTCTTCCCTGTCGAGGTAGCGAGACTATAAAACCTGATTAACCAGAGAAGCAAGGGATCGCTCTCCAAGCTCGGCCGGGACTCTTCCCGACAAACAAAAAGGCCCTGATCTTTAGCCAACCGGTTAGGGACTAACTTTATTTATTTCTTTGCTTGATTGATAATAGATACATGATATCCCTTTTGTATGGACGACCTAACTTGACCCCTAAGAAATAATCTATAAGAAAACTTATCTCTAATAATCCAATCTAATAATAATGCCTAACTAATAGATAATACCAAACACCTAATAGATAGATTTCTAAATAACAAATCTGCCCTAATATCTCGCATTACAGATACCTCACCGGATATTGGACCATAACATTACACCCCTCATGCGAGGCGGCTTGTCCTCGAGTGCGGCGGTGGCTACTGTTGAAGTCCTTGGTGACCCCATGTTGACGAGAGGATACGACGGCGACATCGCGTCACGCAGACAAGGATCAACGAATCTCCAATGAACAACAGTCAAGTTGTTGAGTAAGACTTTCTGCTCTTCGTTGTTAGCCTTCAACTTCTCCAAGAGAGATGGTGCAACACCGCAAGCTATGGTGAATGGCTCTGATACCAAATGTTGTAGTCGTTGGTTGGGTACGGGTCCGAGGACTGAGGGTAGGACACTTGCCCTCATCTTACTGCCAGCAGGACTCTTCTCTGTCGAGGTAGCGAGACTCTGAGGCCTGATTAGCCAAGGAGACGAGGGATCGCCCTCCAAGCTTGGCCGGGACTCTTCTCGACGAACAAGAAGGCTATGATCTTTAGCCAATCGGTTATGGACTAACTTTGTTTACTTCTTTGCTTGATTAATAATAGATACATGCTATCTTTGCTTGATTGATAATAGATACATGCTATCCCTTTTATAAGGATGACCCGACTTGATCCCTAAGAAATAATCCATAAGAAAACTTATCTCTAACAATCTAATCTAATAACAACTTGCCTAACTAATAAATAATACCAAACACCTAATAGATAGATTCCTAAATAACAAATGCTGTCTAATATCTGTGCTGCTACAGTACACGATGCTAATACAGTGACGCACACTGCAGTACCTCGGCTGGATATTGGACCATAACAAGAGTTGAAACCAAATTTTATTCATCAAACAAGGAAATCATCCATGGTCCATCAATTTTCTTATCTGCCTCACACGTGCAGGTTATCTGCCCCCAACAATACAGTCAGAAATTCAGATTGATAAAACGAATCATATATCTGGTTGTGTATCAAGCCCATAGAGCTGAACTTTGCCTCCAACTATAAGGTATAACAAAGGTTACATCATAAAGGAATCCTCATGGTCCATACAAATTTTGCTAACTACATATGTGCATAAAAATTCTTACAGACACAATATGTTATAGACTAAACCACAGGATTGATCTAAATATGAAACTGTGTGAATATTATTTCCAGAACTCCTATGCTAGCTGGCTGGTTGGCTCCTCTAAAAAAATGTTAGACAATTGGTTCACTAAAGTTGGAAAGTAAATAAAAAATATTTCCAAACTAAAATAATAGAGATTAGAACAGAATTCTAACTAGTATAGTAGTATAATGCTCATAAACACAGAACGATTGCCTTTTGGAAACTTCATCAACAAATGCCTGACAGGCCATATATTAATTGTTGAGAATGCTTCACTAGGTTTTAGTCTTAAAGATAACAGGAAGCACAGAAGAGCTTACCTTTGATTGTATGTACCTTTCCTTTATTGAGAAAGCATCGGTAGGTTCAGGCTTTTCAATGAAAAGAATAGCGCTATTTGACTCATCCATTCTGCATAGATATAGATAATATTACACAATATCAATAAAGAAATTAGACAGGACAAAAGAGCAAAGTTTGTTCTTCTTCCATGCACGCCTGAATAAATTGGATGCCAACGCTCTTAATGTATAAAATATGGTACAATGGCCTCTCTTCTGACTCCTTTGTAGAAGATTAAAATAAGAAAGCTAATAAATCTCGAACCTATGGATGAAAAGGGAAAGGTGTAATCCACTGCTTCATGGACATCTACTAAACAAGTATTATTAACAATAGCATTTCCAAAGGAGAAAACACCTTCCTTAGATGCTGCCGATTATGTTATTGAGCACCCCTACCCATAATGAAACAGATCTATTTCAGTGCACACTGAAAATCCAATTGACATTCAAGTCCGAGCTCAGTCTACAATGGTAAGTCTATTATAATTGCGGTACTATGTTCCTTATATGTAACATTAAGCCAAAGAGCTCCAGACTTCCAGAAAGCTCAAATAATTTGAAAATCCTAAACAATACATGTAGAAGTGCAAACTACAAACAGCCTCTACACATGATCCATGTTAGCACAAACTGGTTGGCTGATTTATTAGTCAATGAACCACAGATTACAGATTTCAGAAGGGAGTTGTGGATAGGAGTAGAAAGGCTTAAAATATGAAGGTAAAAAGTAGTTAAGAAAAAATATATATCCGCTTCAACATACCCTTGATCTTCTTTTGGAAGCAGAGCTTCCCAAATGGCATTAGTGTAATCATTTCCAAGTGCACGAAACAAATCCATAATTACTGGCTCCCATACTTTCACATCTAGTCTCAAGGATCGAACCTACATCAAGTAAGAACATCAGCTGCAATGCTGAAATATGGGTGTCGCTATTGTTTAATCTCGAAATCAAAAGATATTTTAAAACCTAAATACCACAAGCCCACAACATAGCATATATGGCAAAAATTAGTGTATTTTGAGTAGTTATGAACATCTTATATGCATTAACAAATGCAATTGAGGGGTACAACTATAAACAACCTAGCCTGTCTTTAAGAGTAGTCATATGCTATAAAAAACTAAATTGCACAAATCAGAGTTGGCCTTCTTCCCAAGGTCTTTATAAGGTAAGTTTAGCTCAGAACCGCATGTGGCATCAACACAGGGAAATATGAAAGGTACATATTACAACAAGGGTTGGTATCCTATGCAAACGGAGGAAACCAACCAAATCCATCTTATTAGAAATAGATGCCTTGGCTTAGCATACCAACCCCCCCCCCCCGGGGTCTGCTTCCTGTCAAATCCTTATCTCGTTTGCAGCTTCTGGAGGCTTAGCCGAGCCCCACTGCCGCAGATGGAAGTAGTCGGCGACTCACAGCACTTAACTGAGAACAGCGTGAGCAGCTGTGGCCTTCACTCGCCCTCGCGTATGCCGAAGCTGGCAATACAAGCAGGATGCCATCCGATTGGCCACCACTGTGCCGGCAATGGCCAACGCCATTGGATCTCATGCTTGAATCACGGCTTAGACTGATCACTTCTCCGTAGTTGGTTTGTTGTTTTGCTTTTCTATCTTGATTGTCTCCACCGTCCTCTTCCCACCTCACTTGTTGCTGCAACCTTATAATCCTTATGCTCGTCATTCCTGATGTGATGTCTTAGGAGGAGCATCACCATCACCATTGTTGGCATTTCCTCATCATCTTGTCGAACAACGATCTACCCGTTCCACACCATCTGAATTTTACAACATAATCTTTCTCGTTTCTCATTTCATTGAAACTGGCAATGCCTAGTAGCATTTCTTGGTCATGTAATCATCCATCACAAAAGCACAAAGTCTCGCAATTCAATCAGTGTACATAATATGATGGGAACAAAAACTACACTAGATTGATTTCTGTCATGGTAGTTGATGGTAAATGGAGGTGAATGTCAGTTGATGGTGAGAGCATGCCCGCACACGAGATGATTGAGGTGAGCAGATTGTCAGTATTAGACAGAGATTTTGGATTGCAACTGCAGGAAGGTAATGGTCCTAATGGAGAAGAGAGATGAATCGAGGAAAAAAGGGCAGACTCTTTTCTCTTTTATTGCTTTATGCTCTGGTAGCCCGCAAAAATCAAGATCCTTTATTTCAGATTCAATATTTGTTGTTTTCTTTGCACCAGAAAGGTACTTTGCATAGGATGCCATCCTTAAAACAAAAGGCAATTCATAGTTTACATTAAGTTCCGTCAATCATCTTCTGCAATGATTGGCGGAATTGAACAGTAAGCTATTTCACTATTATATTTACAGTTTTACACTACTTCCATCACTAAGTTAATATTTCCGAAAATTTCAAGTACCTTTTTTTCGAGGAAGACAGGGTCAACCCAAATTAATCACTGAATAAGTAATTAGCATAAATTAGGCATTCAAAAGACAGAATCAGGGATAGCACCTTTGAAATATGGACCCCAAGATTCCTGTGAGCCCCAGAGCACTCAATACAAATAAGAATACCTAAGTTTAGAGATGCCCAATCGGGATCTGGAGAATGACAGTCTGCACAACTGTCATTTCCCGGGATATTCCTCAGATGGTTGAATATATCACCATGTCCCAATGAACTTTTGCTCTCTTCAAGAGATACAGAATCAATAGAACTTGCAGAGCCATGATTTTCTGCCTCTAGATTTCCGTATGGCAGCTGAAATGAAATGAAATCAGGATAATATTAGTAGCGTACTATCTTGAACAATCAATAACTTCATCAATCATCATATGCATGTAAAGCACTAAAATGGAGCTAATCTTAAGGCAGGCCAAAAACTATTACTGTATTACATGATTATGCAATGCAGATGCATACAGTTAGATATGTCTACAGTTTGTTTCCACCAAACAGGTAACCAAGTGTTGCTGTAGGATGTATCAAAAGAGAAAATGCTGCAGCAAACCTGCATGAGAATGGTGAATTTAGCAGTGATGCAATAACTCCAGTAATTTTCTCAATCCAGTCCTTTTGGTCAGCCCTATTTCTGCCTGCCATCAACAAAGTGAAAAGTATTAATATCTCAAGAAATGGATGTGACATCAGTGTATGAAAAAATAACATAAAAATGTGTTCTTGAAAAACTAAAAAATTGTGCTGTATACACACAAAGTTCAACATCTGAGGAGTAACAGTTACAATTACCTGCAAAGTGTATGCCTTCATGGGAGAGATTATTCTGAAGCAAAATCTTAAATCATTTTCTTCTGCATCAATTTTAATTGTTGAAGTTCTGAGATCAATTGTACGACACGAAAGTGAATCTTCACCCTGAGATGAAGCTCTTTGGTTCAAGAATCTGAAGCGGCCAAAAACACCAGTCCCTTCCCCAGCTGTTTGTTGTGATCCCACCCCTTGCTTGCAAGAGAACAAAAGAAAGAGGTAAATATAAAATAAGGAACGAATAACATATGATAGATGGCTGCTTAGGGTAAATTATATAACACATTTAAACATAACTTCTCAAACACTGCACTTAAAACAATTCACCACATCCCCGTTAAAATTATCAATTGCACAGAGATTTCTCAAGAGCTCAAATAATACTACAGCCCTTAAAAAATCAGTCCGCTTAATGGAGGAAAAAAATATGCATGGTCAGATACATTCACTAGAGAATGACACATCACCACACGAACACAAAATAAAATAAAAGGAAAAATATCACAGCAAATAAGTGTGATGACAACCAAAATCAATAAGGATTAGAAGCTCTAGAAAAAGATAATATTTATTATAAATATAGGTAAATTATGTTGGAATTAGACTAAATCTATTCTAATGGGCTAAAAGGCCAATATATCATGTACAGGGTAGGTCTATATGCAAAGAACACCCTAAGCTATATACATATCTAACACCCCCTCAAACTCATGGTGAATCAATACTAAGTTTGGAGAGGTAGAAACTATGTTGAACTCTAGTCTGTACCTTGGTGAAAAAATATGCTAACTGAAGCTCCAAAGGCACATATTGAAAAGCAATAACTTTGTCTTGCACCTGCAATCTCATGTACTAAGCATTTACTCTAATGTGCTTGGTGAGCTCATGCTTCACTGGATCTCAAGCAATGCAGATCGCACCAGTACTGCCTGATAAGCAAGGAGTCGGTGCAGAAACTGAAACACCGAAATCCTCAAGTAGCCATCGAAGCCAGGTAATCTCAGCTGTCAACGACGCCATGGCTCTCAACTCAGCCTCAGCACTTGAACCGGCGATCATAATGATCGCTAGCCCAGGTCGCATCAGAGTATGCCTCAAGCTGCAGAGAACTAGAGCGAGGAAAGAAACTAAGACGGGTGATGGTCCCGCGAAGATATCGCAGAACACGAAGAAGGTAACTGTAGTAGAGTTGAGTGGGAGCAGAGACGAATTGACTCAGGATGTGAACTAGGTGAGAAATGTCAGGTCAGGTGATCCCAAGGTAGACAAGGCTCCCGACAAGATGGCGGAAGCGAGTGGGGTCCTCAAGAGGCTCACCATCAGTAGGCCGAAGGTAAACACCAAGCTCTATAGGAGTATCCACCATGCGCTGATCAGTGAGACAAGCGCGAGTAAGGATATCCTGAATGTACTTCTCCTAGGAGAAGTAGTAGCCCTCGGGCGTAGAAGTGATCTCAATCCCAAGGAAGTGACGAAGAGGACCCAAATCAGACGTCAAGAATTACTCACTAAGACGCTCCTTCACAAAGGCAATGTATTGAGAGTCATCTCCAGTAATGATCATATTATCCACATATAGAAGGAGCATCCGACCCTGCGGAGAGGTGTGTACAAAGAGGGCAGAGTCGTGATCACTGGCGGAAAAGTCGACAGCAGTGACAACAGAGAAGCGGTCAAACCAAGCACGAGGGGCTTGTTTGAGCCCATAAAGAGCGACGAAGGCGACAAACCATACTATCAGGGACAGAATACCCAGAGGGCGACTGCATGTAGACCTCCTCACGCAGCTCGCCATTGATAAAGGCATTCTTAACGTCCAACTGGGAGATGGGCCACTATCGAACAGAGACTACAGCAAGGAGAGTGCGAACAGTTCGCCATTGATAAAGGCATTCTTAACGTCCAACTGAGAGATGGGCCACTGTCGAACAGAGACTACAGCAAGGAGTGCGAACAGTAGTCATGTGAATGACAGGAGCGAAAGTCTCATCGTAGTCACGACCATGCTCCTGCTAAAAACCACGCGCCACAAGACGAGACATGTAATGCTCAAGGGAACCATCCGAGCGGGTCTTCATTTTGTACACCTACTCGCACGCGATAGGAGTAACACGCAGGTAAGGGCACAAGATTCCAAGTGCTAGTACGCTCCAAAACAGCAATTTCCTCAAACATCGTGAGCTGTCACTCAGAGTGAGCTCTCACGATAGATCGTGAGGCTCGAGAAGAGCGGCGGCGGCCGCCAGGCGCTCGGGAGGCTGACAAGTCGACGATCACGAAGATCGTATCCAGAAGAGAAGGTGGAGCAGGACCCAGCAAGGATAGAGAAGAAGAACTAGGAACGGGACCCAGCAAAGACGGAGGCTCAACTGGAGAAGAAATAGGCCGAGGATGGCGAGAGTAGCGCAGGGGAAAGGGTGGAACCTCAGCAAAAGAGCTGGAAGGAAAATCTAGATTAGAGGGAACAGGTGGAGTCGGAGGAGAGGGAAGCGAAGAAGGTGGAGGCAGAAGCGAAACAGGAGTGAAAAACCGAGTGTCAGGAAAAGTCGGAAAGGAGATCGACTCAACAAGAGAATCTGAGCTGACACTAGAGGGACAAGGGTAGTAAGGCCAGGACTCATCAAAGGTGATATCCTGAGAGATCCTCATCCAGTGAACAACAAAGTTGTAACATTGATAACCCTTATGCTCAAGACTGTAGCCAAGAAAAACACACAACTGACCGAGCAGTCAGCTTGGTGCACTCACGAGGTGGAAGAAGGACGAAGCAGACACATCTAAAACAGCGAAGGGGACTGTACTCGAGAGCCCGATCGTAGAGACGCTCAACAAGAGTAGAACTCGGAAGAAAAGTGGAAGGCTGCATATTGATGAGGAAAGCAGTAGTGGAGACAGCCTCAGCCCAGAAATAAGGTGGAACAGAAGAGGCAAGCATGAGAGCGTGAGCTATCTCAAGCAAGTGACAATGCTTACGCTCAGAGACATTGTTCTGAGCGTGAGCACCAAGACAGGACAAGAGTACTGGGGAAAAGTACCCTGCTCAGCAAGAAAGCGACGCAAAGCAGCAGATAGGTACTCGCCAGCAGAATCAGCACAAAAAGCACGAATAACCGAATCAAACTGAGTGCGAACCATAGTAACAAACCTCTTGTAAATAGAGAGAACCTGGCTACGAGAGGACATGAAGTAGATCCAAGTACGATGAGAATAATCATAAATAAAGATCACATAGTATCGATGGCCCCCATTTGAAACAAAGGGACCCGGACCCCAAACGTCGAAGTGAACAAGATCAAAAGGACGAACCAAGATAGAATCACTAGAGGGATATGGGAGCTGCAGCTACTTGCCAAGTTTGCAACCCATACAAGGTATCAGCAGAAACAGAACCAAAAAGACCACAACCTACTAAACACGACAATCGCGATCCACAGAGATGACCCAAACGATGGTGCCACTAAGCAAAGGAAGCAGTAGAGGACACAGCAAAACAAAGGCAGGTGTAGTGACTAACTGGCAGGTGGAGACAACGGAGGGAAGGTGTAGCCAGTCGAGCTCCCAAAGGCGCTGCGAACAAGGATCAAAAACCCGGAACTGGTAGAAAAACCAGTCAACGGCCGGTTACCGGAAAAACCGGGAAAAACCTGGATGAAATTCGAAAACTGAGTTTTGAATTGAGGATTTTGAAAACCGGTTACCGCCCAAAAACCGGTCAAAAAACGGAAAAAATAGAGAAACCTGGTTATGGGTAATTAGCAATTGGAATAATGCAAATATTAATTAGAAAGTATTTAATGAAGTAACAATCCACCAAGTATTTAATGAAGTAGCAAATGGAAAAAAAACAGAGAAAACCATGCTAGCTTCACTCTCTAGGGCAGCCCTCTCCTCCAAGTGCTCTAAAACATCCAATGTGCTTTCCAAGTCCAAAAAACCGTCTGGGACTTGTTCATACAATAATTCAAGCATATTTAGCTCATATAATAATTCAAGCATATTTAGCTCATACAATATGTAATCTAGAACAAAAAAGGCCTAAACCAACCTAGGAAGTGCATTATGCAGTCATAAATTCAAATTTGAATTTGAAAATTTTTGTCTGGTTACTGTTCATCCCGGTCCCCACCGGGTTTTCCAGTAACCACTGGGATTTTGATCCTTGGATGCGAATCACAACACCTAGGGCCAGCACCAAGCAGTCCCCGTGCGGCGGTCCTGGACACAACAAGAGTCGGACTCAAGAATAACACAACAGTCGTGATCGGTGATCTGACCGGCCGATATAAGCTGCATAGTAAGCTGGGGAACATGAGAGACGGCAGGAACATAAAAGGAAGTAGGAAAAATGCCTCGACACCTTGCGGAAGAGAGGTACTATCTGCAATCAATAGCGATTGGAAGGAAAAATTTGTGAGACACGTGAGAATCGAGGCGACTAGAATCTGGTGTCATGTGAAAAGAAGCACCAGAGTTCAAGATCTATGGAGACAAGATACCGAATGAGGGAGGTGGCAGAGGCGAGGACTGCTGAGAAGCAAGAGCCAGACGAGCAAAACCCGACGAGCGTAGGGGCGTGGCCCGAGGCGAGGAGCGGCGACACCGCGACAGTGTCCCGAGAATGGGGTGGCAGCCTCGAGGCCATGGCGGCGGCGGCTAGAGGTAGGCGTGGCGGCTACCCGAGGCAATGGCGACGCCCCAAGGCGAGGCGGCGGGGTCCCGAGACCGCGGCAATACGGTGCTAACTGGAACAAGGCGGCGAGCGCATGACACAATGGGTATACTACCAGTGGCATCGAAAGGTGCGGCACCGACGACCACAAGATCTGCGGCGGGATGGCGAAGGAGCCGCCGACAGAGGCCATCGGGCAGCACAACATCGGATCGAGGTTGGGATCCGAAGCTGGAGTGGCCGGATCCGGAGCTAGCAACGCATGAAGACTGGGCGTGGCGGCCGCCTGTGGCCTACACGAGAGGCGTGTTAGTCGCCACGCACACGAGAGCCCCGGGAGGCATCCTCAGGAGGTGGCACGGCGACGGGAGGTCCCCGGGGTGGCGCGGCACGACGTCGAGAGGAGTGGAGCGCGCAGCGTCGGGAAAACAGGGGGAAAAAAAAGGGGATTCGTCTCGAGGCGAATCCGGCCACAGGGCGGCGGCTCGGATCCGACGGTGGGGGCCCAGATCCGGCGATGGCGGCCTAGATCCGGCGATGGGAGCATGGATCGTGCCAGCTTGCGCGTGAGCCGAACAGTAGGCATCTTGCGCCGAAGCGAGGAGCTCGGCCATGGCGGTGACAACGGCGGTCAAGTGGAACCCTAATCTTGCTTTGATACCATGTTAGAATGAGACTTAATCTATTCTAATGGGCCAAAAGGCTAATATATCATGGACATGATAGGTCAACATGCAAAGAACACCCTAAACTATATACATATATAACAAATTACACCTAAACAATCAAATATCGGTAAAAGAAATATAGATTTCTAAAAATAATAATAGTTTGCCTACTCACACAGTCAAAAGATAAGGAGCTTGGGATACTTGGCGTGCCAACTTTTAAATATGTTCACAAGCCGCAATCAAATCGCTATTCGCTAACATAGATTGCATACCGATTGTTTATTTACCTTATTCCCGTAGTAGTACAGAGTCCCATGACTGTCAAGAACAAAAAACCTCCTCTTCCATTCTCCTCGTAAATTTTCAGAACGCTTAAAGAGATAACCTTGTTTAATTATTTGAACCTGGCAAAAAAACAAATTAGTAAGGGAAAGGAACAAAGCTTATATGAATTAACATAGCATAAAAATGTAGCCGAGTTTAATTATAAACAGGGGATAACAGAAGAGTATAATACTAAATTTTGAACCGAAAGGGTAACAATCATAGATATTAGATACATGATGTCTGGTCCTATTTCAGGAACACATGCATAAACAAATCAACCACCATGTTAGAAATAAAAGGATGTCGATACTTAAAACATCTGTATTATCTTTTGGCTATCAGTCTCTTCAAAGAATTACATGAAGCAGCAAAGCAGCATCCTTAGAATTCCGGATATTTTAGCCTATTATTTATGAATCTTTACTCAACAGTGGATAATTAACTACCTCGCCATTGGCAGTTGGCTGCATCAAGGCTTCAATCTTCTTATAGGATTGAAGACCAACAACATGGATACCATCACCACTAGTAGATGTGTCCACATTACTAGCCATTCTCAAGTTTGCTATTTCCTCTTGAGTTCTAAACTCTTGAATTCTCTTTGCAAGTTTATCTTGCTCGTTGACAGACATTTCTTTTGATTGTTGCGCATATGTTAGAACCTGCACCAAAACCTTACTGTTTGGTCAATAGACTCATGGTTATCAGAATGAACATTTATCGGTTAAAGACCAATATGTCACAGGAGAGATTATTAAACCTGGTGAATGAATGGTTCCATTTGGCTCAGTAGCTCATATCCCTATATAAAAAAGAACAAAATCAAGAAGGATCCAACCGACCAAACAACAATAATCACCAAAATTGTAGAAAGTAACCATGCCTGCTTAAAATATCTCAAATGGGCATCCATCACTGCACTTATTGATTCCAAGAACTCATACTTCTTCTTTGCTTCAATGTTAGCAAGGCGTGTACCTGAATTCCTTACAGCGAATGAGAATCATTGGCATGGTTATATGATATACTTAGCAACGCTACATGAAAAAAATGTTGATACATACTAAGTTAAAGCGGCATCTTTGGAAAGCTGACTTGGCATTGTGTAGATCCTGTAAACTTGGAATTAGGGGGGTGGCATGCAAGCTGAATAAATATTCATTATGAAAAAGTTGTCAAAGTTTACCTCCTCAAGTCCTGTCACTACATCTGCTCTAGTCCCTTTCCGTACTGATACAAATTTTTCACGCGCCTGACAAGCAAGATAGCAATAGAATCTTAATAGCGCATAAGGCATATATTACAGTAAAATATTAAAGCAAAATAGTATTAAGAAATGGGTCATGCTGTTTATCTATGTATGTGCACTACATGCCAACATGAAGAAACAAACAAAAAAAAAAGGTAATGACATAGGTTGAACTCAAGGCATCACCTGATCATAACCCATTGTAGCCCTATCCAAACGCTGTCGACAATCCTATATACACGGCCAAATGTTAGCGTATAATATTAACTAATCAAGACAGTAGGGAAAGTGCAGTTAAGAGAGCACCAGTTATAAATTGTTCCCATTTCCCAAAAAGGAAGTCACTGAAAATCATAGTGGAATTTTAAGACCGTTTTAGGTTTTTTATTTTCTTGTAGCTGTAGGAAACAAGAGGGTTGGAGTTTGGACCCAACAAACATGCAAGTTATTGGGTTACCTTTACACCATGCAGGTCCGCATTGATGAATTGCATTAAACGATCACTAAGCATATGCTCAACCTGTGTGAGGGAGGGAACACACTGATTAGAATATAAATAAGCATTAGTAATGTTTTTACTGGTAAAAATAATCAGAACACCAAGGCCAAATAAATTTTGATTTCCCAGCTTTCTAGAAATCAGATCAGCACATCGACGTTTTGCAATCCCAAACGGAGACTTCGTCACAGAACATATAAATATCTTCTTTCAACACATAATTCAGGGTTCTGGATACATGTAGTCAAAGCTATGTATATTCAAATGTTCTTTATTCCAATGCAGCTTTTTCAGTTGTATAAAGGCCCAGTGGGCTAGTTAGACAACCATGCGCTTGTAATGTTGTACAGTGATCATTCCAAAAGGATTCCTTTGAACTTACATAATAGTATAAAGTCTATAGTAGATAACAAATGCTGCTGCGCTTGGATGGTTTTGTGGCCAACCTTCACTGCTGAAGTGTTAGGTTCAACAAGCCTGATCACCATCCTTTTAGTTAGTTAACTTGTTCATATCCAATAAGACAACTCTGCATTTTAGAAAAGAATGAAGAACCTTGAACAGCAGAAAGGAAGAGAGGCTTGATAGAAAGAACCCTTTTGGCACTTTCTTCTGATCAGTTTTGTTTCTTGAAACATAAGAATGTACAACCCTTCACAAATTGAGAAAAGTGCATGACTCATGCTTGTATTTTTGTGGTTTTGCAAATTCCTACCCATACGTTAAAAATGTAACATTTTACCACCTATACTTTCAGTTTGTTGCATATGTATTGAAACTTACCTAACAATCCCATTCTTAGGTGGTAAAATATACTTAGCGTGCCAAATATTAAAACTACAGGTGGCAAATTGCCAAGTTTCAAACTGCAGGCAGGATTTTTTTTATAAAAAAGATAGAAGGAAAGTACAGGTACTGCTGATGCAAATATTGTAAACGGAAAATGGTACAGATCATGCCATGATCACAGGGACAAGTCCAGGGTGTCCAGCTCAGAACTTACAGTCCAGCAACAGCAATGTTATTTTCCAATTCCTTATTTTCAAATGGGTGAAGTGAACTATTTATGGAAAAGAAACTGTAGAGTTCAATGGTATATGATAGATAGTACCTGAGAACGAAGGAGTTCCTTGTATGTTCCCAGCTCCTAAAAGCAGTAGTAAACTTGGACATTACAGGCCCTGCAACAGAACAAAAAATTTCAAACTTTCATTTGTCTCTGAAATCTGAATGGTTTCATGGAATCACAGTTTATTAAAGAAACTTGTGGGATGTAATTACAGTGAAATGACATGGTATCAAATCATGTTTACTGCTGCTAGAACCATGGTTTATTGAGTAAATTTGAGTGCACAGAAAACCAGTAAATGATTGCATAATTAGCCTTTGCATTATCATGCTATGACATGTTAATAAGTAGGAGAAAAAAAACCATCGTTAATGAGTGCCTGGTTATGTCTGTATCTGTATATATTCGATGATCTTCTGTTCCTGATGTTTCCTTAAGAAAGGTGTGCATCAAAATGAAGATGCAGTATATATTTAATAATAGACAAAAGGGCACCAAGATATTTAGCAATTGAAAAGGGATAAACTCAGAGGGTTTGCTAGGTATAGATGAGAAACCAGGACAAAATTAACCAATAGAAACATCAGAGCTTTGATGAAATAACCTCCAATGGCAACACTAACAGGGTCATCTTGACCAGCACCAAATGCTTCTAAAGCGTCGGCAAATGATAGATCTCCTGCAAATCCTTCATCAAGTGATCCCCTAAAAGTAAGGCTATTAGAACCACTATAATAAAGCAATACCTCAACTATATGGTTTCTTATTATTCTTATTAATCCTAAAAACTAAAAAATTACAATAATTACATGTAACATCATAACAAAAAAATAGCCTGAACCAAGAAAGTAAGAAAGGAGCGTGCAAAGTTATCTATTGACACTACATTTTACCGAATAAGCATTTTTTATAGCACAAAAGTTTGGCCAGCACCAAAAAATACCTCAAAATTTTACGGATACCAATTAATACCACAACCTCACGGCAAAACTTATTGTCTATACCACAAGGGTCACTTTTCTCTAATAAAAAAAAGTAAAAACTCTTTTCCCTAAATTCCACCTTTACCCTTCATCATCTCACCTTCACATCTGCAACAGAGCTTGCCACCGCCAATCACAACAATTGTTTGCTCAAAGCCCACCTTTTCTCGCCGCCACCAGTCCAACCTGTTGTTGCTCAAAGCCAGTGTTCCCCTAGGAGCTAGACGGGCGGCAGACCAGCGCCTAGCGCCTAATTGCCGCCCAGGCGGGTCTGGCAGGGCTAGGCGGCCGCCTAGGTGGCATAAATCGGCTAGGCGAGCTAGGCGGGAGGGTTGCGCCTAGTGCCTAGGCGACCTAGGCAGGCGCCTAGGGAACACTGTCAAAGCCCCACCTCTTCTCTCGCTTTCACTACTGGTCACCAATCGCCTTGCCCCTATCTTCTTCCTTCCTCTCCTTCACCACCTCCTCCATCCACTACCATGGCTGCCGCCACCATCCTCCCCTCAATCGCCTTGTCTACCTCCTACTGCGCCGCAGTCAAAGAGGCGAGCGACGAACACCACAAAGAATGGAGTGGAGGTGGTGGTTTGGGCTGAGGAGCTCGAATTTGGCAGATCTGGATGGCGGTGGGGAAAGAATGGAGGTAGTGGTGGTGGTTGGTTGCACCGCTGTGTAGCTCCTCATGGGCACACGGCTCCTCATGGGCAGGGGCGCTCAGTCCGGCGGATGTGACCGGAGGAGAGTGTGTGACACGCGACCTCATGTAGCAGTAGGCCCCTGCCGCTGGCCCCCCTCGTCGGCCTCATCCACCTCCAGCCCCCGTCAGGCGTCGTCGTCAATGTGAGGGTGAGCACGACGACGCAGTCTAGGAGTGTAGGCGCGAGTGGGGCAAAGCGATCGAGGGCGAGAGCAGGTGGAGGCTAGAGGCGTGAAAGAGGCGTGTCGTTTGGAGAAGATGGTCAACGATGGTCATTGCCGGGCTCAATTGAGAAGAAAAGAGAAGGGAGAGAGGAGAAGAAGGGCAAAAGTGCCCAAGTGGTATATGTTAAGAGTCATGTACATTCTCTCTCTCTTGGCTCATGTGGCCATATAGCCCATGAAGCTCATGTAGCTCTATGTCTATATACACCCTCTCAATAATGAATAAGATACATAGTTGTGAATAACAAAATACTTCTCTTCTCTAAAATCTAACATGGTATCAAAATACTTCTCTTCCCTAAAATCTAACATGGTATCAAAGCTCTTCTACCCAAACCCTAACCCTAATTCCCACCATCACTGATCCTCTCTCTTCGCTGCGGGTCGGCGGGGCTCGGGCCGCTGGCGCTCGCATCTTTCTCCTCTGCTCCGCCTCCTCCTCGGGGCCACTAGGATCCACACCGCCAAGCCTTCCTCCTCTGCTCCAACCGGACTCCGACTGGATCCGCACAATCGCTGCCTCCTCACGACCGGATCCGTGCCGCTGCCGGGTGGGATCCACGCCGCCGACACCTCCTCATGACTGGATCTGCGCCTCCCTCCTCTACTCCAGCTCCGGCTCCCTCCACAGCTCTGCTTCGGTTGGATCCAACGCCGTCGGGCCCGATCCGCGCAACGGCTCCTCTGCGTCCCGGTGCTGCTATGCTCGTCCTCTACGACTACTGATCCTCTGCTCCTGGCTGCCTGTGGGTTCTCTGCGTCTGCGTCACCACCCGCATGGGTCCTCTCTGCTCCTGGTTTGGCGACCTCCTCAGCTCTGGTCGCCAGCGCGATCGGCCGCGCAGCTTGCTCTGCGTTCGTATTGCCACGCCCGTCCGTCCTCTGCGGCTGCTAATCCTTTGCTCCCGGCCACTCGTGGGTTCTCTGCGTCTACGTCACCGCCCACATGGGTCCTCTCCTCTGCTCCCGGTTTGGCGACCTCCTCAGCTCGGTCTCGCCTCCCGGTGCAGCGCGACGCTGCTGCCACCACCACCACGACCTCCTCAAAGCCTGTGAACAATACTACTCTACTCTTGCTATGTCGTTGCTCTGCTACTGCTGTCTACTGGTGCTCTACTATGGTTGATGTTCAGTGCTTTGTCATGGCATTTGAAGGTATTCTTGGCCCTGGTCCTATTCGGCGTCAGCCTATCTGTTCTCGTTGCAAGAGATATGGACATCTAGAAGATTAGTGTTTCAGGTTACATCCTGAGGTGAGGTTACCATTGTGTGTTTCGTCTCATCAAGATGTTGCTGCTATTGTTTATTCTGTTCATGTTAGGCTCAGTTGTGTCAGCAGCTGCAGGCATCTTCTAGTGGATCCACTAGCCATTCTAGCTATGCTCATCTTCGTATCTTTGGTTGTGTCTACTTTGTCCTTCTAGCACCTCGTGAGCGCACAAAGCTGAGCTCTCAGTCGGTTGAGTGTGTCTTCTTAGGCTATAGTCCTAAGCATAAGAGCTATCGTTAGTATGATCCCTCAGCGCATTGCATTCATATCTCTCGTGATGTGACCTTTGATGAGGGTTGACCCTTCTTTTATCATCCTTCTACACATTTCACTCCTTCCGCAGATTCCACCTCCTTTTTATTTCTACCTCTCATTCCTTCACCAGACTTACCTTCTCCAGAAACACTTTCTCCACCAGTTTCACCTTCTAGTGTTTCCTCCACTAGCTCCACCAGTTTCTAACACTTCCACTTTTCCCTTTCACTATAGTCGCCAACAAAGAGTTTCTTCTGATCCTCAGTCTTCCATTCCTCTTGAACCATCTGATCCTTAGTCCTCCTCTCCTCCACTTGACGCTCTAACCAGTACCATGGACTCTGACGATCGTTCTATTATATCACGGTATGCCCTACGTGATCATTACTCTATTCAAGCACTCGAGAGATGGGATTTTTTCGTGCATGTGCAATATCTGAGCCGAATACCTATCAGGAGGCAACCAGTACACCTGAGTGGCAGTTGGCTATGACTGACAAGCTTACAACATTAGAGCGTACAAACACTTGGGATCTTCTTCCGCTGCCGTCTGGAGTTGTTCCTATCACTTGTAAGTGGGTGTACAAAGTAAAGACCAAATCAGATGGTATAGCGGAACGATACAAGGCACGTCTTATTGCAATAGGTTTTCAATAGGCTTATGGTCAAGATTATGATGAGACTTTTAGTCCAGTTGCTCATATGACTACAGTCCGTACCATAGTTATCGGATTCGCTATAAAACCCTGCAAATTGCGAACCAGATTCGTCGGACCCGAACTGGTTTAGGGTACGGGGTTCGTGTTCGCAGTGGAAATTGGAAGAAAAAGTGGCGAACTATGAACCCGAATCCCGTACCGCGACTCGGACAAACCACGTTTCTGGTAATTATAGTCTGTACTCTCATTGTTGTTGCAGTGGTACACTTATGTACTATATCTCATATGGATGTCAAGAATATCTTTCTTCATGGTGATCTACATGAGGAGGTTTATATGCAGCCACCCCCAGGTGTTGAAGCTCCTACAGGCTATGTTTGTCGTCTTAGGCGTGCTCTATATGGTCTTAAGCATGCTCATGCTTGGTTCGAGCGGTTCAGTTCTATGATTCGAGCTACTGGTTTCACACCAAGTGAGCATGACCCTTCCTTATTTATTCACACTTCTTAGCGGGGTCGCATTTTGCTTCTACTATATGTAGATGATACGCCGATCACAGGAGATGACATGGACTATGTGGCTTTTGTCAAAAAGAAATTGAGTGAGTAGTTTATGATTCCTGATGTGGGACCATTAAGCTATTTTCTAGGGATTGAGATTCATTCTGATGATGATTACTACCTCTCTCAGCATCGCTACATTCAGGATCTGCTTACTCGCTCTAGTGTGACCGGCAATGCTGCCACGCCTATGGAGCTCCACCTGCAGCTTTCCTCTGAGATGGTGTATCAGCGATGATCCTTCCGCTATCGTCAGCTTATTGGGAGCCTTGTTTATCTCACTGTCACCAGGCCAGACATTACTCATGTTGTTCATATACTCATCCAGTTTGTCAATGCTCCCACCTCAGTGCACTATGGTCATGTTCTTCGTGTGCTGAGATACTTGAGGGGGACTGTGTCTAGATGTCTGTTCTATGTCAGTTCGAGTCAGCTCCAGCTCCACACTTACTCTGACTCCACTGGGGCGAGTGATCCTGTTAATCGCCGATCTATCACTGGCTATTGCGCCTCTCTTGGTACTTCGCTCATTGCCTGTAAGTCCAAGAAGCAGACAGCGGTGTCACATTCTGATGCAGAGGCTGAGCTTTGAGTCCTTGCCGCTACCACCTCAGAAATTGTTTGACTTCGATGGCTTTTGGCTAATCTTGGTGTTCTTTGTAATAATCCTACACCTTTATTTTGTGACAATAAAAGTGTCATCCAAATTGCTAGCGATCTAGTCAAGCATGAGTAGACAAAGTACATTGGTGTTGATGCACCCTTCACACGGTCTCATTGTCAACAGTCGACCATCGACCTCCAGTATGTACCCTCAGAGCTTCAAGTTGCAGATTTCTTCACTAAAACTCAGGCTCGAGAACAGCACCGGCTTCATCTACTCAAATTCAATGCATCAAATCCTCCTAGTCCACCTTGAGTTTGAAGGGGGGTGTTAAGAATCTTGTACACTCTCTCTCTCTCTCTCATGTAGCTCATGTAACCCTATGTCTGTATATACCCTCTCAATAATGAATAAGATGCATAGTTGTGAATAGCAAAAAACTTCTCTTCCCTAAAATCTAACAGTATAGATGAGAGGTTTTGCTACAAGTTGTGATATTAATTGGTACCCCGAAAATTTTGTGGTACTCTTTGATAGTGACCAAACTTTTGTGCTATAGATGGATTTTTTTCTCTTTTTTATATTACATAAACTTCCAAGTTATTAATATTGGACAATAAAACAACAATGCAAGACGAACTTTATTATTATTATTTATTATTACAGTAAGGTTGTATGCCCTCGGGAGGGCGTGTGCAGGTTTAGGCCACAAAAACTTAATATTGACTTGCATTCGCATAAACCTAGATAGTGAAAAGAATGAATGCGTTTCTTGAACTAAAATAGAATTTGCACAAAGGGGGGTATGAGCAGCGTATCCAATACAGTACTAAGTATATATGGCATATGCATCAATCTGTGTGTTGCCAAGTTGCTCTAGAACTTCACATCGGATATTTACAGATATAAAACAGGAGTTAGAAGAGAAATGTACATGAATCTTTTACATCCTTTATGAAGATTGGAACACCGTTCTTTCAGTTCATCGGTAAGTTGTTCCAAAGAATTGACCTGTGGATCAATGAAAATAATAGGTTAGTAGTTGGACAAAAAAAGAGAGACAATTTGACAATGTTAAAGGGATGTTACTTTGGAAATTATCAGGCAAAATTATTAAGACCAATGTCCAGACAGTATTGAGTCAAGATCACTATATTTCTGTGAACTTCTCAGTTTACCCCCATAACAGCTTTTTCATAGAAAAAATCTTCTGATTTATTTCATCACTAAGTTATTTACAAAATTTTATCATGAGGAAAATTAGACACTGAACAACATATGCGCTCCAAAGAACTATAACTAAGGGCATTCTGATTTACATGATGAAGCATATGTATGTGAGTTCAACATGTCAATTGGTCATGATGATCCAACTAATGCATTCCAAAATTCATACAAGCACCAAAGAAAGCATATTGCAAGGGCAAATGGCACATTTGGTCCGAGGCACATTTAGTTCCCCTACTATCAAAAGAGGATTGGTGTGGACAAGATGGTAATTTCATGCGTGCTGAGTCAGCAAGTTGAAGCCCTGTCTGAGTTAGCAACCAAGTCAACATCTATTTGCCCTACCACATCAATGCTTGCTCTTTGAATGACCCAGACTTGAGTGTAGCAGGACTAATTTGCCATTTTTTAAAATATGGGGATCAAAATGAACCTCAGGCCAAAGTAGGGACCGAATGTACCATTTACAAAAAGCCAAACAATCTATTCGCGGTTCTAACCGACTAAATGACACCAAAACAGCAAGCCTAGATTATACCATGGGAGGGTACAATTGTATTTTGTATTCTTAAAAAAGTAGAGTGACATGCATATAAGAATAGTTATTTTAGAGTGGCATTTTAATGATTTTAGGCTTTGCAGCAGCATTTTTATTATTAAACAGTTTTATAGTTGCACATATATAATTTTCTCTACCCTTTTAATTTTAACTTTTAAGCAACAGAGTAACAGTGATCTTTAATAAAAAGTAGCAGTGATCTTTTCGAGATGCTCAAATAATATAATCATTGTAGAAGCAAACATGTCCACTAATATCTTAGCTTACTGGTAGTAAAGCATATACTTTAACAGGTGAATACAAATAGCAAATGAACTATTGTAATTCAATAGGTGATGCATTTCACACCCATTAGTTCAAATCAACAAAGAGGTATCGGCAACAAAACTAGCAAATTTCACCAATATAATGACCAGATTCGGAATATTTGGTCAAGCAAGCCCCACCCCCAATTCATGTAATCCACAAGCTCAAATCGAACATGATCTAAACATTTTGTTATAGTGTGTGACAAAAATGATCTAGAAACAAAAGGCACCATTACAATCCGGAACCAGCGGAGCACATTAAAAAAAGGAATATAAGCGCATAAAAGCCCAAAAATAGACAAATGCAAGACCACCTCCCGTTGCAGCCTACAATGTGATCCACTCATGCGGCCAAATCAACACCAACCTACCCAATTCGCTCAATCCAACACGGAATTCTATCAAGCAAAGCTCCAAGCCACTCAGAAATCCTCGCATTTCCGATCCAAACCAACCGACATCCACGGAAGCGCGCGATCAAGTCGAGATCTCGCCACGCAAAAGGAGCCAAATCCCAAATCCGCCCCAGCTCTGTCATCACAACCACCAAAACTCCAACCACGTCCCGAAATCCTCCACCTCTCCGATTCGAATCAACCCAAATCCAACTAACCACGCAGAACCGACCGAGATCTCGCCACGAGAAACCCAGAACAATAGCCCAGAGGGACCGGATCGAGGGCTCCTCTCGGGCGGACGAGGGCGGCACCTGCTTGCGGAACATGGGGGAGTCATCGAGCTTGGTGAAGGCCGCCATGGCTGTCCGTCCTCGAGTGGAGACGGTGAGGTGAGGCTGCTCTCTCGAAGCTTGCGGAGATCTGGGCGTGGGCGGGAGGAGGAAGGGAGATGCGGCGAAGCGGTCGGGCAGTTGCTCCCTGTCGTGGTGGCGCTGTTTGGTGTAGGCTACACAGTTCCGGGTTACACGGGTTTGGCTGGCTTTTGAACCAAACCCGCAACGTCGCAACTGATTGGGTCGCATAACGGCGTAAGTGTGCTAGGTCGTTCTAGCTGATCTGGTGAGGCTTAGGTAATGTATAATAAGTTTGGACCTGTTTGGTACAGTTCTAACTCATAGCTTCGTAGTTGGAGTGTGTAGAACTGTACCAAACGAGATTGCTCCATAAATTTTTTGAAGTTGGAGTAACCGAGAGCAGAGCAGCATATAGTGCAAATTTTGGGAGCGGGTAGAACCTTACTCCAAATGAGGAGCTGCAGACCAACAAAACAAAATACCACTGAGAGTTGAGGGTAATTACTTGCAATATGCCACTGATATACCCCACCCCAACCCATGCCCCCACCTTCCTCCCTTCAAGGCTCTTCGCATCTCTGCAGATCCTTCATCCCTTGCCCTCGCCTGTTCATATCAAGGGTTCGGCCGGGCGGCGGCTCACCCTGAGACTCACTGACCTCTCTCCCAGATGACTCCACCCGGCCTCTCTCCCAGACGACTCCACCCGGCCTTGTCTCTCTCCCAAACTCCTCCCATGACTCCACCCCGCCTCTCTCTCAGCGACTCCGCCCGACGCCTTCTCCCGGCACCTCCCAGCGGTGGCTTCTTCCCCACTCGGTCCTCTCTCCTCGGCTCCTCCCGACGGCTTCTTCCCAGAAGGTTTGCTCGCTGCCCACTTCTCCCCCTTTCCCTCACCATTTCGGGCTCTTGTGTGATTGTGTCCAAGATGTTCTTTCGGGCTCTTGTGTGATTGTGTCCAAGAAAATTTGATATTGTAGCTTTAGGAATTATGAGCATTTGATCATAAAGATTTGTCAGAATGAGTACTTTTGTTCTAGTATTCCATAATCATGATAAGTGATTATGGAATGTTGATCACAATTATAAAGAAACCCAATCCATGCACATGAGGGCCTAATAGCTGCTTTGGCGCACTCTCCGTTCACTGGATTTATTGCCTCTGCTAGCCATGACAGATCCGTGAAGCTCTGGAAATAAAAGGCGAGGTTGGATTTCTATTTCTTTTGGAACTGAACGTTATGATGTACATATTGTTTGTTGCCTGATGCTTGGTTATGATGATACTCTAGTCGTGATACTTGGTCTTGATACTTGATGCAATTATGAATGTTACAACGTCAGGATGGCAAGTTTTCTTTGAGTAGAATAATGAACACCTTAAGGTAGTGTGTGAGTTGTTTGAACAAGTTAGGATTGAGGCAGGCCAAACACCCACTTGAACAACATGTAGGATATCTTTGAGGTAGCTAAGGGGTTTAAGGATATAACGGGTCTCAAGTACACTAAGACACAATTCAAGAATAAATGGGATAAGTTGAAGTCCGAGTACGCCATTTGGAAAAAAAAACTCACCACAAGGGAGGCGGTTACATTTGGGACAGTGAGAGAGGCACAATTTCTCAACCCCTTGCATGGTGGAAGAAGGTTAACATAGTAAGTGCAGTTTCATTCTTTTCACTTTGGGCAGCACATATTTTTTATTTTCTTAATCGGTGTCCTATTTTTCCACAGGAAATTCCAGGGGCAATAAAGTTTCGCAAAAAAAATCTTCAAAATGAAGGCCTTCTAAGGAAGATGTTTGAAGATATCACAAATGATGGTGCTGATCATTGGTCTTCGGTAATGGGTATATTGCCTCAAACACAAGCTGAGAATATTGAAACTGTCAACCTTGAAGCTGAGAATGACATCGAGGAGACAGATGAGACCGAGCTTGAGGAGGAGCCCCCTTCAATGGCAAAGGCAAGAGAGTAGCTCATGCACCTATTGGGACGGGCAAAAAGCCTAAGTCAAGCTCAGCTCAAGTTATGCAAAACCAAATCATAAAGATAGCCAATATGGCTGAGAAATCTCAGTCAACATTGGAGTCATTTGTAATGAAAGATGACCCTTGCTCCATAGATGTTGTGATGAACTGGGTGGAAGAATGTGGTGCCTCTCTAGATAGTGATGAGCACTTCATTGCCCTTGAGTTGTTTTTGAAGAGGAGCAAAGGCGGATGTTCAAAACCTTGGGCACCCACAAGCTCGTTTTGAGTGGCTTAAGAGGAAGTACAAGAAGGAGTATGGGAATTGATTATGACATGTTGCGATATTGTATGATCTTTATGTTTATTTGCCATTTTTGTTAGCTCATTCGTGAACCATATTCTATGTAAGACTGAGAACCCTATGTTGGGATATTGTATGAACTTTATGTTAGCTTGCCTTTTATGTTACCTTCCTTCTTATGTTGTCGTATTAGCTTCCTTCTTATGTCTTTTTATGTTGCTGTCCATATATTGTTTGTTGTCCATATATTGTAACTTTATTTTTGCTTGCTTCTCATGATTGTGATGAAATGTACAGATGTCGTCTTGCGAAAGTGATAGTGATAAAGAGACCAAAATTAGAGAGAAGATCATGCGAGCAAAGCATGCCATGGATGTCATTTCTTTAGCCGGGGCATCCATTGTTGCGGAGTACTATTCAACCTACATGGACAAGGCCGAAACGCGGACTTCACGCCTAAGTGGGATGGGTTGGTTGAAGGAGACATTGGCTACTCTCAGAGAGACTCATAAGATGCTTCATATGAACCAAACAATCTTTTTTGACCTACATGACTTGTTGGTGAGTAGGTATAAACTCAAACCTACCAGGAATATGAGTACACTAGAGGCACTTGCAATCTTCTTATGGGTATGCGGTGGAGGTGAATCGAATAGAAAAACACAAAACCGGTTCAAGCACTCGGGTGAGACCATTAGTAGGAAGTTTCAAGAAGTGCTACAATGTGTGGTTGCAATGTCTATAGATTACGTGAAACCAAAGGATCCAAACTTCTCCACCATCCATAGTAGGATTAGAGATGATCGAAGGGCTTGGCCACATCTTAAGGATTGCATAGGTGCTCTTGATGGGACTCATATACGTGCAACTCTTCCACTAGAACAAGTGAGATACACTGGAAGGTTCGGAAATCCCTTTCAGAATGTGTTGGCAGTTGTGGACTTTGATATGTGTTTCACTTATGCATCCATTGGTCAACCAGGGGCTATACATGACACTAGTGTGCTATATCATGCATTGAGAGTAGACCGATGTGTCTTCCCACATCCTCCATTGGGTAACTATCTTTGCTCTTGGATAAATTACTTCTTCCTAAACCATGTATTGTCATTAACTTTATATTACTACAAGGGCGAAAGGTATCACGTTCCTGAGTTCCACAGGGGTGTTGAACCAACTACTGCCAAGGAAAAGTTCAATAGGGTACACTCCTCTGTGCGTAACATAGTTGAGCGAACATTTGGTGTATGAAAGATGAAGTGGCCAATTCTACTCAAGATGCCAAGCTATCCAATGACCAAGCAAAAGATGATTGTTGCGGCTACTATGGCACTCCACAACTTCATACGTGAGCATGGTAGCGGGGAATGGCATTTCTGTAGGTGCGACCGAGATTCTAACTATGTGCCTACCATTCCTTCTAGATACTGAAAATATGCAATTTCTTAAGTTGCTTTGGATGGGTCAACATCACAATCAAATGATCGGTCTATGGATACATTTCGGGATGAGCTTGCTACTAGGATAGCTATTTCTTGGTGACTTGGTATGGTATGAAAGTGAGTTAGCAAAGATAATATGACCTCTCATTTATTTTCTATCGGAGACATATGTTAGTCTTCGTTATGGACTTTTGTTATGATACTCATCAAATTAGAATCTTTGTTATGAACTTCATATGTTTGAGTTTATGGGCATGCATGATTCTCTCTCACATGATTATTTCCCCCTAAGCCGACTACAACAAACGCATTATGTATACACGATTTTTTTTGACCTCACATGCACATTCGGATGGACAGTAGCTAACACATTTTTTTTGTTCATGCACACGAATTTTTTTACCTCAATTTTTTTTTGATCCAACAGCTTTGCAAATCCGCTAATCCAATGGTTAATCTTAGTGTTAGTTAGCCCAAATACCAAGTAAACAGCAAAAAATCTGAGAAATATACAAGTCACAAAACCAAGGTTACTCTCGTCTTTTTACATGGATCATTCTCATTCATGGAGTGGGAGTTGGCTTCCTAACCAAATACCTCCTCAAACTACTCCAACTTCTCAGGGGAGTGGATCCAAAAGTGAAGGTGGAGTTGGAGTTGCTAAAACTTGGAGCGGAGCTATACTAAACAAGGCCTTTATATCAGCTGTCTATAGCTTCTACCATATAGAATTTAAGCTGATGTGAATGAAAGAAAATAAAGAGAGAGAAATATGTTGTCTGCAGTCCTTTAGCCGATCGTATCACGAGAACCGGGAAAGCATTAAAAGATTGTGTGATCTATAAAGACAAATAAAAGACAACAGATTGCATGTACCATTGTATGAATTGTCTTTAGTCTTTGTCTCAGTGTCATGGAGAGTTGTTATAGACAATGTTTATGCATACCATCGTACATGCCCTTAGTGTGACTAGCAGCTGCATGCGAGATGGTGGGTTTTTCTTTATACTGCGAGATGGTGGCCTTACATCTATATTTTCCTCTAACTACCGAATACCGGTGCGTTCCAATGAATCTCGAACAAACATATATAACTTCTAAACTTGAAAAATCAATATACATAAGATAATTATTCCTGCATCTAAAAGTTGTATATTGAGTACAAAAATGTACTCGCAAGACTTACGAATAGCAACATATAATAAATGCATTCAAGTGTCAAAGGAAGGCTTACATGGTTCATTTTTAGCATAAAGCAAGTTTTTCATTGAGATAAACGATATAGATTCAAATTGCCATTTGTAAAATATTTAAAAAACTTATATAATCAGTAGGTAATCCCAAATTCATGATCAACAACAGTAGATACTCTAAATATAATCAACACACGAACTTCTTGTTCGTGACACAATTCATTCCTTAACAAATCAACACGCAAACTTCCCGTTTGTGATAACATTTCAAATCTGAACAAACTAACATAATGACATAACATTTCCAACCATAACCCAAACCCAATTTTCCATAAGCTAACTGTGCATGCTTTCCCACAAGCGATGTCTATGACCGGGGACACGGCTATTCAAATAGATTTAGTTAACTCTGCAGAGGTGTACAACTTTACCCACACGATATAAATACCTCATAATGTCGGCCAATGCACTCTTCCGTAGGTGTGTGACTGAGATATCATAACGAGGCCGTTACAATGCCATGTCCTAACTATCAAACCACCTAAGGCTCAGAACTATGGCAGGCTATCGTACGCGCTAGAACCACGGTTCACCCCGTTGTGTAAGTAAGTCCCTTGCACAGCAATCCGGCATACACAAAAGTCCCTTAAGGGCAAGTAAGGCAAAACTTAACATGCCCCCACTAGATTGACAAGAGAACAATTAAACAATAACAATAACAATTGTCAATCTAATTGTGTTTTGATAACTAACACACAACAAATTATTAAGCCAAGCCTTTGCCATTATCCCGACGTGTGGTTACACGTAAGACTTGGTTCATCACACCACAGACCGGTCCTTAATCACCCAAACGGGGCTATACGAATCCGGGACAACTTCCCTTCATCACCCTATCACCCGTCCAAGTCCAACACACCATAACTCTACCCCAACAAGACCACAAGAACAAGATTCGAAGATCTGGACATATTCCTCAAATTCAACATAATTCAATCCATATATTCCTCAAAATCCATCAAGATTCAATCCAATCCTTCGACCGATGGACTAGCTCCATCAACCGTTTTCGACTACAACTACTAGCAAACAGAACCCATATAACATATAACCTTAATCATTCAAGGTAAAAGGGTAATCAACATTCAAAGGAGGGCCAATGCAGCAAGCGGATATAGCTAATTCTACCCAATTGACATACAAGTATTTGAAATTAAGCAATGCATAGAATACTTGAAAATCAACATAGATAGTTTTCAAAATTAATAGGAGCAACATGCATCAAAGGATAAAACTACTTGTCTTTACTGTGGATGGTCTATGTTCTGCTGAGTATCACTCTCGATCACACTCGAACCTTCGCAATCTATCGAACGAACGAGAACATCGAATAAGAACAATAACACCAAAAACATCCAAAAATTCAATATCATCCAAAATATCTAAAATTTATACAGCAGGTAGGTTATGATTTTAGATGAATTTATGTGAAAGAATTATTCCATTTGGAGTTAGTATGTGAAAGTTATAGCAGTTTGAAAATCAGTTTTTGGAAAAATCTTTGAAAAAATGGAAATTGGGTTACTATTCATCCGAAATTAATTATTTGGTGAAAATTTGTAGAATAGTGGTGAGAAAAAGGATTACATATATAAATAGAGAATAAAAATATAAGATCAAAATAAGTTGGTTCAACTCATTTGAAGTTCATATGAATTTTCTACGAATTTTCAAAGATAAAAGAGTTTCTAGTGTAAAAATAATTCTTTTCTGAAATTTCTACCACATTAAAATACTTTTTAAACTCAGGCTAACCTAGCCTCTGTGTCATAATCAAAGTAGCCCATCCAGCTACACAATGCCCGGATTCACGATCTTCCAACTTTACAACCTATCCGATAATTATACGAAATCCACTAACTTATGGGCACACGATCAAGACTAAATCCATCAATCCTTCTCCGCTAGACTACTTAAACTAATACTAGCTATCTGGCTCTACTAGTCTCGCATCGGCAATCCATATTCGCATACACCCAAAATTTCCACCGACCGAGGTTTAATAGACTAACTGACACCTAATGAGCCTCACAATTTTAAAACACATCTAACATCTAATGGCTCACTAATCGATCAACTCATATCTATACAACCAAACTTAGTCGTGAACGACCTCTACTAATCCAATCATATATGTGCTTCTACGATCAACTAATAGTCATTTATCTACTAATTCAATTGAGGGTACAAATCTATCAACTCGGCACATAAGACTTAACTACTAATTACATGGCAATCCAAATATTTATCCGCAATCAAATCATCCATTCTCCATCACCCAAATCTAGCATAAGTGACTCGCAAAGCTATTACTTAAGACATCCCATCAATTTACTCATGATTAATTAAATCATCTGATTCAACCTCCATATCTCCATAAAAATCATCACAAGAGCTATCCATCAAGTAATAATTCATAAAATACTTATGCATCCTAGCTCTAAAAATCACTAATCCAACGTTGAGGGAAAACCTCCAATTAATTTATCATCTAAGATCACCACAATTTTGCATGCGACTCCAAAATAATATCATCCAACCAATTGATCCAACATATATTTAATCTAGCACCTACCGATCAACAATACACATATCCCGCCACAACAATCTAATTATTCACATCCACCAATATATTGATACATAATACAAATATGACTTAACAGGAGAATTATACCGGTCTTAAGTTACCAAATCATTTTTATAATTAAACATGCATAAATAGATGACATGCTCATGACTAATAGGCAACATGCACGACTAATATCATAGTGCAGTAACAAAAATAATACTAAAGATTTTACCGCAACGCTAGGCGTGCGAATCGTCACCGGGCAATGTCTTCTCGACTCCACGTCTGCGTCCACTGTAGTCGTCGCCGTTTCCGCGTCCGCTCGACCTCCCGTCCGTGTCCGCCATAGTTGTCGCTGAGCTCATCCGCGTCCACGTTCGGCTCCTTGTCCATGTCCGTCATATCGGTACCACCGTACCGCAGCGAGCCTCCGCTGTCCGCATTCGTGTCCCGCTCTGCATCGTCGTCGTTGCTCTCAGCCACGCCCACGGAGCCGCCTTGCCGATGCAACACACCATACCGTCTCGCTTCGCTCGGGCTGCCGTGCCGCTGCATGCATGGCCGTCACATGCATGCGTCGCGCCCTCGGACGGCTCCTCCACGCCGCCGTCTTCACGCAGTGGGCCGCCACCCATGCCTCGCGTCCTCGGCTGCCCTGGGCTTCCTTGTGCCGCTGCTATTGCATGCAGCGCCTTGGCGTCGAGCTCCGCCTAGCCGTGCTCGTGACACCACTGGACAGTGCCGAGCCACTGTCCATGCGCCGCTGCTCCGTCGGTCAGCCGCCGTCGCAGCATGCCGCCTCGCCATGCTGTCCATGGCGCATCGACATCATCCCCTCGGTCGCCGCTGTCGCCTCCGCGTGCGCGATGCTGGACAGCACCTCTTCTTGCTCGCTGGCGTGCCTGGCCGTCTTGACGCCGCTGCCGTGTGCATGCCACTGCTCCTTCACCGTCGTCTTCGCGCTGCTGCCGATGCCATCAAGCTTCGTTCAGCCGCAGGCCACGCCGCCACGCTACAGCGCCTTGGCTCCCAAGGGCTCGCCGCTGTTGCTCCCGGTCGGCTCTTGTTGCCATGCGCTAGCCCCAACACAGCTAGCGCCACCTGCTATGCATGCATGCATGCCGAGCTGCTGCATGTGCTGTCGGCCAGCAGCAACGAGCTGCCACAGGCTACAGCTCCATGCTACCGACTGCTGCAGCTCCACTCCGATGCCATCCTAGCCGCTGCATGTGCTGCAGCAGCATGCCTCCTCCACACCCTTGCCTTGCTCCGGTACTGCTACTCCAAGTGCTGTCCGACTATGCCAAGCACTGCACAGTGCTTTCTCCTCTCCTCTTCTTGCAAAAACTCGCAAACAAACTCGCATGCGAAAAATACTAGTATGGATGGGAAGCTTAAGCGAGGAAGAACTTGTTAGCGTGACATGCATAGACTGTTTTTGGTTTATGATTGAGATTGGAAGGAGAGAAGTTGGGATGAGGAACTAGTTCTAGAGTTCTTGGTCTGTTGGAAGAAAGCAATGACTAAAAGTGTTATTCCGTTGGGAAGAAAGAATGGCGTGGAGGTGGAGTTGGCAGGGAGAAGGAGTGGTTGTGAGTAACTTTGCTAGATGGGTGGAGTGAAAAGGAATGAGAGAGAGAGATGGAGAAAGGATGCTTTCGGCTGGGACACAAGAAATGGAGTGTGGCAGTGTGAGTGCCCCATTAAGAAATGGTATGCATAGGGACATTGACTGTTGGGTGAACACAAAAGAAATGAGAGAGAGAGAGAGAGAGAGAGAGAGTTCGACTCGGGGCTAAGAAAAATGGCATGCAACATGTTACTGGCTCGGATGGGGAGGTGAATAGCAATGTAGAGGTATGGTTTTGACTGATATTTGACTAGCTGTTTAAAGTAGCAAATTAATTCGAAAAATTGTGAAATTTTGAATGTGAGTTACTTAGTTGTTCCAGAACCTAGGAAAAATAATTCCAGGCACTGTTCACATGAGCTGTTGTTTGAAAGAGAAATGTGTTGAAGAAATAGCAAGGAAAAGAATAGATACACAGGCGTTTCATCTACTACTTCTTCTCTCCTCTCGCGAAATCACTCAAACTATCATGCATGTGAAAGCGAATTGCAGGAATGGGTTGGTCGTGCGATGACGATCACGGTGGTATGATATGCATGGCTTGGTTTTGAGTTTTTGGAGGAGATTTGAAAGAGAGAAGCGAAAGGAGTTAGCAGGAAAGGAAAAAGGGGATGACCAAAAAAGAAAGGACACACAGGCGTTTCGCCCGCGGTCGGTCGAACTGGAAAAGAAAAATGACGATACTAATGCATGCATAATGACATGATTTTTGTGATGCATACGAAAACATAAAATCAAAACAATTAAATTTTTAATTGCAGTTTTTCAAACAATTTGGTTTAGTAAAATGCAACCTTTTAATTAATTCAATTTGATTTTCAAAGCAACATTTTAATTAAACACTGGAAAAAATTTAAAATACAGTCAAAAATTTAATAGATCGCCAAATTAAATATTAACATCCTGATTCTGAAAATCGGGGTGTTACATGTATAAAGCGCACCTACCACGCGCCTAGTCGCGCCCATTACCGTGTCGCCCTCGCTTCGCCTTGACGCGCTATGCTATCTTGTGCCTGGCACTTTAGAAACCACGCCGAGTGCACAAGGAGGAGAAGGACCCGAGCCTTACTGCCGATGGCACCAAGACCAACCACGGCGGCGAAGCAGCTCTCACAGCTCAAAAATCTGAGATCAAATCAAAAGAGAGGAAGAATCAAAAGGGGAAGAAGCTAACTGATTTTCGGGTGAAGCCAGAAGAAGAGAGCCGTCTTTAAGAAGAGGAGGAGGAGGAGGAGGCCGCACACCTGCAACCAACGGTCAGCGTCCAAAGCTGATGAGGACATTGACCCTAAGGATGCAACCACTACTTTGACCCGCTGCACTACATCCTCTATTTCAACTACATCTTCCCCAATTGGACTTTCGGCCACTGCAATGCCATATTACCCAATTGGACCGTGCTACTTCTACTCGTATGAGCCGAGCTACATCTACATACCATGGCGCTGCGTCTACATGTTATGGTGTTGCATTTACATGCCATAGTGCTGCGTCACCAATTTTTGGCCTACTGGCTATGTAATGTATGGGCCGACTTGGCCCATAAGGTCCATATGCTGGCCGGCCACCCTAGGGGGCCTGTACTGTTCACATGAACAGTACCCATGAATAGTACCACCGCCCTAGGGTTCCCACCTCCTGGCCGTCGCCCATTAGCAAAAAGTGGGTTTTGTTGATTGAAGTTTAGCTTTGCTACTTTATACTTTGTCCTCTAGTTCAGCGAGATCAACAGCGACGTTGTTCTTCGAAACCCCACTTATCAATACATTCAATTCCTATTCGCAATTTAAGATTGCCTATTTATCTTGTTCTTGCGCGCTTCTTCAGTGTATGCAGGAATTGATCTTCGTGATCAGGTCAACCGGGTATTCGCACACGGTTAATAACGACTTGTCGATCAATTCAGCGATTGCGTGGTTTCGAGCCTTGCGAGTTCGTAGCCAGGATCGTGAGAGTTGAGCGACTACTACCAAACTTACCTTCTCATCGAAAGATCAGGCCAAAACAGGACCTTCGTGGTTCATCAGAAGCACCTAGGCCATCAATGCCTCTTGTGCCGCCGCCGCTCATGAGGGGAGCAACCCCTTGTGAGAACCCGGGGTATTTAACTTGTAATACTTAACCATTAAGATGATTCAAGCATTACAAATCAAATATCACGACTCTCGGCGTATATGTACTTCCAGTCAGATACACATACCCATACAAAAATCATGCATCAATTCCATACATCACATAGAATCCAAAGTACAACTAAACAATACGAAAGACATACAATATAGAGTTATTACAAAAGGGACCGACTGGCCAAATAGCAACTAAAGAGTTAGATAACAGCGAAAGCAAATAGCCATAAGATGGCGATAACAAAAGCCAATTAGTGTGCCTTAACCCACAAGGCAACCAACCGGGCCACCAACCTAGTCCTCGAAACCACAAGACATCTCGCGAAGTATAACCCTTGGGGCTCAACTTCCTCCTCTGCAACAATTTATTAAGCAAAGCAAATGAGTACAAAATGTACTCGCAAGAGGCGGCGTGTGAAATGTGAGGCCTATATATTTAGCTACATGCAAGCTTATTTAAGTGGAGCAGGCTCTAGACTCATTTTCAATTATAAAGCAAGTTTTCATTTACAATAATGTAATAGATTGAAGGCGGTTTACAATCTGATCTTATTTGATAAAAATAGCGAGGATACAAAGTAATAATAATAACAAGACATCCTGGAAGTAGCTAACCCAATAGCCACCACAACAATAGCATGATTTCCCCATTCATACCACCCACATCAAGTTTTAATTAAATGTTATAGTCTAACTCTTGCAAAACCTAACCAAGCGTGTCCATAACCTAGGGCGAGGCTATTCAAATAGTTTGAAACCTACGAGGGTGTACAACTTTACCCACATGTCGAGTAGCCTTTCGCCACATGATTAAGCACACTTCCTTTGGTATGCCAAGCACGGCTAAGTCCTCTGAGACATTTCCAATATTGTGCATTAACTATGAGTCGCCCATATAGGAGGAAGCCCCATATGTTGATCTTGAGTCATCAAAGATGCTCACCTCCTTATAAGGGCGATGCTCCTTGCGATGGATAACCTCCACCACTACTCACCCAAACACACACAAGTTTCTTTTTCAACACAACGCACACATCCACCACGCGACCGGAGCTAACACACGCCTAAGTACTAAGTCAAGAGGGTCCATATCCTCTCATGTGGTTGCATAAAAATGCAGGATAGTGTGACACAAGATGTTCGGTCCTTGTTGACTTAGGCATACCACCACACACCCAGAGCAATCACACCATCAACCATATGCCCAAGTCGAAACATTTCATTTTCAGTTTCATTTTGTTTTGACTTTACAAAGTAACAAAGCACAAAGTCTTGAGCATAATGATAATAATAATTTTGTGTGATCAAGGTTATCGACTAAGTCGATAACCACCCAATTCTACCGTAGCTAAGCATTTCTAAGCATGACACATAAAAGACAATAAAGAGCATAATTAAATCACCGGGCTCTAATTCACCAGCGATATTAATAACTTAGGTTTTGTGGCAGGGGATAATAATTTAAGGGCAACCATGCAATAGGAATAGCTACCTCTAATCGGGAAAATTACTTTGACACAAAAGCATTCATACATACAATTTGCAAACAAGGTATTAGACTTGAAAGTAATAGGATATTTATGATCAAACTGCTTGCCTTGCTGAGGATGATTATCTTGCTGCAAAGGATCACTCGCGCAATCGATAATTTCGTTAGAACCTAGCGAAAGAAGTCGAAAGCATAATAAGAACAAATAACACCAAAAAGACCCAAAAAAACAAAATCATCCAAAAATTATGAAAAATTCACAGAAGGTAGAGCATTATTTTAGATGAATTTATCAACAAGAATCAATTTGAATGCCAGTTTTCCAGAAAATCCAATTTAATTGCCACCGGTTACTGTTCATCCTAATTAATTATTTTGGTGAAAATTTCCAGAATAGTGGTGCACTTGAAATTTTTATGGTAGGAAGAGCACCACATGAGATGAACAATGGAATTTGATTCATCTCATTTGGAGCTAAGATGAATTTCCTATGATTTTTCAAAGTTATAAAAGTAGCACTCAAGTTACATGCAAACTAAGATTTTCAGCAATAGTATCATGCTCAAAACCTAATTTACAATAAACTACACAAATAGAGGATTCTAAAAAAATTGAGTTTACTCTTTTTGGAGTTACAGAGAAATACTTATGCATTTTTAAAGTTAAAGCAATTTTTAGGGCAACAATAATACTAAACCTAAAGTAATTTTGCCAAAAATGTGTTCTGTAATAGTAACATGATTCAATACATTTTTATAATAAAGTACATTTAGCAAGGAAACTAACAAAATTTGAATCATCAATTTTGGAGCTAATATGAATTACTTATGCAATTTTGAAGTCTAACCAATTTTGACTCACAAATAAAGCATTTCGGAAATTATAATAACATATAATACTTTTTATACCCAGCCTACTCTAGCCAAGGTGACTGACTAGTGGGGCCAATGAATAGTGTCATTTTCTATTTTCCATATGAATTTCGGTAAAAGCAAGCGGGTGGGACACTTTGTCATAGACTTCGGTGCATGGAGCGATTATATGGACCAAGGGTCTCTGAGCAGTGCACGGTCTATGGACCACCCAGATAGTTCTTGTGCACTAATGGCCTCGAGGCCCACATGTAATAGACTCAAAGACTCAGCTAATGATTGATTTCAGAGCAAAGATTAGCCATTTATTACTAATCATCATCATTTAATACTAATCACTTTATCGCTCTGATTACTGTCCGAAAACATGCCACGCGACTTTTCGGACGCGTGTGACTATGACTTCCCGGCGGTTTGCGGTGAAGCGAAGCAGGCAGCCTTGCGCGTGAGTGGTCAAAAGCGAACGCCGCGACCTTACATAAATCGACGCACACCGGCGAGAACCCGATGGTGGCGGCCAGCGGCGGTGTGCAAAAGCGGCGGCGGTGCTCTGAACATAGCACAAAGCGAAGCAGACGCCGCGGCAAACTAAGCGCATAGGCAATAGAGGGCTTGAGGACTCACCACGATGACTTCGGAGGTGGAGGGTGCCGGTCGGCCGGACGAACAAACGGCGGAGGAGAGGCTTCGCTCGGAGGGTTGTCTGGTGAGCGAGAGAGGAATGAGTGGTCGGGAGAGCACAAGTGAGGCCCTCGGTGGTGTGAGAAGAAGGAATCGACGAGAGGCTCACCGTGCCATCGCCCGGAGAAAAAAGGGCTTCGGCTGACGAAAATGGGGAAAAGCCAAATTCCTAGAGCTCCTGTGAGCGATTGATGGAATTAATTGAGGAAAAAGATTCATAAGCTAAGGGGCGCAAGATGGCCGCTAAGGCGGAGAATGGCTTACGGGGCACTAATGGCGCGTGGAGGCCTTCGTGGCGCGCACGAGAGACAAGGAAGACGACCTTGAAGTTCGAGCGCGCTGGCGAACAAAAGCTCGGTCGAGGAAATGGAGGCGGCGTCGAAGGAGAAAAAAAAGCACCGACGTGGTGCTTACCGGATCGAGAGGAGCTATGCTTCCTTCTCTCCCACGACCGGAAAGAGAAGTGAGCTCGAGAAGAGACCTCGAGGAGTTTTGTGCGTCTTGCAGACGAGAGAAAGGGGCGGCGTGAGATGGCAACGCTCCCGCGACCGGTCGAGGAGGCGGTGGATTGACGCCGTGCTGCTAGCGTTAGCGGAGTTAGCGTGGCAGCGACGTGGGCGCGGACTTCTGCGAAAGCGCCAGTGATGAGGTTGACAGCGCGCTGACAGCTCGGGCCCTAGCGCAGCGACTTCGGCCATGGCCTGGCGTGATCGCGCGAGAGGAATCGAGCGAATTTGTTGGATCGAGATCAACGATCGACAATCTTGAGAAGTTTATAAGCTGGCGGCGATGCGCGATCGTGGCCGTCGATAATCCATTGGACGACTGCATGCAACGCGCGGGTGGGATGGTTGGGTTGAGTCAAGTCGGCTCGGGTTGGAGCCCGAGTCGGAGTATGGTCCGAGCCCGATGAACAGTGAATTCATATTTTGGTTTAAAAAGGCTGAGAAGATAGGGAATTTTTGGAGGTAGTTCCGAAGTTCCAAAAATTCTGAAATTTTTATGGAAGCTTTCTGGATCAGAGAAAAACCTTTTGTAATTTTTCCAGAAATTTTTACGCAATGAATTGTTCTCCAGGAAATTCACAAGCTGCTGGGCTAGGGGTTTGACCAGAATTCAAACTGGTTTGACTTGCTCTTTTGAAATAGCAAATAAAATCTAAAAATTATGAGATTTTTCAGAGAGGTTACTAGGATGATCTAGATGATAGGAAAAATATTTCCAGAGGATTATCACAAGATTTGATCATGGAGTTTTTAAGGACAACAATATCCGTCAATAGAAACATTGATCTTTGAAAATAGGAATTACTAGGGGGAAATTTCTAGAAAATGTCAAATGACATCATGAGGCATCAAAAGTTTTAATTTATCCTCATTTTATTACATTTGAAACACACACCATTGTTTGGGATGTTACAAAACCTCCCCCCCTTACAAGAATCTCATCCAGAGATTGATTACTCGGAAAAAGAAAGATGGGTAGTCCGCACGCAGGCGGTCCTCCCTTTCCCAAGTTGCTTCATCCTCGGTATGATTTGTCCACTGAACTTTGAGGAACTTGATGGCACGATTCCTTGTTCTACGTTCAGCTTCATCAAGGATGCGAAGAGAACGCTCTTTGTAGGTCAAGTCTTCTTGTACATCGAGACTCTCTAATGGAGCTTCCTCGGTTGGAACGCGAAGATACTTCTCCAATTGAGACACATGAAAGACATCATGCACACCTTCAAGTGCAGCGGGCAATTCCAACTTGTAGGCAACCGCTCCTTTCTTCTGAATGATGCGGTAAGGTCCAACATATCGAGGAGCTAACTTGCCTTCGACACCAAATCGTTGATGACCCTTCAGAGGAGAGACTTTGAGATAAAAAAAGTCATTGGGCTCAAAGCTCAACTCACGGCGACGACGATCCGCATAGCTCTTTTGCCTTGATTGAGCCGTGCGCAATCGATCTCGAATCAACCGAACTTGACTTTTGGCCTCATTGATTGAGTCGGGGCCGAAGAATGGTCTTTCACCTGTTTCTGACTAATTCAATGGGGTTCTACATTTTCTCCCATATAATGCCTCAAATGGTGCCATGCCAAGATTAGCTTGAAAGTTGTTGTTGTAGGAGAACTCGGCGAACGGCAAACACTTCTCCCAATTCTTCCCATAGGAGAGAACACAAGCATGAAGCATTTCTTCCAATACTTGATTGACTCTTTCAGTTTGGCCATATGTTTGAGGATGGTATGTGGTGCTGAAAGAAAGACGGGCCCCCATAGCCTCTTGTAAGCTTTTCCAAAATTTGGCGGTGAAGAGCGCACCACGATCCGAAATGATCGTCTTCGGTACACCATGCAAGCACACAATGCGGGAAGCGTGAGAGATCGCTATGAGACCCTGCTTGAGATTGGTTCATACTGGAAGAAAATGGGCTACTTTCGTCAACCGATCGATGACAACCTAGATGGAATCTTTCCCTTGGAGGTTCGGGGTAGACCGTGATAAAATCCATCTGATTGAATCCACTTCCACTCGAGTCTGAGACAAAGGTTGAAACAAACCCGCTGGGCGTTGATGTTAGAGCCTTCATCTGACGACCGTCACATTCGGCAACGAACCTAGCGATCTCCCGCTTCATTCGGGTCCACCAGAAACTCTGCCGGAGATCTTGATACATTTTTGTGGCCCCGGGATGAATGGACAAAGGAGAATCATGGGCTTCACGGAGGATGGCATTCCGCAATTCCATGACCTTAGGAACCACAAGGCGCTTCCCGAACCATACAACACTATGTTCAACTTTAGAGAAGCACTTGGCTGTTCCGTTCTTGATATTCTGCTTGATCTGACTCACACATTCATCTGTTTGCTGTGCAGCCATGATTTGATCTTTTAAGGTTGGTTGCACAACCAAGGCAGTGAGGGAACCATGCTCAACCACTTCCAAGTTGAGCCGCTGAAATTCTTCATGAAGGGCGGGCTGCTGCTCCTTAAGCATCAAGGTATTGCAATAAACCTTGCGACTGAGAGCATCGGCAAGAACATTAGCTTTGCGGATGGTATTGGAGACCTATATCATAATCTTTGATCAATTCCAACCACCTTCTTTGCCTAAGTTTCAGATCCGGTTGGGTGAACAAGTACTTCAAACTCTTGTGATCCGAATACGCCATAGCGATTCTGGATGAGGTAATATCGCCAAATCTTGATGCATGAACCACGCAGTTAATTCCAAGTCATGGGTCAGATAATTGAGTTAATGAGGCCTCAATTGTCTTGATGCATAAGCCACTACCTTGCCCTCTTGCATAAGAACACAACCAAGAGTCCTTGACGAAGCATCCAATAAATATCGAAACTTGATGGGCGTTGGGAAGAACAAGAAGCTGGAGCTGTGGTCAACCTCTTCTTGAGCTCTTGAAAACTCTTCTTACAATCGATGGACCACATATTTCTTGTCCTTCTTGAGCAATTCGTCATTGGCCGCAATCTTGGAGAAGTTCTCAATAAAGCGGCGATAGTATCCCGCCAAACCGAGAAAACTCCTCACGTCGATCAACGACTTGGGCTGACCCCATGAGAGCACATCACTGACCTTGCTAGGATCAACAACAATGCCTTCCGTTGAAAGAACATGGCCCAAGAATGCCACTTCCTTCAACCAAAACTTCGTACTTCTTGAACTTTGCATAGAGTTGATGTTCGCAAGTTTTCCCAACACTAGCCGGATGTTGACATGCTCTTCATCATTCTTCGAGTAGATGAGGATATCATCAATAAAGACCACCACAAACTTGTCCAAATACTCCATGAATACCATATTCATAAGATTCATGAAAAGAGCCTAAGCATTCGTCAAGCCGAAGGACATGACTGTACACTCGTACAATCCGTAGCGAGTAGAGAAAGCCGTCTTCGAAATATCTTCAGGCCTGATTTGGACTTGATGGTATCCCAATCTTAGATCAATCTTGGAGAATACCCGAGCGCCGGTCAATTGATAGAAAAGGTCGTCAATCCGAGGCAACGGGTACTTGTTCTTCACCGTCACAGCATTCAATGGACGGTAATTAACGCACATACGCAGAGTCTTGTCTTTCTTCTTTACAAACATTACAGGACAGCCCCACGATGATGAGCTTGGGTGAATGAAACCCTTCTCTTGAAGTTCGCCAAGTTGTTTCTTCAACTCCTCCAATTCATTTGGAGGCATCCGGTACGGCCTCTTTGAAATCGGGGCGGTACCGGGCAGCAACTCAATGACGAACTCAATGTCTCGGACTAGAGGCATCCCAGGCAATTCTTCGGGAAACACATCAGCGAAGTCGCATACCACAGGGACTTCATGAATCTCCATAATTGGCTTTGCTTCAAGTGCATAAAGATGCGGTTCTTGCAGTTTCGGTGAAATCCCAACTTGCTCGCCGGATGGACTTGTGAGGGAGATGAATTTTCTGGCACAATCAATTTGCCCCAAGTGTTGGGACAGCCAATCCATGCCAAGTATCACATCCAAACTTGCTGAATCGATGAGGATAAGGTTTGCCAAAAATCCCACTCCTCCAATCTCAATAGAAACATCCCGACATTCATATTCAGCTCTCATTACCGACCCCGAAGAATGAATAATAAAAGGAACATGCATAGAAACAATTAGAAGATCACTAAGTGCAGCAAAAGACTTTGATACAAAAGAATGCGAAGCTCCGAAATCAAATAAAACTGTAGCAGGCTGAGAGTTGACAAGAAGCGTACCCAACACGATGTCGGGTGCCTCCTGAGCTTCCTCGGCCGAGATATGGTTGACTCGACTGCTGCCCACATTCTGGGCCTTCTGATTAACCTTCTAATCATGACCATTTCCTTGCCCGCGCCCTCCATTAGGACGAGGGGCCGCTCCAGCCTTCTTAGGGCAATGATTAGCATAATGCCCTTGTTGTTGCAGAAGAAACAAGTAACATCGGCGGCCGGATTGCGGAGCCTCCTTGTCCCGCGGTGCGTGGTTTGAGACACGACTGCGGTGGGCGTGGTACAAACGCCGGTGCCCTCGGTGGTGGTGGAGTCTGAGAGTGATGCACTGGAGCTTGCCCGCCGTGAGAACGAGAAAAACTAGCCTTTGTTGATTTTTGGGCCTCCCACTTGCGCTTGCGAGAATCGCCAAGCGCCTTTGCCTTGTGCTCGGCGACAATAGCCTTGTCGACCAATGACTGGAAGTCGGGGAAGTCGACGATAGATAGCTTGTCCTGAAGCTCCTCAGACAAGCCATCCATGAACTTCTCCTGCTCGGCCTCATCAGTGGGCACGTCCTCAGGGGCGTACCGAGAGAGGTGGTTGAAGTCATGGAGGTACTCGGTCATAGATCTGCGCCCTTGCTTGAGCACCGAGAATTCCTTCTTCTTAATCTTCATCACTCCAGCAGGAACATGAGCCCGCCTGAGCGATGTGAAACTCCGCCCAAGTGATAGCAGGCCCTCGAGTGCATGGCGAGAAGTTCTCCCACCATGAGAGTCTTGCCCCCTCCGGTGATGGGAGGCAAGAGTGCCTTCTCCTGCTCCACGGCCTTTGGCGACATCGAGCTTCCGCTCGACAAGAGCGCAACTAATAAATGCATCTGTGTCAAGTGGATCCTCGGACCGCGAGAAGGTAGGTGGCTGCGTGCGAAGGAACTCTGAGAGTCCTCCCCTCTGATGGTGGCCACCTCCCCCTCCTAATCCGGAGGCACCGAAAATGTTGGAGGTGTTCCGTGCAATCGCCTCTAGGATCCTCGTCTGATCCATGCGATTCCGCTCAATCTGAGCGAGGACCTCAGCCATGGTCTGAGGAGGTGGAAGCTCCTCATCCGAATCAGCTGGCTGGCCCTGGCTACTGCGTGTTCTTCCAGCCATCCTGTTTCATTGAGGCGGGTTAGCAACAAAAACCCGAAAACTAGAGGCGAAAGGTAGCAAAAGAAAAGCTATCGACTAGGGAAATGAGATGTTACTCTAACCCAATTACAACCATATAACCAGCAAAGAAATGAACTCCAAACATTTGCAAAAAGGCATAAGATCCAATGCAAAACTCATAAGACACAAGATTCAACTTCTTGGTACGACTAACTTGTATTGAATGAACAAGCAATCAGTTTGAGAAGAAAATTTCAGAACACAACTCAAGTCTTATTGCATCTAAAGATCATGGTAAAAACCATCTAGGGTGTGCTAGACACTAGCTATCTAATATCACATCTTACCCTTTTAAACCCCACAAGTTTTAGTTGAATTACCCTCTCATTTTTAGCCCTAACGAAGAACTAGGCGCTTGCTGTCCAAAACTTGTACTTATTGTCCAGATTTTGTATCTAAGCCCTAAGCTGAAATTTCCAACTCAAAAGCTTCTAATCTTCACTAAAAGACAGCCCACACTTCAATTTTACAACACTCATTGAATCCCAAAACCGAATTTAAACGGTAACAACTACCTTTTGAAAGACGATGAGAGAAACAACTTTTCAAAACTTGAACAAGAACAAGGTGAGAGGAGCAATCTAAGATAGGTAAGGAGTAAAATCTGAGAACTTACTTAAGTTTTCATAAACCATTTGACATTTTGAAACTAAGTTTTTCAAAATATCCTAAGGACGACTAAGCTAGTGGTTTCTATGGTTAGCATGGCTCTGATACCAACTTTTGTGAGAACCCGGGGTATTTAACTTGTAATACTTAACCATTAAGATGATTCAAGCATTACAAATCAAATATCACGACTCTCGGCGTTATATGTACTTCCCGAAGTGCAGTACACATACCCCATACAAAAATCATGCATCAATTCCATACATCACATAGAATCCAAAGTACAACTAAACAATACGAAAGACATACAATATAGAGTTATTACAAAAGGGGCCGACCGCCAAATAGCAACTAAAGAGTTAGAATACAATGAAGCAAATAGCCATAAGATGGCGATAACAAAAGCCAATTAGTGTGCCTTAACCCACAAGGCAACCAACAGACCACCAACCTAGTCCTCGAAACCACAAGCACATCTCGCAGAAGTATAACCCTTGGGGTACAACTTCCTCCTCTACAATAATTTATTAAGCAAAGCAAATGAGTACAAAATGTACTACATAAGGTAACGTCTTGAGTAATAGGCCTATATATTTAGCTACATGCAAGCTTATTTAAGTGGAGCAGGCTCTAGACTTATTTTCAGTAAAAAGCAAGTTTTCATTTGTAATAATGTAATAGATTGAAGGTAGTTTTACAATCTGATCTTATTTGATAAAAATAGCGGGATACAAAGTAATAATAATAACAAGACATCCTGGAAATAGCTAACCCAATAGCCACCACAACAATAACATGATTTCCCCATTCATACCACCCACATCAAGTTTTAATTAAATGTTATAGTCTAACTCTTGTAAAACCTAACCAAGCGTGTCCATAACCTAGGACGAGGCTATTGAATAGTTTGAACCTGCGAGGGTGTACAACTTACCCACATGTCGAGACCGCCTTTATGCCACATGATTAAGCACACTTCCTTTGGTATGCTTGCAAGCGCGGCTAAGTCCTCTGAGACATTTCGATATTGTGCATTAACTACTGAGTCGCCCATATGGGAGGAAGCCCCATATGTTGATGCAGAGTCATCAAAGATGCTCACCTCCTTATAAGGGGCGATGCTCCTTGCGATGGATAACATCCACCACTACTCACCCAAACACACACAAGTTTCTTTTCAACACAACACACACATCCACCATGCGACCGGAGCTAACACACGCCAAAGTACTAAGTCAAGAAAGATCCCATATCCTCTCATGTGGTTGCATAAAAATGCAGGATAGTGTGACACAAGATGTTCGGTCCTTGTTGACTTAGGCATACCACCACACACCCGACAATCACACCATCAACCATATGCCCAAGTCTAAAACATTTCATTTTCAATTTCATTTTGTTTTTGACTTTACAAAGTAACAAAGCACAAAGTGCTGAGCATAATAATAATAATAATTTTATGTGATCAAGGTTATCGACTAAGTCGAGAACAAACCAATTCTCTAGGTAGCTAAGCATTTCTAAGCATAACACATAAAGACAATAAAGAGCATAATTAAATCACCGGGCTCTAATTCACCAGCGATATTAATAACTTAGGTTTTGTGGCAGGGGATAATAATTTAAGGGCAACCATGCAATAGGAATAGCTACCTCTAATCAGGAAAATTACTTTGACACAAAAGCATGCATACATACAATTTGCAAACAAGGTATTAGACTTGAAAGTAATAGGATATTTATGATCAAACTGCTTGCCTTGCTGAGGATGATTATCTTGTTGCAGAGGGTCACTCGCGCAATCGATAATTTCGTTAGAACCTAGGGAAAGAAGTCGAAAGCACAATAAGAACGAATAACACCAAAAAGACCCAAAAAATAAAATCATCCAAAAATTATGAAAAATTCACAAAAGGTAGAGCATGATTTTAGATGAATTTATCAAGAAGAATCAATTTATTTGGATGTTCTATGCAAAAGTTATAACAGTTTGAATGCCAGTTTTCCAGAAAATCCAATTTAATTGCCACCGGTTACTGTTCATCCTAATTAATTATTTTGGTGAAAATTTCCAGAACAGTGGTGCACTTGAAATTTTTATGGTAGGAAGAGCACCACATGAGATGAACAATGGAATTTGATTCATCTCATTTGGAGCTAAGTTGAATTTCCTATGATTTTTCAAAGTTATAAAAGTAGTACTCAAGTTACATGCAAACTAAGATTTTCAGCAACAGTATCATGCTCAAAACCTAATTTACCATAAACTACACAAATAGAGGATTCTAACAAAATTGAGTTTACTCTTTTTGGAGTTACAGAGAAATACTTATGCATTTTTAAAGTTAAAGCAATTTTTAGGGCAACAATAATAATAAACCTAAAGTAATTTTGCCAAAAATGTTTTCTGTAATAGTAACATGATTCAATCCATTTTTATAATAAAGTACATTTAGCAAGTAAACTAACAAAATTTGAATCATCAATTTTGGAGCTAATATGAATTACTTTTGCAATTTTGAAGTCTAAGCAATTTTCAGTTCACAAATAAAGCATTTCGGAAATTATAATAACATACAATACTTTTTATACCCAGCCTACTCTAGCCAAGGTGACTGACCAGTGGGGCATATGAATAGTGTCATTTTCTATTTTCCATATGAATTTCGGTAAAACCGACAGGTGGGACCCGCCTGTCATAGACTCGGTGCATGGAACAGTGTATGGACCGAGGGTCTATGGAACAGTGCACCGGTCTATGGACCACACAACAGTTTACTGTGCACTAATGGCCTCGGGCCCACATGTAATAGACTCAAAGACTCAGCTAATGATTGATTTCCGACAAAGATTCGCCATTTATTACTAATCATCATCATTAAATACTAATCACCGTCGCTCTGATGCACTTAAAAGCGTGCCACGCCTTTTCGAGACCTTGTTCTGAAACTTCCCGGTGGCTCGCCGGCGAAGCAGGGCGCGGCGGTGTGGGTGAGTGGTCAAAACAGAACGCCCGCGACCTTACGCGCTGGCAACCAGCGTGGCCGAGACGATGGTGGCTCGACGGTGGCACGGCGTGCAAAAGCGGCGGCGCGCTTCGAGAACATAGCACAAAGCGAAGCAGGCGCGCAACAAACTAAGCGCACGCATAGGCAATAGAGGGCTCGAGGACTCACCACGATGACCGGAGGTGGAGAATTTCTTGAGTCGGCCGTGACGAAGAATAAGCGGCGGCGGAGAGGCTTCACCGAGGAGGGTTGTCTGGTGAGCGAGAGAGGAATGAGTGGTCGAGGAGAGCACAAGTGAGGCCCTCGGTGGTGTGAGAACAAGGAATCGACGAGAGGCTCACCGTGCCGTCATGGGAGAAGAAAAAAGGCTTGGTGGCGAAAATGCGGAAAAGCCAAATTCCTAGAGCTCCTGTGAACAATTGATGGAATTAGTTGAGTGGAAAAGATTCATAAGCTAAGGGATGCAAGATGGCGTGCTAAGACGGAGAATGGCTTACCGGGGCACTAATGGCGCGGAGGCCTTCGTGGCGTGCCGAGACAAGGAAGGCGACCTTGAAGTTCCGGCGCTAGCGAAGACAAAAGCGTGGTCGAGAGAAATGGGCGGCGTCGAAGGAGAAAAAAAAGCAGCAGCGGTGGTGCTTAAGGGAGGAGAGGAGCTATGCTTCCTTCTCTCCCACGGCGGAAGAAAGTGAGCTCGAAGAGACCTCGAAGGAGTTTTGTCGAGCGCCTGCAGACGGAGAAAGGGGCGGTGTGAGATGGCGGCGCTCCGCTTGTCGAGTCGAGGGCGGTGGATTGACGCCGCGTACTGCTGCGTTAGCGAGTTAGCGGCAGCGTCTTGGCGGCGTGTAGCGGGACTTTCTTGAAGCGCCTTGACGATGAGGTTGACAGCGCTGATGGCCCGAACTGTGTGATGATGACTTCGGCCATGAGTCTTGCGATCGCGAGAGGAATCGGCGGTAGTTGGATCGAGATCAGCGATCGACAATCTTGCGAAGTTTATAAGCGGCGGCGATGCGATCGTGGCCGTCGATAATCCATCGGACGGCTGCATGCGACGCGCGGGTGGGATGGTTGGGCTGAGTCAAGTCGGCTCGGGTCGGAGCCCGAGTCGGAGTATGGTTCGAGCCCGATGAACAGTGAAGTGAGATTTTGGTTTAAAAAGGCTGAGAAGATAGAGAATTTTTGGAGGTAGCTCCGAAGCTCCAAAAATTCTAAAATTTTTATGGAAGCTTGCTGAATCAGAGGAAAACCTTTTGTAATTTTTCCAGAAATTGTTACGCAATGCATTGTTCTCCAGAAAATTCACAACCTGCTGGGCTAGGGGTTTGACCAGAATTCAAACTGGTTTGACTTGCTCTTTTGAAATAGCAAATAAAATCTAAAAATTGTGAGATTTTTCAGAGAGGTTACTAGGATGATCTAGATGATAGGAAAAATATTTCTAGAGGATTATCACAAGATTTGATCATGGATTTTTTAAGGACAACAATATCCATCAATAGAAACATTGATCTTTGAAAATAGGAATTACTAGGGGAAATTTCTAGAAATTGTCAAATGACATCATGAGGCATCAAAAGTTTTAATTTATCCTCATTTTATTACATTTGAAACACACACCGTTGTTTGGGATGTTACACCCCCATGCCGCACGCGCTCGATAGGGTGAATAGGAGTCCACATTTTTTCTTCTCTGATATTCAACTTCATTTTCACTTCAATAGCTATGCAAAGTTACAAAGATCAGATCTCAAGATCACAGTGGAAGACTTAAGCTAAAACCAAGAAAATTAGACTTCAACGCCTCTCAACCGGTCGTGGCGCCCCTATTTGACGAGAAAAACAAAATGATGAAGGATATGCAAAACTACATAACTTTTGATCTAGATATCCAAATCACTTGAGATTTAAGACATGACTCAACAAGAAGGTTATGAACCTTTTCAATAGAAGATTGAGACAATCATAGCCAAGGTTATACATATTTCTTCATTGATGGCAAGAAGGCACAAAACCGAGTGAAACCCTATACTTAATCTAAAGGCTTGCTCGTGGATGAAAGATGATCAAGATGACATTAGATCAGATCGCACAAGTCCTAACAAGCTAGACAATAACAAAAGACCAAGGTAAAACCCTTAAAGCATAACAACCCCAAAATCACAAAAGAGAGAGCATGAACGAGAGAGAACTCATCTTTGATCTAATATGATTGGATTGATATTGACGATTGAAGGTTAAAAGCCACTCCACCTTGAAGGACAAAAGCTCACTCATGAGCGCTCAATCCCACAATTTTTCTCTAAATACATCTATCTCAAACCCTAGCCTCCTCTATTCTCTCCAGTTTTTCCAAAACACAAATTAGAGTTTCTAGGCCTGCTTGGATGGATGTGCAAATTCTGCACCATCCCCTTTTACAGTGGAGGCTAGGACTAAGAGAGAACTGTAGCACACTGCATATTGAAAATGTGGTACTACATGGAACTTCATCGCAAGAAATAAATAATAACACAAGATATAAAATTCAAGGAAATTTAAAACTTTAACATCTCTAAATTATTCAACAATCAATAGTTTAATAGTAACAATGTCACCGGCGGAAGCAAATAGAATTAAATGGAAATATATAGTTTGACACACTGGTATGTTGGTCCTTTCCCGATTGTTGAGAAAATTGGTAAACTTTCTTATCATATGGAATTACAATCTTCACTTTTCGGTGTCCATAATATTTTCCATTTCTCCATATTGAGAAAATATATGAAGGACCCTAATCTAATTCTTAAGTTGCATACCCTGGAGGTTAATGAGGATTTGACAGTTGTTTCTGTTGGGTTACGGGTAGGCTACGATAGCAACAAATCAAAATTTTCTACCATATAAACCAGGAAGCCAAGAAAGCAGATGTTCATAGATCGTTATCACCAAACGCGCAGAGCAGCGGAAGAAGAGTTGGAGCAGCCTGGTCCAATGAAGAGCACGTTGATGTAGTGGTTGTAGTTGATTGTCCAGTGTCGAGCACGTCGAAGCAGTGGTCATGGTCGATCGTCTCCTCCAACGACCTCTGCAGTTCCTTATGAAGATCGCAGATCGCCCTCAAGCGCAGCAGCAACCGCAGTAGCGCCTCTACGGTATTCACACGTCCAGGAAAGGAACAACCATACGCCGGTGTGCTAGCACCAAGTCGCACGACAGAGCTCTCAAGAAGATGGTGGCTAGGGTTTTAGTGGAACAACTCAACTCACGACTTTCATGTGTTTTGTCTGTTACGTTCACCCGTGCACCCCAATAGCCTCATGCATCTCCTTATATAGTGCTCGTAACGGATCCTATCCGAACACACTTGATGAATCATATTCGTACTGGTTTGTTCCAACCCATTAAGTGTGTGACCCTGTAGGTTCATACGTAATCAGTTGTGACTCGGAAACTCTTTTCGATCACAAGTCGTTAGCGGTTCCTAGCAGGACATAATGATTCCCAAATACACACAAATTATATCAGACGAACCTTAATGCAATATGATCTATGACCAGGTCCTATCTCTATACGACCAGTTCGTATTTGGTCACGACCAGTTCGTAACTCCTTACGACCACTCTGTGATTACGTTCAACCAGTCTACGACCAGCTCATATCTCCATACGACCAGTCCGTAACTAATCGAACTAAGCGACCTACTCGTGTATTCTCCCTTTGCCTCACGACGTCTGGTTGAACTCCAGGTGAGATGTCGTGTCATCCATGGACTGTTCAATACTTTCTTGATCGAGTGTCGGATAACTTCATGTGGTCGAACACTTCGACCACTAGTGGCATGGCCATGCACTTTCTTTATCCGACCACAACGAGGGGCCTAGAGACATCTCTCCTGTTATGTTAGGAGGGGCAAATCCCATATCCGACCAGTCACATTCCTCTGCATGTATCATAGCATACCCGAAAGCTACCTTTATAACTACCCAGTTATGAGTAGCGATTGGCAACTCCTAAGAATGCTATTACACATGTAGGAAACCATGCTGATCTCAGGTCTAAGGATTACACATCATCATTGCTTGAGACCAACTAACGACATATAGAATCATAACAATCTCAATAGTGTCTCAAGGTGGGTCAATCCAACCCCATGTTCTCTAACATGTGTCCATATTATTGATTCGATATCTCTATATTCATGACCGGTGAAACATGATCATCAATGATCAATCAATACATGTGCTGGTCGATAGAGTCACTAGTGTTCCGACCATTGACATCCGACCAGGGATTTATTTAGAATGACATCATATAAGTTAAGAGTTTCACCAACAAGTCACATACTTGTTAATCTTCATAACCAATGATTCATTCAAGGAACATGTAACATATTATCCACTATCATGAACATAATGAAATATAATAATCTCTATGATTGCCTCTAGGGCATATTTCCATGATCTCCCACTTGCACTAGAGTCAATCATTTAGATATCTAATATCGATAGCTTTTGTGTGCCCACATGCTTTGGTCAGGTGAGAGGCTTTGTCAGCGGATCGACAACATTTAAATCAGTATGAACTTTGCATATCTTAACATCTCCTCTATTCACTAACTTCATGAATAAGATGATAACTTTGAGTATATGCTTGGACTTGATGGGATCTAGGTTTCTTAGCCTAAGCAATGGCTCCATTGTTGTCACAATGGAGATCCATTGGGCTCAAGGCACTCGGAACCACACCCAACTCAGCAAGGAAATTCCTTATCCAAACACCTTCTTTCGCAGCTTCAGAAGCCGCAATGTACTCGGCCTCCATCGTAGAATCGGCAACCATCTCTTGCTTGGAACTTTTTCAGCTTACTGCTCCTCCATTCAAAATAAATACAAAACCAAATTGTGAACGATAATCATCTCTGTCAGTTTGGAAGCTTGCATCGGTGTAACCATTTACAACGAGCCCTTCATCACCGCCATAAACTAGGAACGCATCCTTAGTCCTTCTCAACTACTTAAGGATGTTTTTCACAGCTGTCCAGTGACCTTCACCGGGATTAGCTTGGTATCTGCTCGTAACACTTAGAGCATATGATACATCTCATCGTGTACATAGCATGGCATACATGGTAGAGCCAATAGCTGAAGCATATGGAATTCTACTCATTTTGTCGCGCTCATTAGTGGTCGTAGGACACTGACTCTTGCTAAGATTAATACCATGTGCCATGGGCAAGAAACCTTTCTTGGAATCTTGCATGTTGAACCGTTTCAACATTTTGTCTATGTACATATTCTGGCTTAATCTAATTAGCCTCTTAGATCTATATCTATAGATCCTTATACCAAGAATATATGCTGCATCTCCTAAATCTTTCATTGAAAAACTATTTCTTAATGGAGTTTTAATAGATTCAAGCATTGAAATATCTTTTTCGACCAGTAGTATGTCATCTACATACAAGATCAGAAACACAAGCTTGCTCCCACTAACCCTTTTGTAAACACAAAGTTCTTCATCGTTCTTGATGAAGTCAAACCCTTTGACCACTTCATCAAAACGAATGTTCCAACTCCGAGATACTTGCTTCAATCCATAGATGGATTTATTAAGCTTGCATACATTTCTAGCTTCCTTTGGATCGACAAAACCCTCAGGCTGTGTCATGTACACATCCTCACTTAGGTTTCCATTAAGGAAAGCTGTTTTGACATCCATTTGCCATATCTCATAGCCGAAATATGCAGCAATACCTAGAATGATCCGAATAGACTTAAGCATCACGACAGGAGAGAAGGTTTCATCATAATCAACACATTGAATTTGTCTAAAACCCTTCGCAACTAGTCGTGCCTTATGAATGTGAACATTTCCATCCATATCTATCTTTTTCTTAAAAATCCACTTGCACTCAATGGTCTTAATACCATCAGGTGCATCAACCAAGTTCCAAACTTGATTATCATGCATGAACTTTATTTCTAATCTCATGGCCTTATGTCATGACTCAGAGTCTGGGTCCATCATCGCTTCTGCATAAGTTTTAGGCTCATCATTATTCAACAATAATCGTCATGCCCATATCTTATAGGCAATTGGCGTGGCCTTTTGATCTCATTAGGGTGATGCCTCATCTCTGAGTTCAACAATATTTTGTTCATCTGTAGAGGTTGATAGGAGTTGAAACATTTTCGGATGGTTCGAATTTCTTCAAATTGCACCTTGCTTCCTCTGACTCCTTTGGAAAGAAACTCTTTCTCTAAGAAGACACCATTACGGGCAATAAACACTTTATTATCAACCCAATTATAAAAATAATATCCTTTAGTTTCCTTAGGATACCCCACAAAGAAGCACTTATTGGACTTGGGTGTGAGTTTGTCAGACGTCAAATGTTTAACATAGACATCACATCCCCAAATCTTTAGAAAAAATAAACTAGGACTCTTCCCAGTCCATATCTCATATGATGTCTTATCTACTGATTTAGATGGTACCTTATTTAAAGTGAAAGCAGCAGTTTCTAGAGCGTAACCCCAAAAATACAATGGTAGATCTGATTGGCTCATCATTGATCAAACCATGTCCAACAAGGTTCGATTACGCCACTCAGACACCCCATTCCATTGTAGAGTGCCCGGTGGTGTAAGCTGTGGAACAATTCCACATTATTTCAAATGATCACCAAACTCATGGCTCAAAAATTCACCTCCACGATCAGATCGTAGAGATTTGATTGTCTTGCCAAGTTAATTCTGTACCTCATTCTGAAACTCCTTGAACCTTTCAAAGGATTCCAACTTGTGCCTCATTAAATAGATATATCCACATCTACTATAGTCATCGGTGAAAGTAATGAAGTACTGAAAACCACCTCTAGCTGTCGTGCTCATTGGTCCATACACATCAGTATATATAAGTGCCAACAGGTCGGACGCCCTTTCACTCCGACCAGCGAAATGTGTCTTGGTCATCTTTCCGAGCAGGAAAGATTCGCATGTTTCAAATGATTCCAAATCAAATGAGTTTAGAGTTCCATCATCATGGAGCTTTTTCATGCGTTTCTCACTTATGTGACCCAAACGACAATGCCAAATGAAAGTAGAATTCAAAACATTAGGCCGAAGCCTCTTTGCATTAATATTATAGACAGGTGCATCCACTACTACGAGGCAGAGACATCACGGGCGGTTGGGCGTCATTACGAGGCGGTTTCGAACCGTCTATGTTTGTTGGTGCAGCGATAACGAGATATTATCACAGGCGGTACAAAACCGTCGTGATCTGAAATATCGAGCGGTTTTATTAAAAACCGTGCAGTGAAGTCAAAATATCACGAGCGGTTTGAGCGAAAACCGTCACGTGATATGAGAATATCACGAGCGGTTCTAAATAAAAAGCGTCGTGATAGGAGAATATCCGAGCGGTTCTAAATAAAAACGGTGTGATTTACGAATATCACTGAGCGGCTTTTGTGTAGAACCGTGCGTGATATTCTCCTATCACTGACGGCTTTTTGTAGAACCGTCGTGATATTACTGTACATCCTGAGCGGTTTGCGATCGAAAGCCGTCTGTGATACTTCCTTCACAGCGGTTTTAACACAAAACCGTGCATGATAGCTCGTACCCTGCCCACAATTTCTTTGTTTTCTGGCTAGCCTCGGGAATTGCTAGCCATGCCCTCTGAAAACAAGCATTCACGAAAACAATTCAAGCATTCACGAAAGCAGATTCAAGGAGCCATGACAACTCAAAGTGATCATTACTCAAAATAAATTACAAAAGATCGCATTTGTTCAAGTATTGTCGCTATAGTTACAACTAGATTACAATTGTTTGCGTTGAGAGGTTTTAGTGGGGTGATGCTCGGGTTGGCGGCGAGTGAAACTCTCCGTTGTCGTTAATGATTCTGTGTTGATAAAGGCGCGAGCTTCCCTCGAATGTCCTTGATCTCTTCATAGCGAGTGAATCACATTGTAAATTCAAGGCCTACCGCTAGCAAGAGTAAAGTGGTAAGATATATATATTTAAATTTATAATTAGGAAATAATTATTTGAGATTGACAAACCTCGGGATCCTTCTTCCTAGTATGAAGGATTAGCGCATATGATAGCAGAGCGTAGATTGCACATAACTCATCATCTTTTCTTTGGCGGCCTTTGCAAAAATAGAATTACATATATAGGTATAGTCGATTCGAGATGCGTTATTATGAAGTATGATATAGGATTATAGTGTTGTAGCGTCTTAGGAAAATCCATCTGTGTGTGTTGGTTAGGCGCTCTTTCCATTGTATATTCCTTTGTTGGCAACATAATTGATGAGCGACCTACATGATTGAAAAGGTTATCCTCGGCCATTTCAAGCGAATGAAGACTACAATAGAGTTATGTAAGGAGAAATGAGCATACCTCTCGAGTATTCCTCTTAGAGTCTTTGAAGTCGTGCTTGTTGCGGTTTAGGAATCAAGGTATATCACATGGTTCCTCTTGGGTATAATAACTAAAAGGATCGATGGTACCTACTCATGTATGTCGCTATAGTCATTAAACCTAAGTTAGTCTTTGCGTATAAAGTACAAATGAAATTTGTATAGCAAGTAGTGACACTTACCCCGGTTGTAGGGCACCACTATGTACTTCATGTTAAATGTCGTGAAGCAATGACCTCGTTATGTATTTCTCAACGAAGGATGAGTCTTGTTGGATGGTTTGCAATGATACCACATGTGGGTCGAGAAACCCACCGTTCTTTCCATTCCGGACATTTTTGACATGTATCTATACATAAGCAATGAGTTGTGATATTTATTGGTATTACATGAATGTAGAACTTGATTATGCGCGCTTACGATGTCCAACATCGTAGAAGCGAGGCGTCGAGGCCAGCGAGGTTGAATAGTTGAAATAAGTCATTGAAGCCCACGACGAAGTACCTCGTCCGTTGAAGAAATGCTTGTCCTCGTATCGGCGGTGATTCGATGTCGCACCCCTTCTTTTGGGTCTTCGCCAGTACCGGGCATGCAAAGCGACAAGCATATCCAAAGTGCAGATCATGCGATCGAGCACAATGGTTTTCGATGATGTAGTTCCGGTATCGCGGACTTCCGGACTTAGGAGGCGCTATGCGTTTGTGGATTTCGATTTGGCCTTAGCGATTGGCGGCGTCTTCTTGTGAGGCGACTTCGGGAGCGGATCTGACGGCGCGCTTTTGTTTTCCTTGGCGTCTTCTCCACGGGAATCGAAGAGGTGGCCTTATGAGGCGAAACATGAGGTGGAGTCATCGAGGTCCCGTTGGAGAGGAATGGTGGTGTCGGATCGCGGCCTTTGCTAGGTCGAGGTGATGTCCTTCTTGGGCCCTTTGGATAAAGAGAGGCGGCATCCCTAGTGTTGTGATCTCTTCGTTCGGGCAAATCTTATTGGGGCGGCTCGGAAATTGACATGTACCATATCCACTGGACCTGGCGTAACCGGCGCCCGGTGGCACCGTCTTTGCCTTGCCCTTCCTCGTATGGATACACCATCCCTGCGCAGACCTCAATACAAAGGACCCATCCATCCTCACTTGGAGCTTCTGGCGTCGGCTCCTACAAAGCGATCACGCAATTAGCTAAGGCATCCTATAGGTCTATCTTTGGTGCAGTCCATAGATGTCGTTACCTTGATGTCGTCTATCGGTGTCGGACGTTGTCATGTTCACAATTATCTTGTGAATGACGCTTCTCAACGTCGAGGAGGGCGCCTCCCGAATTAGCGGGGGGGCTTGCGATCACCGCTCATGAGTATATCCATTTGACTCATAATCTTGCCATCTCTACTTGAAATTGGTTAGTAATCATCTGTACCAAGCCGGTTGTCGTGCTCGGCCTTGGATCTCTTCCTAGTCCTATCGTGCGATGAGTCATCCATGAATCCATAACTCCAAAGATGCGTTAACCCCAAAGCCTCGCGTGCGACCAGGTGCTCCTTGTTTCCCAAGGTAGTAGATAGTATATCATTCTCCTATGCGCATGGAAGGAGCCTTGGGAAGCTTGGGCGATCAAGTCACGCCTGCAAGAGGTCATCATGTTATTATAGGCACTATGAGTGATGGACTTATTAACAACTTAGTAGTTCGATATATTTACCACACGTTGGGACACTTCACAGTCTCGCCGGGTTTGTGAAGGAGATCTTTGCTCAAGAGCGAGACTTGTGCCCTCGCTTTTAACTAGCTTAGGGAGCAGCGGTGCGTGACCTCGAGAAGCGGGTTCTCCTTCTCCGCCGCCCATTCCTCGTATTTACCAGCGTACCCAGTGGTGCGAGTCTGTCTTGGGTGAGTGTTTCGATGTCTGAGAGCTTTGTGCGCCGCACTTTGCTCCTAAATTCGGCCGTCGTTTTCATAGCCACAAAGGTGTCACATGCTTCCAGCGTCAAGAATTTGTCTTCGCGAAGGCGTTTGACCTGTTCACGTGCCGTGACAAGAATGCTCTTGAAGGTCCTCCACGATTTACCCATCGTGAGCATCGCCGTCCGTCGCCGCGTGCCACATATGCTACGGAATAGTGAACTTCTCACGAAAGTTACTGTCCCACAGCGCCTTCGCTTCTTTAAATCGAGTCCTTCCACGTTGGTGTGGTGATGAGGACCCGTTCCTTGCAAGTATCCCGCAGATGGTCCGGAATCTCGCCACGATCTCTTGGGACTCGAGAGGGACCCCAAAGTCACCGACCTCGTGATGACGATCGGCCGTAGGCATTTTCGATTGTCCTCTGCCATCTCGCCTGTGTCATTATCGTCGACGGTGACGACGGCCTCGTCGCCGCCTCTTCCATCTGCGGCGTCGGTGTCGTGACCTTGTCGGCGCCTCTTCCATCTGCGGCGTCGGTGGCGGCGAAGACGATGTCTCTGCCATCTCGCTTACTTGCTATCTATATAAGTTACATATGCAATAAAATGGATTGCAAGTGTCCCAAATTAACATATACATTTAAACTTAATAATATGCTCAACATGTGCAATATTAGCAAATAATCATAAATAATTCCAGCATAAATATGAAACAATTAATCTCGGGAAGAAATACAGAGGTTGACTATAGAGATCAAGATGGCAAATGAAAAGTTGAATGAGCTCATCAGAGTACTAACATTCCTTAATCCACTAGCTTCTCTAAGGAAGCCTACTTCATCGAGGCGACACCTTTGGAGTGTGCCATTTGTTTCATCTTAGTGGAGGACGGCATGAAACAAAGGCACACTCAAGTGTCGAGATCGACGAAGGAAATGCTAAGCAAAGGTTTAATCCTGTAGGGCTCGTCGCCTCCCTGCTCCTATTATGTGCTCTCAGAAGGAGAGTAGCTAAAGAACAAGTCTTTGCCATCTCAATCCTATTGTCTATACTCTTCATCGACCACGACACCTTTGGAGTGTACCATATGCTTCTTGCCTTGGAGGATTGGCAAGAAGTAAAGGTACACTCAAGTGTGTCGAGATCGACGAAAAAGAAATGCTAAGCAAAGGTTTAATCTGTAGGGCTCGCCGCCTCCTGCTCCTATTCTAACACTCCTAACACTCCTTAATCAACGAAGCAAAGGTTTAATGCTTCATGTACGTAAGACTAGCCTTTAATGAAGACATAGAAACAAAATAGAATCAAGTAAAATAGACATAGCAAATAATCATAAATAATTCCAGCATAAATATGAAACAATTAATCTCAAGAAGAAGTACAGAGGTTGACTATAGAGATCAAGATAGCAAATGAAAAGTTGAATGAGCTCATACAAACTACTAACATTCCTAACACTCCTTAATCCACGACTTCTATTCTAACACTCCTAACACTCCTTAATCCACCAACTTCTCTTGTGATCTTTGTATAGATAGAAACTAGTGATACAAATCTTTGCTCGAGCCTACTTCATCGAGCTCGACACCTTTGGAGTGTACCATTTGCTTCGTCTTGGTGGAGGATTGGCACGAAGCAAGGTACACTCAAGTGTGTCGATCGACGAAAAAAATGCTAAGCAAAGGTTTAATGCTTCATGTACGAAGACTAGCCTTTAATGAAGACATAGAACTAGAATCAAGTAAAATGATCGATTTAAGGAAATGCTAAGCAAAGGTTTAATCCCAACATAGAAACAAAATAGAATCAAGTAAAATTTTCTTTTTGGATTGTTGTAAAAATGCGATTTTAGCAAAATTTCAGAATTAATCCCAACAAAATTAATTAGCATTAAAGCATAATTTCTAAAGAATTTAACACTCCTTAATCCACCAGCTTTTCTAAGGAAATGCAAAGGAATCACAGGCGGTTCTTAATAAGAACCGTCTCGATTAAATTCTCGACCAATAAAAGGTCTAGAGATTAACGATTACATGAGACACTATTCCAACATATTGATTGATGATATTATGTGCTCTCGGAAGAGAGTAGCTAAAGAACAAGTCTTTGCCATCTCAATCCTATTGTCTATACTCTTCATTAAATGAATATGATAATATAAATTCAAACTATGAGCTCTAAACAATACTTTGTTAGCATCAAACGATCTCAATCATTAGCAAACAGATTAAACTTCGATCAAGCAGAGGTTGACTATAGAGATCAAGATGGCAAATGAAAAGTTGAATGAGCTCATCTGAGACTACTAGAAGAATCACAAACTAGTCATTAGATTACCAACTAAAACTGAATACTCTCAACAGAGGCGAACATGAAGAATCGAAATAACTAGCTTTCAGCCAAAGTAACCAATTAACGATTACATCATATTGATAGTAGTAAGTAATACAATAGAGCTCAAGTATGAACTAACTATCACATTCAATCTCGATATAAGACGAGTTCATCACGAGCATGTCAACAAAGCCCATCGATCAATTTGCAATGTAGCGATGAGCTCAACCGAAAGTAACCAATTAACGAGAGATCATATTGATAGTAGCAAGTAATACAATAGAGCTCAAGTATGAACTAACTATCACATTCAATCTCGAGATAAGACATAGTTCATCACGAGCATGTCAACAAAGCCCAGCGATCAACAAAGCCGAACGCCCGCAGAGGAGCAATACTCACAGAGAGGATGCGCACAAGAACTCACGGTGCAAGGAGGAGGCCGACACAGGGAGGAGGACGCGCGGGGAGAAGGCCGGTGTAGAGGAGGAGGAGGGCAGGGGAGAAGGCCTGGTCTGAGGGAGGAGGCCCACACGGGAGGAGGAGGGCGGCGTCGAGGTCGGGCGGCGGCGTCTGGGCTTCTGACCAGGAGGTGAGCGGGCGCCGTGGTGGGCGGCGGCACACCGAGGTCGGCGCCGAGGTCGGGCGCGGCACCGAGGTTGAAGGCGCCGAGGTCGGGCGCCCGAGGTTGGGGGCGGCGGCCGAGGTCGGGCGCGCGCCGAGGTCGGGCGCGCGCGAGGTCGTAGTCGGCGGTGAACTACTGGCGAGCCCTAAACCCTAGAGGAGGCGAACGCAGCGCGAGAGCCTAAGAGGCGCGGAGAGGAAGTGACAAGTGAGAGCAAAACCCTAGCGTTTCCGCCTTATAAAAAGTATATCACGAGACGGTTTATAACGAGAACCGTGCGTGATAATATCACGAGCGGTTCTATAAAAGAACTGTGCAGATAATATCCTGACGGTTTTAACTACAACCGTATGTGATATGAACGTATCACGAGCGGTTTTTAACTAGAACCGCTCAGTGATTCCTTCCTGACGGTTATACAGCGGGCCGTGCGTGATAACTCTCTTCATTTTCCCGTGTCTCTTCGTCTTCATTTTCCTGCGTGTGTCTCTTCGTCTCACGATCACACAGCGCAGCTTCATCTCTTCATTTTCCAACGTCGCTCTGACTCCCCAAATATCTCTTCGTCTCCGTTCGGCTTTAGAAATTGTTCTATATATAGATGTGTCCCTTCTACAATGTATTTCACACAACCTCCTTGATCCCCTTTCTCCACAAAAAGCAAAATGGTGCCTCCTCTTACAGACACGCCTTTATCTGACGCACCTCTCTCGCCAGACGTTGAGTCGTCTTCTTGAAGAACACTATTTCAACAATGTCTTCACTCCTCTGTCGAGAATTTGCTGGGAGCGGGTGACGGCCACCTTCCGCCGTCTTGACATTCTCCTCCGCCGTGTCTTCCGGGTGATCTCCCACTTTCGGCGAGTTTACCGTGTCGTCGACGTGGTCCTCCAAAACGAAGTTGCACGTCTCCAGGAGGCTTGTCGTCACTTGGACTGCTTAATCAAGGCAGCAGGCGATCGATTCGACCAGGCCGAGACCCCTCAAGCAAGAGAAGAGAGCCTATGGGCTCTCTTCGACTTGATTCAACGATCAGAGGTCTTGGGACACACTCGAGCAGCGGCGTCGTGGTGGACGTATTTCAGGATTCGTTCGATCTTAAACCGTCCGCCCCCGACGCCGCCGCCTACGAAGTATTGAAGACGGAGATAGCAGCCTACCTCCACCACTAGATAGGTTTCTAGTTTTTTAATCTTTTTGTAAGCTACTGGCCACGTTGTTTGGCTATATATATGAAAATTCCAAAATTAAAAAAAAAGTTTGGAGGAGAAGTTACTATATCTATTTGCCCATAGTAAGAGCTAGATCCTCATCCCATCGGCATCTTGAAGTGTGGAGGTATGTTGATCCGGAGCCGCCGGGGGCGGCCGGGTTGCTCCCGCTGGCGGCGATGGCGAGGCGGCGTCCCATCGGCGATGCGGCGGTGAACCTGAACCGCGGTGCGGCGAGGGATATCACGAGCGGTTCTTAATAAGAACCGCTCAGATAACAAAATATCACGAGCGGTTCTAAATAAGAACCGCTCAGTGATACTACACGATTTATAACGTAAAACCGTCGTGATTAGAGGATTATCACGCACGGTTTGTGAATAGAACCATCGTGATACTTCCTGACGGTTCTATTTCTCAACCGCTCAGTGATAGTGACTATCTAAACGGTTCTAAAAAATACCGTCGGTGATAGTTGTTCGCCTTGACCGGGTTGGATGACCCAACACGAGCGGTTCCAAAGGAACCGTCGTGATGGGGCGCTACTATAGCTTTGTTTTGTAGTAGTGATCATTAAGATTTAAAATATACAACCCGTTCAAAATAGGAGCATAGCCATAAAACATTTTATTCAAAAATATAGAATAACCATTGTTCTCTATATTGAATTTATAACCCTCTGCCATCAAACATGAGGCAGAGATGATGTTTCTACTTATGGCTGGAACATAATAACAATTATTTAGTTCCATAATAAATCTTGAGGGCAAAAGTAATGGCAAAATCCCGACAGCTAATGTAGCAACTCTTGTTTTATTCCCGACACGAAGATCCATTTCACCCCTTGTAATTCCCATACTCTTTGTTAGACTCTGCATCGAATTGCAAATATGAGCAACCGATCCGTATTAAATACCCATGAGTTAACGGAAAATCAAGAAGAAAAACATCTATAACATTAATACCGAAGTGGAGGGTTTAGTTCCACCATTCTTTTCGAGATCAACCATGTATTTCTTGCAATTCTTTTTCCAATGGCCTCGTTCTTTGCAGTAAAAGCATTCATTCTTTTGAGTCGGGCCAGACTTACTCTTGGGCTTAGGCTTGTTAGTTTGGATCTCATCCGAAACTTTCTTGCCTTTACCTTTGACCCTAGTCTTAGCCATCTTCTTGAAGCTTGTACTCTTTTGCACTATCATCACATGACAGTTGCTTTTCTTAATGCTGTCCTCTGCAGTCTTAAGAATCATATGCAGTTCGGTGAGATTCTTGTCTAAGCCATTCATATGGAAGTTCAGAATGAACTGCCCATAACTTGAAAGTAGCGAAGCAAGAATCAAATCTGTAGCCAACTCTTGGCTAAGTGGAAAACCAAGTTTTTCCAAGCTCTGTGTGTAACTAACCATTTTGATCACATGAGGGCTCACTGAACTTCCCTCGGCTAGCTTACTCCCAAATAATTTCTTTGAGATCTTATATCTCTCAGTTCTTGCTTGTGTCACAAACATGCCTTTGAGCGCCACGATCATATCATAGGCCTCTATGTTCTCAAACCGCTCACGAAGGTCTCGAGTTCATAGCGACAAGCATGAGACGACTAACATCAAGGACTCATCACATGCCCTTTTATAGGCGGTTTAAAAGTGCAAAGAAACATTTTCAGTAGGCACATCTGGAATTGGTTCCTCTAGAATATGTTCTTTTTATCTTGCCCAAGAACAATTATCGAGTTGCGGACCAATCCACAAAATTTGTTCCATTCAGTTTTTCCTTATCAAATATCGAACGTAATACAAAACTGGATGTAGGTACAGCAGTTGGTGCCATAATCTACAACATAAAATATGCAAAGCTAAGATATATGTTCAAGTAACTTCTATTAAACAATTTAATAAAGATACTCCCACTAAACACCATATCCCTCTTATGACATTTAGTGATTCAAGATCCACAATCAGTTAATCTACTAGTGAGCTTTGGCATCACTGCTAGAAGATTAGTGAATTTGGTAAGTAACCCTTTGCTAATCATATCTCTATATGACTCTTGTTGTTGGACAGCATCTCTATGCTCTAGCACCCAACCCTATGCCCCAAGGTCCATAACCGTTATGATGATCTTGTCAAGTTAAACCAATGCTTTGCTTGTAAGTGTTAGACACAAACCCATCTAGTCAAGTAATATTAATGGCACTCTGCTTTAGTAAGACCTACCATTAAAATACATGACTTTAGATGGTGCAGCCAATTGGGAGGGCATTAATTTAACTTAATATTATGTGAGGGAATTTTACTTCTACCATGTTAAAAGCATTTAAGCATTTAAATAACATGCATAGAAAAAAATACAGGAATATAAAGGCATTCACTGAGACAATCAAATTGCATTGTGATATAGTATGACCCTTCCACATGGTGTTCTCCATCGCCATGCATCCTGTTCGCCATGTCTCCGAGTGGTCGACTCCTCCAAGTACTCCCACTAAGCCATTACTCCTAATAGCACTAGTAATGAATCACAAGGAGTAAAGAAGCATCACAAGTCGACACGCAGGCCGTTATACAAATATAGATAGCCTTGAGTTGCAATAAGCATGACACGCAGGTCATGAAAATTACACACATACATGCATCTCATACATTTTGGGTCATACTATTCACATCAAACCCTGCAAAAACAAGTTATGCGTAGAATCCAATTCTATCGGGCGATATGAACACACGCTACCTATAGCGCGCGGTACGATTACCCAACACGGCGGTCCCGCTTAGCCTAAGTTAGCGGCGGGTTCGAAGGCGGCGCCTCGTTGGTTGAGCGTGGCGCTCGAAACTTTACCCGAGACATGAATCTTATTCACGTAACCGAGCCTTTGAAATCATCGGATTAATCATATTAACCCTATTCCGAACCAATCCGATCATTGCCTTGATACGACCACGCACTACGGCATACTTCGATGGTGGAATTCCGACCGATAGGAGTGTTATGCAGAGTGGTCGTGAACAAGCGCAATAAACCATCTGGTCCTTTTAGCTCATACCTCCTCGTAGACCCATCTACTACCACCGAAAACCGATCGATCTTATCGACCGTGGCCTAGATCATTCCATCTCTATGAACCGATCTAGGTTACTGCACCCGACGACAATAGATCCAATCTACTACTACCGCATATCAACTATATGCGTCCGATCTAGATCAAAAACTATGCAGGATGGCTCTGATACCACTGTTGGGTTACGGGTAGGCTACGATAGCAACAAATCAAAATTTTCTACCACATAAACCAAGAAGCTAAGCAAGTAGATGATCACAGATCATTACCACCAGATGCGTAGAGCAGCGGAAGAAGACTTGGAGCAGCCTGGTCCAACGAAGAGCGCGTCGATGTAGTGGTCGTAGTCGATCGTCTAGTGTCGAGCACATCGAAGCGGCGATCGTGGTCGATCGTCTCCTCTAGCGACCTCTGCATTTCCTTATGAAGATCGCGGATCGTCTTCAAGTGCAACAGCAACCGCAATAGCACCTCTACGATATCCACACGTCCTGGGAAGAAACAACCATACGCCGGTGTGCTAGCACCAAGTCGCATGGCAGAGCTATCAAGAAGACGACGGCTAGGGTTTCAGTGGAACAACTCAACTCACAACTTTCGTGTGTCTTGTGTGTTATGTTCACCCGTGCACTCCAATAGCCTCATGCATCTCCTTATATAGTGCTCGTGACGGATCCTTTTCGAACACGTTTGACGATCCGTATCCGTACTGGTTTATTCCAACCCATTAAGTGTGTGACCCTGTAGGTTCATACGTAATCGGTTGTGACCCGGAAACTCTTTCCGATCACGAGTCATTAGCGGTTCCAAGCAGACATAACGATTCCGAATACACACAAATTATATCGAACTAACCTTAATGCAATATGATCTACGACTGTGTCCTCATCACTTACGACCGTGTCTATACGACTAGCCAGATTTGGTCATGACCATTCAGAACTCCCCACGACAGATTACGACCACTCTGTGATTACATTCAACCGCCTACGACCAGCTCATATCTCCATACAACCAAATCAGAATCGATCGAACCAAGCGACATACTCGTGTATTCTCCCTTTGCCTCACGATGTCTGGTTGAACTCTAGGTGAGATCATGTCATCCATGGACTGTTCAATACTTTCTTGGTCGAGTATCGGATAACTTCATGTGGTCGAACACTTCGACCACTAGTGGCATGGCCATGCACTTTCTTTATCTGACCACAACGAGGGGCCTAGAGACATCTCTCCTGTTATGTTAGGAGGGGCAAATCCCATATCCGACCAGTCACATTCCTCCACATGTATTTAGCATACCCGAAAGCTATTACACATGTAGGAAACCATGCTGATCTCAGGTCTAAGGTTTACACATCATCATTGCTTGAGACCAACTAATGACACATAGAATCATAATAATCTCAATAGTGTCTCAAGGTGGGTCAATCCAACCCCATGTTCTCTAACATGTGTCCACATTATTGATTCAATATCTCTGTATCCATGACCGGTGAAACATGGTCATCAATCAATACATGTGCTGGTCGATAGAGTTACTGGTGTTCCGACCATTGACATCTGACCAGGGAATCATTTAGAATGACATCATATAAGTTAAGAGTTTCACCAACAAGTCAAATACTTGTTAATCTTCATAACCAATAATTCATTCAAGGAACATGATAACATATTATCCAATATCATGAACATAATGAAATATAATTATCTCTATGATTGCCTCTAAAGCATATTTCCAACAGTTTCATGCCCTGTTTGTATTTTGGAGAGTTCGAGCGCCATCGAGAGTTGAGAGCAAAACTCTTTCATATGTCAAAGTATTTGGTCCCATCAAACCGAGGTGGGAAGCTAGGGAATTGGTGACTCACACAAATCTTCCCACCGATAAAATCTGGGATTAGTTTGGCGTGTATAGAGGATTACAAATCAGGCCTATCTCGCACGCTATCGCATGGACGAGATTGTGCCTCGCCAGCGCAGTATGGAGGATTACAAATTGCGGCCATCCGCACGCCCTTCAACAGAAATCGGACAAAGAGTAGGCTGCATTAACCCTTCGAATAGATTGACAAAGACGCAACGAAATGGCTGTTCCACTCCTTGTAATCAAGAGGCAACCTTATCCACGCTTATGTATCCCACTTGTCCAGTCCATTCCCGTGTTCTTCACAGGCACGACAAGAATAGTAGAAGACTCATGGATTTTCTTCCCACCTACAACATCCTCTTGCTGATTAGTTGGTCGTTCAACTCATTGTTTTGTGCATCTCAGAACCTGCTCGTCCAAGGCAAGGCACTCTACGCTGACAGCACTCTCAGCTCTGATACCAAATGATGTGGTAGTTGATAGGGTATGGGTCCGAGGACCGAGGGTAGGGCACTCGTCCTTATCTAACCGCCGGCAGGACTCTTCCCTATCGAAGTAGCAAGGCTCTGAGGCTTAGTTAAACTTTTGATTTCTCAGTGCGTGATTGATAATCGATACATGCTATCCCTTTTATAGGGACAGTTCGACTAGACGCTTAAGAAATAATCTATAAGAAAACCTATCAATCCAATCTAATCTTTCTAACTATTAAAAATAACCTTTCTAATAGATAAGATCCTATTCTTAACAATTGAACATAAGGTGCTTTCTGACCAACGGTTACATTCATGAGTGCTTCTGATGCAGTATCGCATGTATCATTCATGCACGCCTGACCCTCGTGCCTTTCTCCATAACATTACACCGCTTGGGCGGCGGCTAAATCCTTGAGCTACGGTGGTAGCTACTGTTGAAGTCCTTGGTGACCCTATGTTGACAAGAGTATCCAGATCGCGTCGGTTCACTTGAGAGCATATCAGTGACGCTCCGACACATGGCGCCCGAGAAAGAAACACCTTAGCATGACGTGGCTCGAGGAAGATGCTATTGACATGGGCAACCAGCATGGGGAAGCAGTGACGCCCGTACTGCCACGGAGCGTGATGATGTCGGGGAGGACGCGACGGTGACGTTGGCCCCTCAGCCGTTGCACTCCGCATCACCTAGGGAACGGTGTCAGCCGGCTGCACGAAAAATACCATCGCTGGACAGTGGCAACCCTCCTCGGCGAACGCACCAAGGGTGCAGCTAAAGGCAGCGTTGCCCGTTGAGGAGGTGTTGGTGACGACGGCCGAAATGGCATTGTTGGCGGTGCTAGTTCTAGAGGTGATGGAAATGGCGGCGCAGCTATGTTGGTGACGACAGGTGTCACCTCGTTCTACTCCTCCATCTTGGCCAAGGTCATAGCCGTTGGGGTTGCCGTCAAGGCCAGCAGATTGGTGGAACATTCTTTGCTCCCGGCGTGGCTTCTCTCGTTCGGAACACCAAGCATCTTTTCAAACATCTCAATCATGCGATCCAGCATGTTGCTGATTGTCATGGAGTCAAAACCCTCGCTGCCCGACATGGTGGAAGGGACAACGATTGGCTCTGATACCAAATATTGTGGTAACTGTTGGGGTTCAGGTCCGAAGACCGAGGGTGGGGCACTCGCCCTCATCTAACCGCCGGCAGGACTCTTCCCTGTCGAAGTAGCGAGGCTCTGAGGTTTAGTTGAACTTTTGATTTCTCATTGCTTAATTGATAATCGATACATGCTATCCCTTTTATAGGGACAGTCCGACTTAACGCCTAAGAAATAATATATAAGAATACCTATCAATCCAATATAATCTTTCCAACTATTAAAAATAACCTTCCTAATAAATAAGATCCTATTCCTAACAATGAAACATAAGGCGCTACAGTACCAATGGTACTGTTCATAAGCGCTACAATACCCATGGTGCTGTTCATACATGCGCTACAGCCCCTCGTGCCTTTCTCCATAACACCGTGTCTTTGCCCTGGGCTTCTTCTCCCCGTCCAACTCCACCACAAAACAGTACTACGTTGGCATATGGTACAACAACATCCTACCGTGGACTGCTGGATATCACACCTATTTCCCATTTTCATGTCATTTTCCTTGAGAAGTATGGATCAAAATGACCATCCTCACTTCGGTTTGTTTGTAAAGTGAGTAGCTATGCATCCGATTTCTTGTATTTACATTTTAGGTTCTATGTTTTTTTTTGTGTGCAGTGCATGAGAAATGCTTATTTTCCTACATTCCGGAATCCAAATCTTCAAGGTGACCTACTAATGCAGAAGCAATGGCTATTCTCTTCTCCGAGAAATGCTAGCCCATAGTCCAGATGGCGACTCTAACAAACTACTTCCTAGAAATGTTGTTCCCTGACTCCTTCCAAAGTTCCTGGATGATTCCTGTAGGCAAAGGTGGAAAGAGCGTTACACAATCAAAATGATTGACTAATTCTTCCACTCCATGGAGTTCAGCTGTCCAAGGCAACCTCATCCATGTTTTTGCTGATATATCCCACTTCCATGGAGTTCAGCTGTCCAAGGACAAGAACACCAATGGATTTCCTTCCCATACACACGATCTTCTTCTTGGTCTGTTGGTCACTTGGTTTAGTGCCTTTCTGTGCGTCAGACAGCCGCCTTCGTCCCAACAAGCCACTTTTCCCCGACAACACTCTCATCTCCGATGATGGCACTTTTGCTCTGGGCTTCTTCTCCCCGTCCAACTCCACCACAAAACATTACTACATTGGCATATGGTACAACAACATCCTACCGCGCACCACCGTTGTGTGGGTTGCCAACCGCGGGATCCCGATCATGGATACTACAACCGTAAAGCTCACCTTGACCAGTGACTCTGATCTTGTCTTGTCAAATACTGTCGGCCACGTTCTTTTGACGACAAACACCAGTGGGAACTCCTTGCCTACCACTGGAGCAAATGCCATTCTTGACAACACCGGAAACTTCATCCTCCGATCCTCAATAGATGACACGGTCTTATGGCAGAGCTTCAATTACCCAACAGACACTCTCCTCCCTGGCATGGATTTCAGGATCAGCCACGAGACACATGCGCTACAACACCTCACTCCTTGGAAGGACCCCCAAGACCCGTCCCCTGGCAACTTCTCCTTCGGTGCAGACCCGAATAGCATTTTCCAGCGCTTTGTCTGGAATGGCTCAAGGCCATACCAGCGAACCCCAATATTGCCTAGCTACATGGCCGTCGGGCGTTACCTGGAGATTCTCAACTCCACCCTTTATGTGTCGGTTAATCGCCGCGACGATGAGATCTACATATCACTTGGGATGTCTAGTGGCACCCTGACTGTACTATTCAAATTGGACTACTTAGGACTGTTCAAATTGCTTATCTGGGACAGCAAGATGTCAAAATGGATAGCCCTGCTGACAGAGCCTGCCTGTCCGTGCAACACATATGGCTACTGTGGACCGTCTGGTTATTGCGACAACACAGAGCCTATCCCAACATGCAAGTGCCTCAATGGGTTCGAGCCAAATAGCAAGGAAGAGTGGACCAGTGGCAAGTTTTCGCAGGGATGCATTCGAAAGGAGCCGATAAGCTGTGGCCAAAGGGATGGTTTCTTGACCTTGACAGGCATGAAGCTTCCTGACAGGTTCTTTTATGTCAGGGTTAGAAGCTTTGATGAATGTGTAGCAGAATGTAGCAGCAACTGCTCCTGTGTGGCGTATGCTTACGCCAACATGGGCAACAAGGCTATAAATGGGGATGACACAAGGTGCCTGATATGGATGGGAGAGTTGATCGACACAGAGAAACTCATTGAGCTAGGCCAGGACCTATATGTTCGGCTTAATGGATTAAGCGGTACAATTTCTTACTTTCGTTTTTGTGAGAACTCGTGTTTTTAGTCTTAATCGCGTAACAGTAATCGATAATTAGTGGTAATTAATCTCGTCTTAGCGGTGAGCTAACGGTAGTGTTAGATCATTACTTAGCAACCGAATTAGTGTCAGCTCGTTGGTTATTCAAATTTCGTTTCGCGAGCTTTGCATCAGTAGTTAGTAGAGCCATCATTGCATCATTTCATCATTCATTTCAATCTCATCATTCAGTGCAATAGTCATTTGCATTCACTAGTATAACAGTAGAATCAAGGTCTTAATTAAATTGCATTTTCTATTCTCATTAGATAGATAAATCAATAATTACATCGCTTGCAAGAGAGTAATTACATCAATTAAAGTGTGAGCAGTGTATCTGTCTAGTAGGCAACACCTCTGCAATTCCTTCTCTCCCCTCCTCTTCATCTCATAGCAAGAATAAAGAATAAAGATAAGCACCCGGTGTGCACCGATGCATCCCCCTTCCTCTCACAAGCCAAAACGCACCAAAGGCCCTAGAATCTTCTCACCAAAAAAACAACTCATTACCCAACCATCAGGTAAATACATTTGCATAGTGAGATGTAAGTGAGTTCATACTAGGTGACTTCATACCTTCGGTAGCGACCTCCTCCTGTAGTCAAGTCCACCCCAAAGCAACCATCGAGCTCTGCATTCATACATCATTAGCAAGTGTCAGCACTTCCTTCATCTACGCATATTAGAAGAACTGCTTAGCATAGAACTTAGAGGAAGGAAAGGGATGAAAGCTTAAATGTAATGGCGCCGGCCCGGAAGGCCGATGCCGGGCCGAGCCATCGGGCCGGTAGACCGAGGTGGGCCGAGCCACGTGGCCGAGGCCGTCTTGGCGTGGGGGCAAGCGAAGGGGACCAAGCGGCGCGCTTGGAGAACAGCGAAGACCGGGAGGCGGTCTTGGCCTTATGACCGCTGGCCGAGGAGGAGGAGGCCATGGGGAGCCGTGAGGAGCCAGGGGAGAGGGCAGCGACGGCTTGGACCAGCTGGGTGAGCTGTTAGGCTGCTGCAATGAGGACCTTGGGGAGGCCAAGGGGCAGCGTCGGGTCGACGGGGACCGAGCCAAGAGGGGCGAGGAACCACGGTCGCTTTGGCAGCGGCTTAGGTGGCGTGGACCGGCCAGCGCGTAGAGCGACGAGGCGCGGCGGAGCCGGTGACGCCGCCGCGGCTGAGGCGGGCGTGGATCGGCGCGCCACGGAGAGGCGACGGCAGGCTGCCCGTCAAGCGAAGCAACGGCAAGGGAAACAAGGAGGCGGCCGAGCAGTGCCGACGGCGGCGGCGGACCATGAGATCCCAAAGGCGGCAAGGTTGGAGGAGAGAGGAGTGTTGAGGGAGAGGAGATAGAGTTGGGGGAAATTGTAGGCATAATCTAAGTCTAAACAACATATAATGACATTAATCCTAGCTCACTGATGAACACCTAGCACAATCGTTAGAGCGGAAGCGTTAATTGACATACCCGAACCTGAAGACGCCATAAGGTTGTAGATCGGTTGATGTAGAGCAGTGCAGAGCCGGGGACGAGCGTAGATGGTGCGGACGAGGCCGACGGTGATGGCGGCTTGAGGGTGATGATGGCCTTCAGCTTCCGGTCTTCGTCCACCTCAGTGCTCAAAAGAGATCGGATCTGTGTTGGATTTAGGTAGCCTAGAACAACTTGTGTGTATAGGCCTGCCAAGTCCCCTCAGTTTTTATGTAGCGTTTGGGTGGCGGGACCGAAACCAATAAGTCGGTTGCGCCTTGATCGTAAGCCATGAGTGGGCGTGACCCGTGAATCTCGGAGGTGGTTAGCCGAGATCAACCCAACATTCTTCTCTTTGATTGTAAGGCTAACATCATAAGCCCATTCTCAATAAAACAGCATACCAAGGTAATGCGTTGCATGACCAATGAAGTGCCATACAACCACAGTACCTATAGTGTACTATCCCATCTTGAAATGGATATTCATTATACTTTATGGGAGATGGTTTGCTTTAAGGTCCTTTTTATCCGTAATCGAGGCTTTCCAATAAACCCATGCCGACAACATGATCACGAAAGATATTGGGTGGTAAGCCTTTAGTAAGCAGATCCGCAAGCATTGATTTAGTACTAATATGCTTGATACTAATGGTTTGATCCTGGATTCTGTCTTTCACAACATGATACTTAATGTCAATGTGTTTGGCAGCACCACTTGACTTGTTGTTACTCGCATAAAAGATTGCGGGTTCGTTATCGCGATATAAGGTGAGTGGTTTAGAATCTTTGTCTACCACTCTAAGTCTCGGATAAAATTCTTAAGCCATACAACAGCCTGGTAGCCTCATAACATGCCACAAACTCAGCTTGCATCGTTGAAGATGCCGTAAGGGTTTGTTTGAGCTTTTCCACGAGATAGCTCCCTCGGCGAGTGTGACGATATAACCTGACGTGGATTTCTTAGTATCAACACATCCCGCAAAATCTGAATCTGAATAACCAATAACTTCAAGGTTGTTAGAATTCTTATATGTGAGCATGAAATGTTTAGTAGCTTGCATATAATGCAAGACTTTCTTAACGACCTTCCATGGGTCCGGTCTGGATTTGACTGATATCTACCAAGCATCCGGTTACAAAAGCTAAATCGTATGCGTACATACTTGAGCATACATAATGCTTCCGCAATTTGAAGCATAAGGGACCGACTTCATCGATCGGTTTCATATTGGTTCCTTGGACATTGAAATGTCCCAAACTTATCGCCCTTAACAATAGGAGCAGGCGAGCCAGAGCACTTATGCATATTATATCTCTTTAGTACTCTGTCAATGTATGCCTTTTGAGATAAACCTAATACTCCTTTGGACCTATCTCGGTGAATTTCAATGCCAAGAACATAAGAGGCATCACCAAGATCCTTCATATCAAAATTAGATGAAAGAAATCTCTTGGTCTCATAAAGCATATCTTTATCATTGCTAGCCAATAAATTGTCATCCACATAAAGAACTAAGATGGTGAATTTACTCCTTGAACTTAACATATATGTAGTTATCAACTTCATTTTCCTTAAACCCAAAATTCCTTATGACCTTATCGAATTTGAGGTACCATTGCCTTGGCGCTTGCTTTAAGCCATAAATTGATTTCTTAAGTCGACATCCCATATGCTCCTTGCCTTCCACGACAAAACCTTCCGGTTGAGCCATGAAAATGTTTTCTTGCAAGTCGCCATTAAGGAATCTTTGTCTTAACATCCATCCGATGTAGCTCTAAATCATAATGAGCTACAAGTGCCATAACAATTACGAATGAATCTTTAGTTGAGACAGGAGAAAAGGTGTCATTATAGTCAATCCCTCTCTTTGTGAGAAGCCTTTTGCTACAAGCCTTGCTTTGAACCTTTCGATATTTCCTTAGAGTCATGCTTGGTTTTGTAGACCCATTTACACCCTCTTGCTTTTGACTCACAGAATTTCTACTAAGTCCCATACATCATTAGTGCTCATAGACTTTAGTTCATCCTTCATGGCATCAAGCCACTTAGAAGAATGTTCACTTATCATGGCCTCCTTATAAGAGGTGGGATCTTCTACCCTCCCTATATCATTAATATCCTCATTCATATAAACAACATAATCATTTGGGATGGCAGATCTTCTCTCCATTGATCTTCTAATAGGTTCAACAGCTATTGCAGGGGACTGCTGAGGCTCATCATTAGGTACGACATTAGGAATTTCAGAGACCTCAACAGTGGGTGCGACAACAGTATTTTGTACTGGAGGTGCAACCACCTGAGGTACAGGAATAAAGATCTCTGGGATAAGCGGTGAAGGAACATAAACCCGCTTCTCTTCAAGATCTATTTTCCTGGGCTCCAGATCCTCGTCATTCTCTAAGAACACAGCGTGTCTTGTTTCTACAAACTTAGTTATCCTATCAGGACGGTAAAATCGATACCCTTTGGATCTTTCAGGGTACCCAATAAAATGGCAACTTACTGTCTTATGATCTAATTTCCCAATATGTGGATTAAATATCTTAGCTTCAAAGACGACAACCCCACACTCGTAAATATTTCAAACTTGGTTTCCTCCCACCCATAATTCATAAGGTGTCTTAGGTAATCGATTTATGGGAACCCGATTAAGAATATGTGCGGCCGTCTTTAGTGCTTCCATCCACAAACCGCTTTGCAAAGTAGAATAGCTAAGCATGCTCCGTACCATATCCATAAGTGTATGCGGTTGCCGTCACTACCTCATTCTCGCCGAGGTTCACCGTGTAGAATACTAGGCAACAATACCATTTTCCTAAAGGAACTTAGCGAAAGGGCGTGAATTTGCCCATAAGGGCATGTCTCCGTAATATTCTCCCCACGGTCCGATCTTACCACTTTAATTCTTAGGTTATGCCGATTTTCAACTTCACCTTAAATATCTTGAATTTGTCAAGTGACTCAGATCGGTCTTTAATGGGAAAGATATAACCATAACGGAGAAATCATCGATGAATGTGATGAAGGAATCAAAACCATCCACCGATGTCACGGAAAAGGACCACAAATATCGGTATGAATTAATTCTAAGAGTCCTCGGTCATGAGTGGCTCCTTCTTTATTTGCTTTACATATTTTCCTTTAATGCAATCAATGCAATGGTCTCGAGTTAGAGAAATCTAATAGGTGGAGAATTTCTTCCTTAATGAGACGCTCTATTCTCCCCTCGAAATGTGGCCTAAACGACAATGCCACAGTTTCGAAGAAGTCTCATCATTATTTTTACGCTTAGCATCACATACATTCAAAGATACATGAGATTCATTAAGGGAAAGCATATAGAGCTTGTCTTGTCTAAAAGCAAGACCAACATTATTTGAATTAAATGCAATAATGCACTTATTGTTACCAAAATTACATTTAAAACCATCATCGTCCAATAAAGAAACAAAATCAAATTCCTCCTTATGGAAGGAACATAGACTACATTATTAAGACGAAGTATGAAGCCGCTTATCTAAAACTAATGAAACAGATCCAATCGATTCAACTTCACTTCTTTTCCATCCGCGACTCTAAGACTTCGCTCCCCTTTCTTAGTGTTCTCGCGGTATGGAATCCTCAGAAGAGTTGGTAACGTGCACGCTTGCACCTGAGTCAATCCACCAAGACTTAAGGAGAAATCAGCATAAAGAGTTTCATCAATAAATGTTATTGTATCATTACCCTTTTTTGAGCCACTTGAAAACGGACACAATCATACCGAAAATGCCCCGATCGCTTGCGTATGACATTCATCCTTTAAGTGTTCCAATGGAGCAACATGGGGCTTAGGTGTATTGTGCACCTTAGGCCCTAACTTATCTGAATTAGGGAGTAATGCGACTTTTTCTTGTATTTGAAATCCCGAGAACTTCCTTTTGTTAGGACCGCCAACTTGATTCACAAGATCTTTCTTTTCGGTCCTTATCCTTTCTTCCTCCCGACACACATGGCGATTAAATCGCCATGCTCCATTTATCTTTCTCGAGTATTGTAATTTATCTTAAAAGCAAGTGTAGTTAGAAGGAAGAGAGGTCATAATAAAATGGACTAGGAAACCATCGATATCTCCATGTCCATGCCCTTGAGCTTTCCAACCATATCACCATCATCATGATATGCTCTCTTATGCTAAGGACCGTCATACTTAGTGGTTAAGAGCCTCGGATTAAAGTACTAGCATAGACTTTAGTGGAACCTCTGAATTTCTCCTCAACTGAAGCCAGGTACTCCTTAGCATTTTCGGAATCTGGGATTGCTCCCTTGATCCCAACTGAGATAGACGTCTTCATTATCATTAGTGACAGGCGGTTGGACCGCTCCCATTTTTCAGCATTAGCATCATAAGTTTTCTTTTTCTCATCATAATTTTCCTCACCGTCGGTGGGGGGAATGGGAGGAGTCACCCTTAACGCATAGTCAAGGTCTAAAACTCCAAGGACAACTGAAATTCTTTCTTTCCAAGCGGGAAAGTTGCTTCCCGTAAGCTGTTCAATGTTGTCAATTGTGGCGGCAACATTTGAAGCATTTATTGCTGCAAAATTTAAAATAACATAAAGATGTATTGCGTGCAATTAACCCTACGTTGGTTTGATTAACAACATGCAAAACTACAGTTCTAATCCATATCACCATTGGGCAGAAAATGGAAAAAGAACTTAACAAATTAATATGGCGACACATGATTATAAACAACGTTGGTAAGAATATAATCATATGCATACATAATGCCAAAATAAAACATAAAAATATCTAATCAAAATATCTCGTTGGTTCAATTTTAATTAGAGACTAAACATTATGCATAATACACTATCATTTGGGCAACTTAAACATTAATTAAAACAGTGCACTAAAAAACATTAACTAAACATTAATTAACCAAACAACTTAACAGTGCACAAATCCACCTTAAAACTCGGCCGGCCCAAATCCAATTCGTTCACCCGGCCCAAAAACATTTCGCTCAGCCTACCCAATCATTGCACCGGCCCACTTACATGATGGCTGTTGGATCCGAACCAATGGCTGAGGATGAATCCCGAGGGAACAAAAGCCCCAAATCTCTAACCCTAACCTCATTCCTCTTTTCTTCTCCCGAAAAAAATCGGTGGCAAAGAGGCGGGCGCTTTGAGGTGCCTATGCGAAGGGCGAGTCGCAGCCTGCCGTCGACGACAACAGCAAAGCGGAGAGAGAAAGCGAGGCGACGCTGCTGAAAGCATCACAAGCGGCAGCTTGAGGCGGCCTTGGCAGATGAGGCGCTGGCATGAAGCCTCCGCTTGAGGCGGCGGCGACCTAAGTGTGGCGCAAGACAATGGCGGCGGCGCGGCGCCCTGAGGGACCGGTGAACCCAAAAAAAACGTAAGCATCCGCCACCGATTTGGGTTTGATTGCTTCGGGATTTTGCAAAAGTTCTTGATTCCCCTCCTTCTAAATGCTAAACTGAGAGACTAATCATGTAATCCGGTTCGGTTGGGACTAATTTGGGTTCAACATGAGTCTAGGGGTGGCTCTGATACCAAATGTAGGCATAATCTAAGTCTAAACAACATATAATGACATTAATCCTAGCTCACTGATGAACACCTAGCACAATCGTTAGAGCGGAAGCGTTAATTGACATACCCGAACCTGAAGACGCCATAAGGTTGTAGATCGGTTGATGTAGAGCAGTGCAGAGCCGGGGACGAGCGTAGATGGTGCGGACGAGGCCGATGGTGACGGCGGCTTGAGGGTGATGACGGCCTTCGGCTTCCGATCTTCGTCCACCTCAGTGCTCAAAAGAGATCGGATCTGTGTTGGATTTAGGTAGCCTAGAACAACTTGTGTGTATAGGCCTGCCAAGTCCCCTCAGTTTTTATGTAGCGCTGGGTGGCCGGGACCGAAACCAATAAGTCGGTTGCGCCCCCGATTAGGGCGCGCGAGTGGGGCGTGACCCCCGTGAATCTCGGAGGTGGTTAGCCGAGATCAACCCAATAGAAATAGGTTTGGATGAGAGGCTGTGCATGTAGGGCTAGGAGCCGGCCGAGTGTGATTGAGAGGAGAGAGGGAGATTAAGGAAAAGATTAGAGATAAGGTTAGAAGTTAGGTTTAGGACTTTAGATTTAGATAAATCTCAGGCTTTTGGGTAGATTCTAAATAACTGTTGCAATTAATGTCTGTTTATGTAACTTTTGTCTTTAATTAATTAATTGTTAGCTGTTTAATCTTACGACTAAATAAATTAACTTGGATCTTGTCGAATTAATCAACTTCAAATCAATCCATGGATAAACTGCTAGATAAGTTGAGTAGCCATTAATTCTGTTGTTAATAGGCTATCTTGCATGTGTAGCAATCTTGTGCGTCGCTAGTATTTAGTCGGGCATTGCGAACTGTTCAACCATGTTAATTTAGTTAATTAAGCAGGAACCTCGGGTTTGCGACCTTAGCGCGATTAGACAGTAGAAAGGCGATATTGGGGGAGTGCTAATTTAGTAAAGATCTCGGAAAGTTTTATTTAAATTAAATTGTGCTAACCATTGCGGGTCACTAACTTATGTATATATTATATCACTCAAAATCAACTACGTATTTACTTATATTATTATTCGTGCTGCCGTATTGCTACAGAAGACGATCCACCACCGGCGGGAGCAGCTGATCAGAGTTTCATTAGCACCGACCTTTTTCCTACATATACGAAGGCAAGCGATCCTCTTGAATATGAATATAGTTAATTTAAATATAAACCGTATCTTGCACTATTATACGTATTGCATCAAAATTGTTTTCCCCAAAACTTAAATAAAATGAATGAGATGAAGATGATTAAGATGAACATGAATGATATGAGAAATGATAAAAGAAAGTGATATGAGAATATTATGGCTGGTAAAGGGGACCCTTGACAGGTAAGAGATGAGGCAAGGAAGTGGGACCCTTTACATATGGTTAAAATATAAGGACCAACCAACTCTTACTCGGTCAGATGTCAGAATTCAAGACCAATCATTTTCCGTTTGCAAGTGCGTAAAATGCTACCTTGTTACGTGACTATGCTCTCCACAATGGGTAAGTTATATATGTGTGAGTGTGATGGAGGAACCTAGGACCGGTGGGAGGAGTCCGGAAGTGGGGGATCCAAGGCGCTATAAGCGCTAAGGTGGAGTGTTGGGCGCAGGATAGAAGCTGCCTCAATCAACATTACCAGTAACTCGGTGGTGACGAGGTCAACACCGATTTTAAAGTAATGGGTGAAGAAATTAATTCACTTAATCTGAAAATTCTCAGATTACGATCTCGAACCCGCATCAAAGGAAATGCGGCGGACCCTGTTCATAGAGAGCTCAGAATAGCTATGGGTAAAGTGGTGCAAAGCCTGCGTAGTGCTAAATAAAATCATGAATTCATGCTAGTCTTCAGGATTGGAGTCTACAGGAACCACAAGGGGTCTATCTTCTCTCCGAGTAATTATTAGTGTTTTCAGTATTAAAATTTGCCACATAAATATTTTAATGATTTATTTTCAGAAATGAGATGATTTAGAAATTGTGATAACCAACAGAGATAGTTCATTCAGTGCATTCTTTGCTATTAATGCTTGCTGAGTACACTCGTGTACTCAACCTTGTTAGTATTATCCTTTGTAGATTCTAGTCCGGCTGGGAACTATCCCGAGTGGGACTGACGGACATGCTGGTACCGATGCAATCATAGGAGGAGAAGGCATCGACTACGAGGACCGAGACCAGATGGGTGCCATATTTGATACGTGGAGCGAGTAGAAGACCGACGGGCAAGGAAGGTGAGTCAGGGACTTGGTCCCTTTGCCGCTTGTAAATTGCTATGTAAGAACCTTAGTCTTGCGTGGCTATTACTGAAATAAAGGTGTAAAATTTCTATCTTATTGTTCTACTGCGTAACCCTGGTAAAGACTTACTATTCGTTGGAGTAGTGTTTTACTGAGCAAACGAATAGTAGTCCTTATGCCTAAGTGTGATTACCCTTAGGGTAATGACACGGGGCGTCACAGTTTTCTATTTCCCTGAGTAGGTCGATCTATGAAATAAAATTTCATTAGGTTAAAGGCCAAATTTAGATTAGCATTAGCACATTCATGGTTTATCTTGTATTCTTAGGCAGGCCAAAAATTTCGTTAGGTTAGAGGCCAAATTTAAATATTCCTTCTCATATCATCATTGCCAAATCAAGAACACGAGTAAGCTACTTCACTTCACATCGCTTAAACAAAGAAAAAACCAAGTAGTAACCTTAAATTTGGATAAGTTCAAAGAAGAATGGTGGGCGTGTTAGAATAGTAAATTTGTCATGCTAAATGTCTATCATATAAGAAACGATTGATGTTTATGTTAAAAAATAAATGTTTAATTTTTAAATTTAGTATAGTACATATTTTGAAAGCATGATTCTCTACATGAATTTGATTTGTGCAGAAGCAAGAGAAAGAGCAATGTACTAGAAATTGTATTGCTTGTTCCTAAAGCTTGTCGACACTTGTATGCGTATGTCTTGTTTGGATTCGCACATGCAGAGGTCGAACAGAGTTTTTTTCCTTCCTTTTTTCTGTTTCTTTTGTTTCATATATTTCATCATCCTCCTTCACCGCCAAGCGTAATTATGGTTAGTATTGTTAAGACACTCAGATTGATATTCTTGTCGAAAACAAAGATGCGGAAATTTTGGGAAAGAAAGATGCAAGGATTTGAGCGTTCGATGAACTTGGGGATGGAAAACTAGAATTTCCATTTCTTAGATTTAGAGAAATTGTTGTTGCAACAAACAATTTCTGTCGACTCCAACATGCTTGGGCAAGGAGGTTTTGGTAATGTTTATAAGGTAATAAGATGTCTTATTTTAATATTTTAAGTAGTATAAACTTATGTTATTTTTTTCCTCAAGTAACTCATGGCGTGTCTATCTTATCTCGATTGAATGATTATTGCAATTCTACAGGAATGTTAGAAGGTGGTACTGAAATTGTCGTTAAAAGGCTTAGTAAGAGTTCGGTCAAGGAATAGTGGAGATCGAGAATGAAGTAATTCTAATTGCTAAGTTGCAACACGAAGCCTTGTGAAACTTCTTGGTTTCGCATTCATGGAGATGAAAAGCTATTGATTTATGAGTATTTGCCTAACAAAAGTTTGGATGCCTTCCTTTTCAAAGATGTTCGAATTCCGTTGAAGTCTTGCAATATGTTTTATTGGAGCGGTGTTTTTACATACTATAGTGTTTTTGGAGAACACTTTTACGCACTATAGTCATCTATAAAGAAAGTTGAACATAATAGTCTAAATTGTTAGATGTATATTATTGCTGGTGTATTTTCCCCATTGTATAAGTGATTACCTGTATATATGTCATACATGTACTTGTATATATATTAGCCCATTGGCCTCATGATGAATACAAGCGGTATTCATAACATGGTATCAGAGCAATACCTAGGGTTTTTGTCGCCGGTTCGTCCCTCCAGCCGCCGCCTCACCCAGATCCTCTGCGTCTTTCTCCGTTGCTTGGATCTTTTCCACTAAGATCCCTGCACCCTCCTCTTCCTTTTGAACCCCTCGCCGGAGCTCGCCACGGCGCAGAGCGCCGGCGAGCTCGATGCCGAGCCACTGCCGGCCTTGTGCCTACGTGGCACGTCGATGTGGACGCCACCTTACTGCCACGCATCCACCACCTCATCGCATCTGCCCATGTGGCTGCCATGTGGCGTTTTCTGTTCCTTAACAAATTTAATTCCGGCCAAAAAATCAAATCTCTGCCGGTGATGTCATCATGCGTCATATTTCCATTTTTCCTTCAGAAAAATAAATCAAAAATTCCAGAAATTCCCAATTCATCATTTCATGTGTTTTAAAAACTTCTAGGAGCTCGTATTTCTTCATACGAACTCCAATTTCGACGATTCAAATTTCTAGATTCATATAAATTCAAGATATAGCTAACTAAACCAAAATTATTTAATTTGGAGTTCATTTGAATTCTATTTGAATTTAGTTTGAATTTGGCTTATTTTCGCGTATAGATTTCGACGACTTCGGAGAGTTAGATTTCGACGCCGTTTGAGAACAACTAATTGAGCAAGGCAAGTTATACCTTTGATCATATTTGAGCCTGGTATTTAAAATTATTTAAATTCTGTTTTAAATTATTACTACATGCTTTTATATTCAGTAATTTAAATCCATGTTTTAAATTTATAGTTATCCCTAATTCTTTTGTACATCCAAATTTTGACATTGAACAGACATACTTTGACACCTTAGATGAAAATCTAGTTTATGCGATAGTATGAACTAGAATATTTTGAGAAAAATTATGCTTAGACCCAAAATTATTCAATTTGGGAACTTTCAGCCAAAAATCAAATGTTGTTTAAATGACATCCATGGCATTGGTGTGTCATGGAAGTTTGCCAATGATTTGAAAAATTTAAATAAAGGAAAAGTTGGTTTGTACTTGGGAGAAATGGATGGCTGGTGGGTGCAGGTTTATGCACGGGTTCAAATCCGGGAATGGATTGAGACCCAGCGTTTTTGGAAGTCACCCAAGTCAGTTAAGGACCGAGCTTCGAATGTATTTTGCTAAGCCATACCATACTACCACATGTCCAGAGTGGGGAAGGCCTGGCTAACTAATTGGTAACATTTCACTGTGGTCGTGCCTTACAGTTGCGTGGGTGTCTTTATGACCTACTTTTATGTATTCCCACTTGGCGCAAGAGGGGGCCTGAACCCGACGGGTTTCTATCCAAAGAAGGTGAATTCTTAGCGAGGCAGAACTACGGTGGGATGAAGCTTTGTAAAGACCTTGTCATATGCTCTAAACTACTTATCTAAGGTAGTGAGTGGTTGTAATATTTCGTTTAATTAAATAAATAATTGAGAGATTAGAAGAGGTATTTAAGAGTGAAATTTCGAATTTAGTGAGTTGAGGATAGCAAGGGCCACCACTCATAGCCCAAGTGAGGGAGCCCAACATAAGAGGGTGGGGAGGCAAAACCCTAGCACCTGCTATAGTACCACCGCCCGGTATTGTAGCACCACCGCACTATAGCACATGTCACTATAGCACACCCCCTCCCTACTGCTATGCCAAGAGGAGAAAGGAAGGAGAGTAAGGAAGAAGAAGAAAGGAAGAGAAAGAGGGAGAAGAAAAGGGGAAGAGGGGGGATCTTCATGAGGGCTTCGGCGTGGTCCAGCGGGGGAATTTCGTGGGTAATTTCACATTCCCCATTAGATTTTATAGATCTTTCATATGCGAATTGTCTTGAATAGTCAGATTGCAACTGTTGTTGTAGATCGATGTCTCTCGCTGCTCATATCGCGCCAAGAATTGAGTTAGTTCCAAGTGGAACCAACGGTTAGTGTCTCCTAGACTTATGTGGGGATTCGCGTGGGATTTTTAGAAAGTATTAATTCATAATTTTTGGTTGATTGATGAATTAGTTATGAATTTTGCAAGTCTGGGTGCTTATTCAGTCTCTGGATTCGGGCAGCGAGCGTAGTTCTGTGAATTAAGGGTTGGAGATGGATGAATTTGGTCAGTTCATCTCCATGAGTTATGTATATAACTTTATTATGATTCCAGGAGATAAATTTCATAAATTTTGGGCAGTTAGAACAAAACTTATAAATTTTTGAAGTTAATGTTGTAGTCTGTCCTTCTCATGGACAAGATGTAAAGATTAACTGTTAGCAACCTTTGTTGCACTTTGGGAAAAATTGTAATAAGTTTATTGAGGAAGCTAGTTCTCTTTAGTTTCCAGAATGGCTTAGAACATTGAATTTGGATGTACCAATTAAGAGATACGAAATTCCCATGTCGTTAATACCGAAGATGATAGAACGCTCTCGAAAATAAAAACAAAGGCTTAGATAGAATAATTTGAACGTTCAGTCACCTGAGAAGTTGTAGGTATATGTGTGTATATTCTAGAGAACCTAGGTTCATGACATTTGGAGCTCTGAATCAAAAGTTATGATTTTTTCCTTCAGTGGCTGTCAGTTTAGGACATATTAGAATTTGGGATTGTATCGATAAAGATTCGGGTTGCGAATAGAAGCAATTGATTCCTTTTTGCTCATTGCTATGCTGTGCACTTTTGAATAGTATTCTTAGTGCACTTTACGGTTGCCAGGTGGTGGTGAGAATCGGGGTTAGTGCCTTCCCGTCGTCGTCATCCGTCTCGCGGTTGAGGCAAGTGCAAGCAGTGTAGAGTGAATTGTGTTGCTTTATTCATGATAATTGCCATGATTTACTTATGAAGTTATATTTGTTGCTGTATATTATTCTCTCATGTTGAATTGAGAATGTGAAGTTCATTTGGATCATGGCATTCATTCCTGAATCTTGGACTACGTGGTAGCCAAGCATTATTTCTTTTGAGGTCCCCGTCATACATTGGACGGGCATGAGATCCCCATCATGTATTGGACGGGCATGGGTCCCCACACTCGTGAAGTGTGGGCTTGAGGTCCCTATGCCTGAGGGCACAGGCTTGAGTATGCATTGACGGATGCACTACTCCGTATTACTAGTAATTGCAAAGAAGGAAGAAAGAACATTCTTGACATATGCATTGCATGCAAGCATAAGAGATTTATTTATGGTTCCTTGCTAATATTCATATGAGGACTTGATATCCTCATTGGTTGTTCGTGAAGTTTTGTTTATTATCACTGTTGTACTTTGCTTAGTCGTGGACTCACGTTTGTTGTTGTTGTTGTTCTTTTAGGTACCTCTCGAGACAGCGACATGCATGAGAAGGGGTAGTCTTGATGCACATCACACTTACACTATCCATGGCAAATAAAATTAGCTTATTTACCTACAACCTCAAGTTCATGCTATTTGCTTTGGTTTCAGACTGTGTCCATCCTTCGTGGTGGTTGATTCCCTTGTATTCGTGGATGTTCTATTTATGCTTTTAAACCTCAGTTATTGGTTCATTTAAGTCTATTTGATAGAATAAATTGATTGATTGGATTAGACTTATATCCTCGTAATTATGAAGAATCTTGATGCTTTAGATTTAACTGTTAAATATTTGCTCTCGTTGTGTAGCATAGACGTTTGATTTGGATTTGATTGATAAAGAGAAAGATCCATGCTTAGATTATTTACAATTCATAGATGACATTCTTTATCTTGATTAATTGTAGATGGTGCTAGTTCTTGATGATTAGAGCTATGTCATTCGGCTGAATGTTTTGCTGAAAGTTTGTTAATAAGTTGAAATAAAATGTTTTTGTAGAGTAGTTTAGTAACATCCTAGGCTCTATATTGGGCTGGGGTGTTACAGTTGGTATTAGAGCAGGCATTAGATCCGTGGTAATTGAATCATTAAATTGACACACTGTGCATAGTAATATGGGAATGGGTCAAGCATTGCATTTACGTTTTCATTTTGTTGCTTTGATTAATGCTGTTATGGATTAATAACGAATGCTTATGATTTGATTATTACATTGGTTATGTGTAGTAATAGTTGAAGTTAAGATGTTGAAGTCGTGGTTGTGGCCCTAGGCTTTACCAGGTTACACCACCAATCATGGTATGTGTGAGGACCTGATCCGGGAGCACCAGGAGGGATCTCCCAGGACCACCTAGGAGGTCCAACAGAACCACCTGGAGGTCTGGGAGGTCCTCCAAGAACACCCGGAGGTCTCCTAGGACCACCCGAAGGGGCCTCTAGGACCACCCAGAAGGACTCAAAGGCCCACCCGGAGGTCCTGCCAAAACCATTCGGAGGTCCCGGTCTCTGTGCACAACGGGCTAGTCCCAGGATCAGTTGCTAGCTCGCACAGACTCAACGTCGGTGTCATCACAACCATACATGACAAGCCAAAGATGAAGTAGACAAATTAATATATATATAACAAAAGACTTACGGTCAAGCTTGTTTACAGAGGTGCCACGCATGGCAAACAACAAAAGAAAACCTGCAGCGGAACACTTTAAAGCGTGGAAACCAGTCGACAAGCCCACAGGCTATCGAGTAGAGGACGTCCCCTAGTGCGCAAGGTCCTTAAAGAGATCTTCTCCAAAGTGCTTGGAGCTCCCAGGGAGGTCTTCGGCTGCTGATTAACCAGAGGGCACAAGCCATGAGTACTTTGAATGTACTCAGCAAGTCATAGGGAAAATGTATGCACATAATATTTATGCAAGGCTTGACAAGGAATAGTTGTATGGTTAGTTTTGTAGAAAGCAACATTTCACGTAAATAAAATAAGTAGATTGCAAAGCATAAGTTGACAAAACTAATACATAAGTAAACAAGTTGTTTGAAGACATCACACGACCACCCAGATCGTGCACCCAAACCACCCACGACCACCCAGGTCGAGGGCTAGACCTCCCACGACCACCCAAGTCGTGAGACCAACCACACCTAACCAACCACGAACACATTTTGAGAAAACAAACTACTACTTGCGTGAAAGAATCTGGGCATGTCCATAATTGAGGACGCGGCTATTGAATAGATTTTACACTCTACAGAGGTGTATAGCTTTACCCACAAGACACGACTTCTCTAGTTGGTTGGACATCCGTCAATGCCCTCGCTTACTTCCTTGGTAAGTAGTTTAGAGCACGTGCAAAGCCTTTACAAAGCTCTACCTTGACTCGGTTACGCTGCTAAGGATCGCCACACAGCCCCTCTTGCGCCAATTCGACAACCCAGATAGAACCAAATCAAAACAAATGCTAATTAGTTGGCCAGGTCCACCCCATCCTGGACTTGTGGTTGCACAGGAGTGACCCAGATCAATGGCGTGCAAGGTTAAGTTCTTAGTTGGTTGCTCAGGCGAGTCTATCCACAACCCACTGCGCACACAGCACCCACTACTCACTTCTTGCCAACTCGCCCAAACATAAATCGTTTTTCCTGGTTCTACCCGGCCAAATGACCACCAAGGTCATGGCACTCAAATTTTGTTAGCGGCAACACATGCCACAATTCCATAGTTCATTAGTCAAGTTTATCATTGTCGGGTTCAACCCGGCCAAAGGACCACCCTAGTCTTGGCACACAAATTTTAGTTATAGCGACAGCAGATCTTTGTGGCAAACACGAAGCCACACTTTGCATTAATCAAGAATACGCATCAGTGCCAACTCATGTCACAAATCATGTGCGCTGGGGTAAAAATAACATTTGTTGAATCATGTGAGCGAGAGACCATCGTCTACTAGAGTAGGTCTAAGCAATAAAACGCACCCATGTTGGTATACAAAGACATCCGACTAAAATTACCCATCCTACAGGTATCCAAGGGTACATGTCAACATGCTGCATTCAACCGTACCAAGGAGTCATTTTGACAAGTGGTGATTAACTACTCCCAAAGCCATTTTTCTATAAAACTAGCCATGCATGTTTATAACAAACAATATACTTTTTGCAAAATGGGTTCAACATGATCAAAGGTCTATGACTTGCTTCTAGTGAAGGGTTGAGCTGCTTCAGTCGAGGTCGCTGGATCCAAGAACTCTTCGAGGCAGCTGGATCCTACACGAGCGAAAAGAACCAAATAAATAAAGCGAATCCACAAAAACTCCAATGAAAGAATCAAGCCAGAGCTAAAAAGAAAGACACTGGATCAAGACGAAGGCATGAGCTTGAACCACTTGAATCAGAGCTCCAATTGAAGGAGAAATAGCCCTTCAGGAGGAGGTCTAAGCTGAGAGAGAGGTCCAAGACAACTGGAAAACAAAAGGGGCAAGAGGTCTCTAGTGATTCATATAAGCACAGGGAGGTCCAAAGGAGGATGACGTAGTCAATGCGCACGACGGGAGCAGGTAAAAGAGGTGACAACAGAGTCAAAAGACAAGGTATGGTGGAGGTGACAGCATTTAATGCGATGCAGCAGCATTTAATGCGCGTGGACTCTCATGGTACTAGGACACGACAAGAGGAAGAAGAAAGTGAGCAGAGGACCTGTCAAGGTGGTTGTCGGGACCCAAAATATGCAATTCGGGACCCTCTGTGTATATTGCACTAGTCCAGGATCACGCTAGTGCACACAGTTGCAACATCAGTGAAATATCATTTCCATATACAAGGATAACTAATAAATAGGCAAATAACAATAAACATCAGAGTAAAGACCTTAAGGTCAAAACTTACAATTAATGCTTCAGAGGGTAGGTAGCTCAATGAAGCTGCAGCGGAACAAAACAGAATAACTTCAGTGATGCCCATCCATATGCCCACAGGCAATCGGCTGGGGTGTGAGACCTAGTTCTCCACGATCCTTGAAGCAGACCTTGTTGACTGACGATCCCTTCACTTCTTCTTGATTTAATAAAGCAAGCATGAGTACACACCGTACTCGCAAGTCATACCACAGAAATGCAATTATAGATGCAGGCTTATTCCAAAGGAATGGCTTCTGTGGTTCTTTTGCAAAAATGCAACATTTGCAATTTGAATACAAATAATAGATTGAAAGCATAATTCAAAACAAATAGACAATACTAATTTAACAATTTTAGTTCACAAAGACACAAAGCCTAAGCAAGTTATTCACACAGCTGCATAAGTTATCTCACACAGCCGTCCCATCCCAAGTTTTATGAAAATCTACCCCTCGTGTGAAATCCCCGAGCATGTCCATGACCGTGGACACGGCTATTTGAATAGATTGATTTAACACTCTGCAGAGTTTGTACACTTTACCCACAAGATGCAATCAACTGGATCAGAGCTGATCACAATAAAACCTTTCAGAAACTTCATCTCAACATTGACACTCCCGATGTGCTTACGAGCTGCCAGACAGCCCCACACAGGAAACCAGTTTGACACATATCGTTGGACAGGGACACGGCGAACCACCCCATGATGTGACTACTTGGTAGCACACCTCCACCCATGCACACAGCCTAACCTACTACCTGAGTAATCAATGTCAAGACTCCATAACTTACTATGTTAGGCCCGTCCCATACCAGGCATGTGGTTGTACGAGAGGCTCAGTTCAATGGCGCACAAAGTTAAGTCCTTAATTGACCAAGGCAAGACTTCCAATTAAACTACAAATCCCTATGCACACAGGTTATTAAGCCCACGCACATAGCTCCACCAAAATATCACACAGTCCACTTGCATTCGTCTAAATCCTTTCCCACCCTGTTGGTTAAGTGCAACATATGCCATCAACGAGTAATAGCACACAGTGCACACAGCTTTTATCTCATAGTTCCATAGTCACTTAGTCAAGTTTATAATTGCAACTTACATGAGATAATGACTCGTAGCATGGCTAAGCAATCTACTCGCATCTAACCATCCCACGTTGGTAATACAATAGCACCAACTAAATAAACCAATCTAGGGTGACAAAAGATTATGGCATACAATTAGACAAGGAGGTCATAACAAATTGGATATTAACTAATCCCAAAAACATTGAAATAAATAATTAAAGTAAATGCAATAATTTAAATCAATATAACTTTTGAAAACTGGGTTCAATATAATCAAAGGTATAACTTGCCTTGAGATAGGTCTAAGTACTGATCTTGCTCTTGAGGTGCCTCTTCTTCTTCAAAACTTCCCGTGGTATCGACGTCTACTCGCAAACAAATAAATAAACCAAATAAATAAACAACAGAGAGCAAATATACTCCAAAAATTAAATAATAATCTCAGATAAATAGATCTGGAATTGAGATGAATTTAGGAATTTGAATGGACTCAGTCGGAGTTCGAATTCAAAGAATACGACTCTCGGAAGGATCACATGGAATGATGAAATTAGAGAGGAAAGAGTATTCAAAGAATATTCTTTCGGATTAAATAAAATGAATTGGAGACTTACAAGTGGGGTCCACTGGTAAGTGAGAGAGAGCACAAAGGTAGTGAATGACATGTGGGACCAACGCGATAAAGAGACCTTTCAAGAATTAAATTAATTCTCGAAAATAGGATTAGAGGTTGATGTGTGGGCCACTGGTCTATGGACCAGGTCCACAGGGATATACTAGTCCAAGGTGGACCAAACTCATGGCTAGGGTTTGACCAAAGGTTGACTGACATGCGGGACCAGCATGTAAGAGAGAGAAATAATTAGGGTTTCTAATTAGGTGGATGACATGTGGGGTCAACACTGAAGAGAAAGTAGATATATGGTTTAGATTAATTGATTGACAATAGGACCAAGCAACAGAGAGAAAGAACAACCAGAGAAACGTGCTTGGTTTCAACACCAATGACAAGCAAGCACGAGAAGGAGTTCGGCCATGCGCATGGAAACATTGACATGGCAAAGCAAATGAGAGAGAGATAACTTGAGAAAGAGATATTGGGAATCCCATGTAATTGAGGAAGGGAATGGAATCAACAGAGTAGAATGTACGGCCATGAGAATTGACTACACGCCATGCATGACCGAATCAACCTGTTAATTTGTTGGTTTTAGCGCAAGGAATCAAGCAAAGAATAGATGTTTGGCTCACACATCAAAGAAGGCGGATCGTAGAAAGCAAACCACGTTCGGACAACCAAGTTGAGCATGATGTCGACGATCAAGTCGCCGATCTTCTGAAAATGAGCGAGGAAAATGGCGTGGAATATCACGGAATGGAATGGGGTCGCTCTTTATTGATATGAACTGGGTTTTACAAGATGTGGCTAAGTACTACCCTGAATTACACCGAATGGGGAATGTCTAGCAGTGTCGGACTTAGAATATGAGTCTAAGTCCGATTATCTAACTTCTAATTCCACCGCTTAGGCTTCAGGTATTCTTGTTGAACTGCTCGTTGTTCTTGTCTTTGTTGGTCTTGGTCTTCATTCATTGTTTCGTTTCGCTTCACCTTTAAATAACTTCCGAAGAGGTGGCGATTACTCTGGAGAAGACGTCCTAGTGAAACGTTACGATCGGTCGGAGCGGTGGAAGCGATTAGCAACGTGCTAACTTCCTTGCGGTTACTGTGAAGAGCTTAACCGTAGGGTGGTTAATAGTCGATGTCTCGTGGTTGTACCATCGCATGGAATGGAACGCATATAACATGTGTTCCATTCATCATACGATAAGAAATACCGATTCGGTAATTTTACGGCGGTTATCTGGTGAGGATTAGGCACAAAGCCTCATCAGGCCGGTACCCATTAAGTAACCTTTAGAATACTAACGACCGTGGAGGTCGTTAGTCTTAGGGTTACGACCATGAAGACGTATGGTCTTTTATTATGTATTAAAATAATACATAGAGGTTTTAATCCTCGTCACCAGCCCCGAACTTTAAATGAACTGGTCGTATATACCTTTTTCCGATGAAATCGTATCGGGCGGAACCCATTTAATGTCGTGGTATCTGAAGTGGTGCATGTTCACTTTAAAGTTGAGAACTTGCCTTGGGAAGCGAAGAGTTCCTCTGTTCGTTTGAGCAAAAAGAGGCTTTTTGTCGGTTTGGACTCTTGTGGGAATCCTTGAAAGTATCGGAAGTTTATAAAATCTCCTCTCATTTGGGATCTTAGAATTTTTATGCTTCCAAAATCCCTTCGATTCCTTTAGCTTCTCGCCAAGAAATCCTCGAGTTTTTCTGTTCTTCCGACCACGAAGTCTCAACTTTCACTACTCATCCTTGAGGATTTTCGCCATGTCGGAGCAGATTACAAAGTGGTTGCCTTGAATTGGGCAAGAAAAAGCTTGAGGCTTTGGCGAAGATGGGAATGCTCCCAGATAGGAATCGATTAATTGGAGACCGCGATGGAGAGCATTTTCCGAGCCGTGAAGATGAGGAAATCCCTGTTTTTCTTGCCTACATCGAATGTGGGCTGAGATTACCGGTACACAAATTCCTTCTCCGCGTTCTTGAACATTACGGGGTGGAATTAGTGAATTTGGCCCCAAATTCGATCGCAAATATCAGTATTTTCGCATATTTATGCGAGGCATATCTGGGAATACAACCGAACTTGAAGCTCTTTAGTTATTTCTACCGCATGGTGATGGGAAAATCTGCGGCAAAATCTGAAGCAGCTCCTGGGGAATGCACATTGCGTCTTCATGACGGGAAGGCCGATGAGTACATCCTCATGTACGCGAAATCTTCGTGGTCGTCATGGAAAAAGTACTGGTTTTACATGACGGTTACGAAAGACGATGGCCTCTACTTCGCCGGAACTAGAGCAAGTGAAAACCCCAAGTGGAAGGAGACCGTAAAGAAGACAGGGATAGTCAAAAGATGGGCGGATGCCATCTATGACTTGCGAGTCAGGGGCCTGACTTCGTGGCATGTGGTGAGGGATTTTACCTCTCGCCAGATTAGTCCATTGAAGCTCCGGACTCATTCCCTGCTCTGGTGCCTTGATCGTGATGAAGTTGCTCCAGAAGGTGGTAAGTCTTTGAGATACATTCCGATCGGTATTTTGATTTGATTAATGTGTTACCTTAAAATTTGTCTATTCTTCCTTACATTAAAGTTCTTTCCTATGGGAAATTAGAGAACGAGTCGGAGCTAATCTGTCTTGGGGAGCACGGAGAAAAGGTCAATGCCCCAAGATCTTAGCATAACTCCTATTGAAGGGAGACCGGCAAGGCTTAAGGTAACTTAATCAAAAATTCCTTTTACCACGTATATACATATATCCCGACCAGATTTCCAATCGTGCTCTATATTTGCAGTCGGTCGGTTTGTGAATCATACAATCTGGTGAGGATCAACATCCCACCTTGGTTCCGACCGAGTCGTGCCCTGAGGCACTTGAAGGAGATGAATCCCTCGAGGTAATAGAACATTTCGGAATCATATATGTACGAATTTTTAGATAAAGGATTTCTTCACCCAATCAAATTTGTTCTTTGATTTAGGTGGATAAGCCTGAAGGCCCGCAGAATATAATCGCAAAGGTCAGAGACTCCAGTGGTGGTGCCGCGACCTTACGGTTGTTAATGAAACAAGCGATCGGAGATTGATGAAACCACTCCCTCAGGCCGGATAGTCGAATGTGGACCTTGATGAACTGGTCGAGGACATAGCTTCCGACATCTTGTTGGAGGATGTGAGGTTCAACAAACCTGTTGGTCGTAACCAACAAAATTGGAGGAGAAGAAAAGGAAGGCTAGCGGCACGATTTCTCTCTTGCGCGTTTGAGTCAAATCCGGAGATTAACAAGGTATGTACAAATGAAAGTGGTCGATAAGTATGTACCTTTAATAATTCCTTGATGATTTGATACTTTGAACTTTCCATCTTCGGTTTGCATAGGTCTTCTGGTGTTCCGGTCGTTTCCGACCAGGTTCTTCCTGAGGACCTGGCACCTGTGGAAGTTCCCGACCAGAGCACTTCTCAGGACAAAGTTCCTGAGGAAGTAGTGGTCGAAGAAGCCCCCGAGCAGGTGACAAGGGCAACGGTTGAGTTGGATCCTTTGGTGATTGAAACCCCTTCTGTGGAGGTAGATGCCTCTGAGAGGTCTCAACAGTTCGATCCTCGTTGATAACCCTTCCCAACCTAACAAGTTCCTTTTCGTCCCCGATTTATCGAGGATAAGGAGCTTGATGAGGCGTGGCAGAAAGTATCGGATACTCAACTCAAGATGCACCCTGATTCGATTTTTGCTGGTTATAATGACCAAGCAATTCGGGTAAGTATTCTACGACCAGTTCTTCTTTAAAAAGTTTATAAGAAACTTAAGAAAGAGAATGCTATTTGTGTAGCATTTGGTCGAGAACTTTGTCTTTGTGATCGGAGGATGACCCAAATGAGTTAAGGACTTGGAGCAAAAGCACTCCGAGTTGGAAAGTAAGAACTTTTCCCTTTTAAACTTTTGTTTCTTCTTCAATACTTTGCTCCTCTACAATTATTCTCCCTTATCGTATTCGATAGATCTGGAGAAAATAAAAGAGGAGGTTGTGGTGAAAGCCAAGACACTCTTCTTGAAGAAGAAATAAAGCTAAAGACTATCATTCGCTAAAGCAAGTTCACTAAAGACCGGTTGATCATTTGAAACAACGACCAAATATGAAACACTTAGCAAAACAAATGAAGGTAATATGTCGCAAACTTGATTGTTCCTTCAATTATGCTTGTGTTCATTAAGCGATTTGCTTTTGCGAGAGCAAACGCAAATCTTTGAATGAGTAAAAAAAACTCAAATTTGAGCGAGGATAAGGAGGCGCTCTTGCTCAAAATATTGATGAAAAGATTCGTGCTTTGAACAAGATGATCTTTGATATGGGATCGAGGATCAAGCACGCCTTCCTTAGGAGATCCAATAGAAAATGAACTATTTGGGTCAACTTCTAGAGGACCTTAAAGTTCTGCTCAAAACTACTCGGACGAATTATGCCTAGGCCCTAAAAACAGGCGTTGCAAGTGGAGTTAGTTTTGCTTTGGCAAAACTGAAAGCTTCCGACCCCTCCATAGATCTCCAAGCTGTTAAAGAAGACTTCAACTGCCCACCTGAGGAGGCGACCAAGTTCATGGAAGAACTCAGGCCACTCGGAGATATAGTTGTAGAGGAGATGGAGGTCGAATCTCCGACAAACAGTAGTTAGGCTGGGAATATTTCTTAAAGTAGGTTCCTGCAAGTGTAAAAATATTTGAATATCTATGAAAACTTACTTTTTATGTCATTGACAAAGCTTTTGTTTATCCTGTTTGACTTTTAAAATTCTCGTATATTTCCTAGCCCCCGACTGCTTTATAGTAGAAGAACGTTACTGTACAAGCAGTGAGCCAAGAAAGAAAATAAAAAAGAGGTCATAACCATGTATGTGAGTTTTTGAAGGTATGTTTGGACATGTAAGACAAAATCGATCGTTCTTGATACTAGGAAATCAAATGTGGTCGGGACCAACAGATTTATTTCGACTAGTTATAGATCTTTGTTTGTCATAATGGAAATACCAATCAAAAACACTATATATGGTCGGAAAAAAGACTTTGTCAAACTTGACATAAGAAGAAATGCAAATATGTATGCAACAGATTATAAGTGAACTTTGTTTATATCTATTGTCCCATAGTCTGGTCGGAACTAATGCTAAGACCTGAAGGCATACGACATATATTTTTTGAAACGTGTTCAAATTCTATATCCGACTGGTAGCGAGGATCGTAAGAAAAGAACCGTCGCTAGGAAGCTCCTTCCAGTGGGCAGGACCACGTGCGAAAAAGGAGAGACTTCGACTAGGAGGCTTTCCGTGTCCCGACCAGTAGCCAGACAAGAATAGACCAGAATCTTGAAATAATGAAGCATAATCTTCAGAATCGTAAGCATATCATTCATGAGATAGTTAGTTGTGTGGCGCTCTGATTACTCATTTTTCTTTAAGAAAAGAGTATAGTCGCGTGTGGGAATCATTTGAGAAAAATGCTCACGACGAGGACCATAGAGTATCAGAGATCCTTAAAAAGGATATCGGAGAGAAAAAATGTCTTCTCCGACCAGACTAACAATAATAAACGACCAGAATGTAGGTGTATATATATAAGCAAGGTTGCACTTCTTAATTAATCAATAAATTTAGTGAAATTGAAATTGAAAGAAATGAAAGAATGAAAATTAAACATAGAACTTACGCAATTGATCGATGTTCCAAGAATTTGACAAAATTTGCCCATCAGACATAGCTAGTCGTCTGCGGAACACAGTCGGGTGACTTCGACCACGAAGTAAGGACCTTCCCATTTAGGAGAAAGTTTATTGCGATTTGTTTGGCTCTGAATTTTTCTCGAGAACCGGATCACCTCTGACAAGATCTGCGAGGTCGCACCTTCGACTATGGTACCTTCGCATGGCTTGTTGGTAGACTAGCGATCGTATAAGGGCTTGGTTTCATCGTTCTTCAAGGAAATCGGCGCTGCCGAAGTCGTCGTTCAATCTGATCATTTTCGTCAAAGCGATCGATTCGAAAGCAGAGCCAATTTTGAGTTACGGAGGAAGCATGGCTTCAAAGACCATAAACCAAAAAGAATGGAGTTTCACCGGTCGCACGATCGTCGTGGTTCTAACGGCCCATAACACAGAGGGAAGTTCTTTAACCCAAGCTCCTGACCGTTTGATTAACTGGTCGAATACTCGGCGTTTGATCCCCTGCATAAGGATACCATTAGCCCGCTCAACTGCTCCGTTGCTCTGTGGATGAGCAACAGAAGCAAAATGAACTTTGACACCAAGTTCATCGCAGAATTCCTGGAATTGACTGCTGGAGAACTGGGAACCATTGTCTGTGATGATACGACTGGGTACACCAAATCGCGTGATCACATTTTTCAGGAGAAATCTCTTAGCGGCCTCAGTTGTTATTTTAACGACTGGCTCGGCTTCAATCCATTTTGTAAACGTGTCAATCATGACGAAAAGGAATTCGAAGCCCCCGGGTGCTCTTGGGAAAGGTCCCAGAATGTCCAGTCCCCAGGTTGCAAAAGGCCAAGAAAGAGGAATTGTTTGTAAGGCTTGTGCTGGCTGGTGTACTTGTCGGCTATGAAACTGACATTGTACACACTTCATCACAAGCTCTTTTGCATCATGAAGGGCGTTGGCGATAATAGCCTTCTTAGGAAGGCTTTACCGACCAGGATTACAGAGGAATGGTGTGCTCCACGAGCGCCTTCATGGATTTCGATTAGCAATCTAATGCCATCCGTTTGAGATATGCATCTCATCAACACTCCATGAGATCCTCGTTTATACAAGATACGTTCGATTAGAGTGTATGATTTGGCTTTTAGTGCTATCTGATCGGCCTCTACATCATCTTCTGGAATTGTGTCATCTTTGAAGATAATTGTAGATCGATGTCATCCGATCTCTACCTTGATCGTGATGGCGCCAACCGTCAACGACACATGGAGCATCCATGTTCCCTTGATTAGTTTGTTCAACTTGCAAAGAATCATGTATGTTCTCGGAAGGCTCAACTACCGAGGGTGAATTGAGTTGCTCGAGAAAAACTCCGGCGGGACGGTCGACCTCGTGGAGGCCATCCGTGCTAAGCCGGTGCGCGAAAGTTTTCCTTTCTAGGAATATGTTGGATCTGAAAACCGAAGAAGTGCTTTTCGAGTTTTCGTACTTCCGCCAGATAAGATGACATCTTGGTACTCAAGCATTGATACTCTTTCCCACTTGATTCGCTACTAGTTGAGAATCGCCTTTCACTAATGTCTGCGAATCCGGCGAGCGAGCTGCTCGAGTCCCGCCATAAACCTTCATATTCGCCACATTATTGGTGGCGGGAAAATTCTTGGATGGCGTACTTGATGTGTTCGCCAATGAGGGATATCAAGACCACTCCGACCGATCCTTGTAACATCAAGGAACCATCGAAATACAATGTCCACTGTCGTGGTGTTCGTACTCGGGTCCTTGGGTGGGTTCGAGGTTTGTCCATTCGCAATGAATTACGCTATTGCACGACTTTATTGTTTGTTCGTGAAATAAAATGGAATCGAGCGCCCTAGCTCGACCGCCCATTTGGCTATTAATCCCGATGATTCCTGTTTCCAAGGACTTGACCAAGAGGATATCCGGTGAGGTACGACCACTTTGTGGGCCCGAAAGTAGTGCCTTAGCTTTCTTGAAGACATAAGGAGGCCATAGAGCAACTTTTGTACCTGTGGGTATCTTTCCTTTGGTCCATGTAAGACTTAAACTACGTAATAGGCCGTCGTTGGATATTATCCCTTTCTACAACGATACCGCTAAGCTCGCGTGCGTGGTGTTCTTTGCCACGTAAATTAGCAATGTTTCTCCGATCTCGGAGAAACTAAAACCGGGTACTTGTAAGGTACTTTTAAGTTCCTCAAAGGCATCGTTTGCCTCTTTAGTCCACTCAAAACTCCCATGTTTCGAAGAAGTTTAAAGAAAGGTAATCCTTTTTCCCTAACCTTGCTATGAAACGACTTAACGCCGCCATCTGACCGGTTAGTTTTGGACTTCCTTCTTAGTGGTCGGAGGGCGCATCCGTCGATGGCGCAATTTTCTTTGGATTTGCTTCAATACCTCTAGCGAAACTAGGAAACCGAAAGCGGTTTTCAGTGAAACTCGAACACACACTTTTCCGGATTTAACTTGAGGTTATGTCTTCTCAAGTTATTAAAAGTTTCTTGTAAGTCGAAATGTGGTGCTTGGCGTTGGTGGTCTTCTGACCAGATCGTCAGCGTAAGCTTCTAGATTCCAACCGATTTGTGGACTAAAGGTTTTTGCATCAACCTTTGAAAAGTTGCACCAGCGTTTTTGAGACCAAATGGCATCTTAATATAACGATAAGTGCCATATGGGGTGATGAAGGAAGTTTTCTCCTCATCTTCTTTACACATACTAATCTGGTGGTACCACGAATCGCATCTAAAAACTTAGTAACTCGCACCTGTAAGTAGAGTCTACGGTTGATCAATGCGAGGAAGGAAAGTCATCCTTCGGACAAGCCTTATTAAGATCGTAAAGTCGATACACATTCGCCATTTCTCATTGTTTTTCCTAACCATTACGAGATTGGCAAGCCCTTTGTGGGTGGTCGACTTCACGAATAAATCCAACTTTGAGAAGCTTGTCAATCTCCGATTGGATTGCTTCCTTCCGTCAAAAGTAAACGTCGTAGTTTCGCTTGATCGGTTTTTGTCGGTGGAGAGCAAGCACGTGCTCGATCACCTCGGGGACTCTAGCATATCGGACGCTTGCCGAGCAAACCGTCTGATTCGCTCGGAGGAAGGAGACGGCGACTCTTCCTATTTAGGGTCGAGTCTTGCCCCGACCGAATCTTCTGGCGGTTGGAGTGCGGATGTCTGACCCATGTGAAGACTTGACGCCGTCCGGAGAAGCGCTTTTGTCGAGTGGTACCTCCTTTATGCAGTCGGATGGTTTGGGTGTCATCTTTGGCCTCGAGTGCTTGACTGCATGGGAGTCGGGTTAACCTCTCGGTCGGAAGTTCATCAACGATGCAAAGGATTTCCAATCGCATACATAAGCCATTTTCGATCTCCTCGAATAGTGATGACTCCTTCGCCCGGCATTTTCAAACTTTGATAACCGTAATGTGTGGCTATCAAGAATTTTGCTAATCTTTGTCGAAAAGAATTCCGTTGTATCTTGGATTCAAGTTTACTACATCAAGCGGAATCCTCTCTGTTCGGAAGTTGTCGGGCTTTCGAGCGTGGCGTAAGAAACTTGTCCTATCGGTTTAGCGGTAGAACCGGAACTATGCCATGAAAAGCATATTTCATGAGGTTTCACCTTTGACATGGGGACTGCATTTCTTCTAAAGCTCCACAAATAATATATTCAAAGAACTACCCCATCTACTAAGACCCGATTAACCCGACAATTATTAATGGTTGGTTCAACAGCGATAGGGAACCTACCGGTCGAGTCGATGGGATGGGGCGATCGTCTTTCTTTGAAGAAATGCGGTGTCCGACCACTTGAGTGCTTGATTACTGATCGGAGATTCGACTAGGTTGACCTCTCGCTCCATGGCCTTGAGATGGCGTTTGGACTCGTATGAAGAAGATCCTCCAAAATCATATTGATGTGTGTTGGGGATCTGGTACTCCATCTCTTCGTCGCCATCCTTGTCCTTTTGGAGCTCGTTTCTCCATGTTCTGTATTGCGGAAATGGTCCTTTACTGCATAATAATCCTCCGATTTCTTTTGCCAACCACGGCAGTCTTGCAGATCATGCCACTGCTTTGGTGAAGTGAACACCACTTCTTGTTAAATCAGAATCCTTGGTCGGAGCTTTTGCCTTGCTTTGACCGGCATAGTCCTTCTTGCCCTTCCCGAACTTTTTCTCGAACGGCGAGGACTTCTTTGTCGTCGGTCTGCGGTTCTTTTTTTCTTGAGAGACTTCTTGTTCTTTTCTCCTGTTTGTCCGGTAGGTGGGGAATCTTGTCTTTCCGATCAATGGCTTCACACCACTCGATTGCTTCGCTAGCGGTGGCATACTTATCGCCATATCAAAAAGCTCAGCGGTTGTTCTTGGAGGGTTCATTGCTATGTCCTCCGTAAACCGCCGATTCCTCGACCTGTTTTAAAAGCTTTGAATAACGAGAGGATTCTGCGACTTGGGTATAGAGTTACTTAACTGGTGAACCTCTTGATATATTGGCGTAAAGTCTCATCGGATCCTGCCGATTACGTGGAGATCGTCCTCCTTCGAGCGGCCGTGCGTACTCGAAGTTGGCAATCGAGAGATCACAGAGTTGTTCCCAAGTATATATTGATCCGACCGGTAAGTTTAACAACCACGACCAAGGCGGACCCTTCGAGCACGGTGGGTAAATAGTTGGCCATTACATTCTCGCCGCCACCGCTGACCACGATGGCGGTGGTATATATTGGAGAAATTCCAATGGGTTTTGAGTTCCATTGAATTTGTCCAAGTTGGCTGATCGGAACCGGTTAGGCCAACGCACGACTTGGAGCCCCGCAGAGAAGGCTCGACAACTGTGATTGATTCATGGCGTCTTCTCAGGAAGGTGCGGGATTATGTCGGCCGGAGACCGATCCCTAAGATGGGACGCTGGAACTCCGGTGTACCGATCCGTCGTGAATTCTTGATATGATGCCTCCGACCGCCCACTTGGTTCAAACGATGTCGGAGATCGTTAGGTCCTAGTGGTGGTTCCTCTCGACACAGTGGGGAGTAGCTTCTTGGAATAACCTTCTCCCCTCGTGACTCCTTAGTCGGAATCGTCGAGGAGGTCTCGGTATCGACTGCTCTCTGGTATGACCGTGTTGTCCCCTGCTGAGGGAGGAGCGTTGGGATGAAGTCATAGTCTGACTTCCTGAACCCCTCTGTTCCCGATCGCTTGCGTCATTGCATGGTGCATTGGAGAATTTTGATACGACCTCACGAGTTGTACAAAACTAGGCGTTCCTGCTAGAGCAGGATCGGAATTATTTAACATGTTTTGAATACGTCGCAAGTTTTGTACAGTTACCGAAGGTCTCAGGGGGTTCATACTGGTCGTAGGTGTATGCTGTCTGAACCTTCCCCGACCTTGGTTTGTTCGATCCCATCGGTCACTCTGGGTGGGCGATGCGAGCGAGTTAAGCGATTGGCGTCGATTAGTTCCGTTGCCTCCGGAAGTTGGTGCTTGATGCGCCGGATCATCTCTAACAACACGTGATGGCGTGGTAGAGAGTGTAGGACCGTCGCGGGGCATCTTGATCTTCATCTCCGATCGCGTTGACCGTGCTTCGGCATTGATCTTCGATGAGCTTCCATCATAACTAATGGAGAGCTTGTCGCTTATACGCGAGAATCTTCCACGATGGAGATCGGTCGGAGATGAGCACTTCGAGAGTCTTCTCGGCTGATCCGACGAACCGCCGATCGTATCTTGAGTGTGATCATCCCCACATGGCCTATGACCGGTGGAGGTTTCATCGACACCGCTACCGGTGACGGTTGACTCTGGAATTGCCGAAGCGAAGAGAGTATCTTTCACCATGATTTCATCAATGGTATAGAGTTTTCGGGTGATGGGGCTGAAATTTCTTCACTGTTTAGCCGATCGAGAAGGCCGGCTTGAAGAGATCCTCTGGCATTCGAATCGGCGGAACGGCGGTTCTCTGATTGCGCCACCGATGGTGGCGGCGCATCTTCATCCATCCGGCCGACCTCGCTAACGTCGGCGACGTGCGGCGGCGAGGAGGATGAGGAGGATGACTGCCATTTTCTTCCATGGCGCGGATACATCCTTCCATGTCGAGGTCGGCGTAGTCCGCCAAATCGAACCGATTTTCCTCATCCCAAACTCGGGCATAGTCGCATGAGCGATTGTAGAGATTTTAGGCGAGGATTTTCTTGAGCGAAGAATTTTCTTGAAACTTCGCCTTCTTCCCCACAGACGGCGCCCGTTGTCGGCGATCAAGTCGCCGATCTTACGAAAATGAGCGAGAAAAATGACGTGGAATATCACGGAATGGAATGGGGTCGCTCTTTATTGATATGAACTGGGTTTTACAAGATGTGGCTAAGTACTACCCTGAATTACATTGAATGGGGAATGTCTAATCGTAATGTCGGACTTAGAATATGAGTCTAAGTCGATTATCTAACTTCTAATTCCACCGCTTAGGCTTCGTGTATTCTTGTTGAACTATCGTTGTTCTTGTCTTTGTTGGTCTTGGTCTTCTGCATTCGTTGTGTTACTTCGCTTCACCTTTAAATAACTTCGAAGAGGTGGCGATTACTCTGGAGAAGACGTCCTGGTGAAACGTTACGACCGGGTCGGAACGGTGGAAGCGATTAACAGCGTGCTAACTTCCTTGCGGTTACTGTGAAGAGCTTAACCGTAGGGTGGTTAATAGTCGATGTCTCGGGGTTGTACCATCGCGTGGAATGGAGCGTATAACATGTGTTCCATTCATCATACGATAAGAAATATCGAGTTCGGTAATTTTACGGCGGTTATCTCGGTGAGGGATTAGGCACAAAGCCTCATCCGACTAGGGTACCCATTAAGTAACCTTTAGAATACTAACGACCGAGGAGGTCGTTAGTCTTAGGGTTACGACCATGAAGACGTATGGTCTTTTATTATGTATTAAAATAATACATAGAGGTTTTAATCCTCGTCAACGAGAGAAACAACAGAGGGCATGGAGGGCTGCTTGTTGGCGGCGCCTTGAAGCAAGGAGGTTGCTTGGCCGGTGTCGCAAGGATTAGAGAAGGACCGGAGGAAGGGGGCAGAGAACAAATATCAGAAGGTTGCATGTTGGTCCAGAGAACAGAACAGGAGCTTCACAGATTGATCTTACAGCAAGGAATTGGCAAGCAAAAATAATGGAGAAAGAAATATCAGGGAAGGATCAAAGAAGACACATGCTATTAGATGGTTCGATTACAAGGGAACCACAAGTAATTACCTGTGAGAAGAAGAGAACCAATCAGCGAAGCAACAGGAACCAAATCAGCGGGACCGAATTGCATCAGACGTCGGCTGGGTTCCATCTTCCAAGTGCATGGCATCGGCATGGCAAGGCAATGAGAGGGAATGGATTAGCCCTGAGAATCAACAGAGAACGAAACATGAAGCAGGGCACAAAGATGAAACGCACGTACTGGACATGCATGCATGAACAGTGTACGGCTGATTATGCTCACGTGATGGCCGGCGGACGAAGGCGACGCAGCGGCGGCGAAGGGGCAAAACGGAAAGGAGACAACGAGCTGGACGCGATGGCGCGGTCGGATTTTAGAAAAACTCACCGAGGAAGCGAGCAACGCAACGAACGCGGTTCGGCTTTACGGCTTGACATGGCTCCGGTGATCTTTGGGCAAAGTGGATGGAACCATGACGTAGAGGACGACGACGCGAAGCCAACGCCGCAGACAGTTCGGCCAGCGGACGTTGAATGAAGGCACAACTCGCCGGAGAAGACCTTTGGGGAGAGCTCGGTATTCTGCAGATGGCGATGAAAATAGATTGGTTTTGGGGAAACCAATTTAGGGGATTGAAAGAGAAGATCAAGACGGACGCGTGAGCGCAAACGGTTCGCTTTTATACGCACCGAGGAGAAAGATATGAAAATTTGAAGTTTTGGGTACCTCGCGGATGCCATCGGGACTCCTAAGCCGAACGACCGGAGGTCGGTTGGGGAACATGAACAGTATTCGCGATCTACTGTAGCACATAGGATTCGGATCAACAGTACCCGATGGGTACTGTAGCATGCGGCAGGAGAGAGAAATAGGGTGATTTTCGGAATTAAAGAAAATCCCAAAAATCAAGGAGACCAAATAAAATAGCAAACAAATCCAGAAAAATCTCAGAAAATACTAGAAAATTCCTTGGAACACAAGGAAGCCAAATAACATAGGTTTTTATTTAATTGATGTTTAGATTAGTCAAATTAAATATTTTTAATTTAGGAAATTCCCAATTAAACTTTATTAATTCAAACAAAATTGGTGAATTTTTCCAGGGACCTAAACTACTCAAAAGATTTTTCCAAAGCCAAATTTTGGGGCGTTCATAAGGTGGTCCCCTTTCGGAAGGTGGTCGTGACCAAGGGGAGGTCATGACCGTAAGGGTGATCTTTTGCAAAAAGACCAGGAGGAGGTCACGGCCAAAGGAAAGGTCGTGACCCAGAGGGAAGTCCTGACCGCAAGAGGTGGTCTTTGCAAAAAGACCACGAGGAGACGGTCTTTACAAAAAGACCGAGAAGGGTGGTTTATGCAAAAGACCACGGGGAGGTCCGCACCAAAAGGAGGTCACAGCACAGCGACAAAGAGAGGAGGTCGCGACCTCGAGGGAGGTCGCGACAAAGCGGCAAAGAGAGGAGGTCGCGGCCTCAAAGGGAGGTCGTGAAATGACAAAGAGAGGAGGTTGCGGCCTTAGAGGAGGTCGTGGCAAAACAACAAAGAGAGGAGGTCGCGCCTCGGAGGGAGGTCATGACAAAGCGACAAAGAGAGGAGGTCTGGTGGCACGAAGGATCTGTGCATTGGCCAGGCCGTCGATTTTGATCAGATGGTTCAAACTGAGCTCGCTCACACGAAAAGAGAAAAAAGGGCTGTTAGGCGGTGAAGTCCAAAATGAAAAAGAGAGGTCCGGACTTGGGGGGGGGAGGTCTTGACGGCCAAGATGAACTTGAAGGAGGTCCTGACGGTCAGGATGAACTCAAGAGAGATCCCGACGGTCAAGATGAGATCAAGGGAGGTCCTGACGGTCAGGATGAACTCAAAGGAGATCCCGACGGTCAAGATAAGATCAAGGGAGGTCCTGACGGTCAGGATGAACTCAAAAAAGATCCCGACGGTCAAGATGAGATCAAGGGAGGTCCAAATGGACACGAGGAGGTCCAAATAAACACTAGGGAGGAAAGAAGGTTAAACAGAAGAGATCCAGAAGGGAGAAATTCAACCCAAACTTAAATTTCAGAACTCAAGGATGTTTGAAACACAAACCTGAGCTTGGGAACATCTCGGGGGTGGTCAAGACCGAAGGAAAAGGTCTGGATGAAAAGGAAAGTCCAAACAAAAGACACAAGAGGAGGTCCATAGGAAAGGAAAGTCTGAACCAAAGAGAAGGTTCAAATGAAAAGGAGGTCTGGACGCAAGGAGAGGTCCAAACCAAAGAGGAGCAAGGCCGAGAGAAAAACGGGACGAGCTGAGAAAGGGGAGAGACAGCACCAAAACCCAATTAACCCCAAATAAACCAAACTTTTGATTAGTTGAAGTTTGATTTAGTCATTTTAAACACTCTATTTGGGAAAATCTCAGGTTAAGCTTGAGCAATTCAGCAAAACCGAATGGTTATCTTTATTTTTAAATTTTTTCAAAAACTCCTGAAAATTGGGATGTTACAGTATGGAAATAGAGAAGTAGTTACCCTGACTAGCCTAGTTATAGGTGTTGGGGGTGAATTCCTTTAGAAAAATTGTTCTCTTCTTGAGCTTAATTTAGGCCAATTCTAATTACAGTTGCTGTTGATGAATTTTTAATGAGTTGGTGTTTAGAATACAACTAGTGAAGTTTTCATTGGTCTTCCTTGGTCCATAAAGCGATTACTTGTTCTCCTGAATGCTGATCTATTGTTGCTTGTGTGATCGTCAGTTAACAGCACGATTGATCTTTTCATGAGAGTTCTGCCCTTCTTATTGGAAAATATGACTCATTTATTAAGCTTAGTAATGCGGATCTTGAGAGTTTTACATTACAAGTTCTTTATCATATGGAAGCTTTGGCTTTATGTATTTCTTTTGGATTCTTTCGGATGTTGAAGTTTAATGCCTCTCTTTTTTGAAAGGAGGTGTTAAAACCTTTTAGTGATGTCTTGTCATACTGGACTAAGAGGTTTTAATTAAATGATATTGTACGAGATCTCAAGTTGGGTCCGTAGCGTGATGCATAATTAATCTTAACGGATGTCCTTGGTAGCATGGGTGGATAACTTATGGCTACCTTGTAAAGTTTGCATGATGAGTTGAGATTAAGAGTAACTCTGTTCCTAATTGGAACCGATAGAGTTATTAAGAGGTGTGAAACATTGATGAACTAGTTGGATCACTATGGGTGATATATTTGGTAAGCTTCTCGAGTAGATTGGATTTGCGGGTCTCAACGGATTAATCTAACCCTTTGGGATGGTTAAGTCCAGAAGGTGTTAGATTACTGTCATAGTGGATATTAATCTTGGAGTTATCTTTTATGGATATGTACTGATCATATGTAATTGCTAGGTGCAATTATTATGTATCGAAGTATGGTGTTGAGCATCACTAAGAGATGAACTGATGGAATGTAATTGGTGATCTATGTTTACATGATGGTGGAGTGGTAGGATAATAGTATGTCTTTGATCAGAAGGTTGATCATTAAAATTGTTTAGTTTGCTAAACCTGTTGGATTACTTGTTCTCCATGGATTAATTTAACTGTGTAGGAAGGGAGATATAATGATGTATTTGACTATTGTCTTAGTGGGTAATAATCTGGGAATTTTTTTTATTTGGTTGCTTGATGATCTTATATTTGCTAGTGGGAATGCAAATAAAGAAAGGACCATAAATTCTTCCATGACTGAATAATCGCTGAATGTCTATGATAACAACTAGATTGGAATTGGTGTGCACTAAAGTGATGTTGAACATTGCTAATAGGTTAATGATTGGAATTTAAGGGTGATCTATATATGTGTGTTTTACGAGGATAACTTGGGCAGCATGCCCTTGTTAAAAGATGGTTTACTTCGATAGTGTGGACTGTGCATTAGATATTCTCTTGACTAAGTTGAGTATTGCAACCTATTAAAAAAATAAAAAAAAAGTTATTGTGCTTCTTTTGGAAAGGTTGATGATGGGGTAGTAAGGTATGTTGGTTCATGCTAGGAATGTATTATATGATGTTAGAAAGATTAACAGTATATGGTTGTGAGAGTGATGTTGATTCCTTTAAGAGGAGAATAATTTGATTGCTTTTTGTGATATCCCATAAATAAAAATGTTTCGAGTTTTGCAGTTGTGATCATTTGGACCTCATGATTTATGTGGTAGTTGAAACTGTTCCGAGCAAAATGACGTGTTGAAAGATTTTATTGGTTCTTAAGTGGTTCATGTGGTTTGGTCTTAAGAACTTATCTTGTTCGAGATGACAAAGTGTTGTTGTAGTCAATGAATTATTTTCTGTGTTAAAGGAAAGAGTGTAGTAGGAGTATTTGAGGATTGGAGTCAAGTTTTGTAACTTGCGGTTTAATTGAAACATGCCTTATTCTTTTTGGTTGATATTTGTTATTCTCTTTTTGAGGGGTATGTACCCTCAACTGTGATCTCATCTTTTGTTTTCCTAGGTCATCGCTAGTGGATTGTTTCTTTTGGTCTCGTGCTCATTGCGAGGAGTAACGTTTTTCTGTGTACCGAAACTTGTCCTTGTTCGTCTCTTCCTTTTGAGAAAGGATCATCAGATTTGTGTTGCAAAGTATTTTAAAGCGTAGTTTGACAACTATTTGGTGATGGTCAAGTAAATGTAGTGGTGAGATTTTGGTACCAAACTATCGGAGGAGTAGTAGAAGATGAATTGGTTTTGACTTATAACTTTTGGAGAAAATTTGATTCAAATGGAATGACTGTTGTTGAAGTAAAACTGATTAGTGTGACGACTAAGTAGAACCTATGGTAAAGTGTAATCCCAGAACCTTAGTTCATGTTGAAATGTTGGTAATTATCGAAAGTATGTAAATCTTGATCAATTTTATAGAATAACTTGCAATTGGGTAATATTGCGAGGTTGTGCAGGTGATTCATGTTGACGTTAATGAGTGAGTATGTTGGAACTGTGGGAACTTAAGGGATTTAATCCGAAGATTTTCCTATCGATTATATCAGAAGTTCGTTATAGGAGTCTTGGAGGTTAAATTTGGGCTTTGCATTTTTATGCTAGATTTTTGGTCGCCCAATGATTGTGTGTAGAGAAAGTAGAATATGGGCGTATTCCGAACAGTGGGATAATCATTGATAGAACCCTTTTGATGTAGTACATGAGTGTGTGTACTGAGAATTCTGAGTTGTTTATTCTTAAAAATTTGGAGGTGATGTGATTGCGTGAGATCTATTTTGAGATGCATGGGTGCCATCTGTCGAAATAAGTTCGTCGGTAGAGGAGTTGTCTAGAGTGTTTTGGTGGGGTCAATAGAGCCTCTCTACAAAGGTGTGGATGGAGTGTCACGGTTTGATCATAGTTTTGAGGATGCCAATTTAAGAGATATGAGCCAGTGTGGTATGCGATGAATTGGAATTACAAAGTTTGAGAGAAATTTTATTCCTAAAAGAGAAACTGAGAAAAGGATGTTTCATCGAGTAGCGAAATGTTTTCTTGATTCTCGTTTGAGCTATGTGTTTTTGACAAATGTCTTTCACAATCTGAGTTTGGCTTTATGTTGGCATGTGTGGTCCTTATCGGTTCAAAAAGCGTAAAGGAAATTTTGGATTTGGGTATTTGAGTGGTTTCTCTTTTGGCTTTTATGGCGTTTATTTGTAAACTGCCAACTTGGAAAGCGGAAGGGATTTCATGATGAATCTTCGCTTTTAAATCTGACCCTTTTTAGGGTAAAGTTGCCATTTCGTGGTTGCGATGAGAATATGCTATTTTCAATTGGGTTCTGGTTATAAAAGAGTTATTTAAAGCGAGTTCTGTTGTGTGTTCCTGGTTAAAGAAAGTGCTCCTTGTTAAGATGAAGAAATCGATTGAGAAATGGGACATGAGTTCTGTGTGTGTTGTGTGCTTTAGTACCAAAGGGAAAGTTGACCCAAGGTACATTGGTTTGTTTTCAACAGTTACGGGAATTAATAAGTTGGCGTATCGCTTTGACCGTCTCGGGTCCATACGCGATGTATGCAACGTCTGGTAAGTTCTGGTGGTGAGAGAGTACCCGAGCAGTCCGAAGCTTAGGATTTCGATAAAGCCGTTGGCCAACGAGTCTTGTGTGTTGAGAGAACCTGTAAAGGTCGAGACGAGTGTCGAGATGTAAGCCGTTGGTATCCATCAATTGTGATGTGGTTCCATAGGTCTGAGAGGAAAGTGACTTGGAAGCTAGAGTCTGCATCTTGTGAGCAATATCTGATTTGTTCCCGTAGTGCGTGTTAATTGTTGTTTCGTTTGAGGTAATTGTTCTTTTGTTAAAAGCAGCGTTTATAATTCGGCCTAATTCATCCAAGGAGGTAGAATGTAATATTCCGTTTAATTAAATAAATAATTGAGGGATTAGAAGAAGTATTTAAGAGCGAAATTTTAGAATTTAGTGAGTTGAGGAGAGTAGTGGGCCGCTGGCCCATAGCCCAAGTGAGGGAGCCCAACTTAAGAGGGTAGGGAAGGCAAAACCCTAGTACCCTGCTACAGTACCACCGCCCTTGGTACTGTAGCACTGCCGCACTGTAGCACATGGCACTGTAGCACACCCCCTCCCTACTGCTATGCCAAGAGGAGGAAGGAAGAAGAAGAAGAAGAAGAAGAAGAAAGGAAGAGAAAGAGGGAGAAGAAAAGGGGAAGAGGGGGGATCTTCACGAGGGTTTCGGCGTGGTCCAGTGGGGGAATTTTGTGGGTAATTTCACATTCCTCATTAGATTTTATAGATCTTTCATATGTGAATTGTCTCCAATAGTCAGATTGCAACTGCTGTTGTAGATCGATGTCTCTGCTGTTCTGTAGATGCACAAAATTAAGTTAGTTCCAAGCAGATCTAGTGGTTAGTGTCTACTAGACTTATGTGGATATTCGCATGGGCTTTCCAGAAAGTATTAATTCGTAATTTTTGGTTGATTGATGAATTAGTTATGAATTTTGTAAATCTGGGTGCTTATTCAGTCTCTGGATTGGGGTAGCGAGCGTAGTTCTGTGAATTAGGGGTTGGAGATGGATGAATTTGGTCAGTTGATCTACATGAGTTATGTAGACAACTTTATGATCATTCCAGGGAGATAAATTTCATAAATGTTGGATGGTTAGAACGAAAGTTATGAATTTTTGAAGTTAATGTTGTAGTCTATCCTTCTGTTGTGGATAGTAGAGAAAGATTAATCTGTTAGCAACCTTTGTTGCACTTTGGGAAAAATTATAATAAAATTATTGAAAAGCTAGTTCTCTGTAGTTTCTAGAATGGCTTAGAACATTGAATTTGGATGTACCAATTAAGAGATACGAAATTCCTAAATCGTTAATACCAAAGATGACAAAACGGTCTTCGGAGATAAAAACAAAGGCTTAGATGGAATAATTTGAATGTTTGGTCACCTGAGAAGTTGTAGGTATATGTGTGTAAATTCTAGAGAACTTGGTTTCATGACTTTTGGAGCTTTTAATCAAAAGTTATGATTTTTTTCCTTCAGTAGCTGTCAGTTTAGGACAGACTGGAATTTGGGATTGTATCGATAAAGATTCGGGTTGCGAATAGAAGCGATTGATTCATTTTTTCTCATTGCTATGCTATGCACTTTTGAATAGTATTCTTAGTGAACTTTACGGTTGCCAAGTGGTGGTGAGAACCGGGGTTAGAGCCTTCCCGTCGTCGTCATCCGTCTCGCGGTTGAGGCAAGTGCAAGCAGTATAGATTGAATTGTGATGCTTTATTCATGATAATTGCCATGATTTACTTATGAAGTTATATTTATCGCTGTATATTATTCTCTCATGTTGAATTGAGAATGTGAAGTTCATTTGCATCATGACATTCATTCCTGAATCTTGGACTACGTGGAAGCCAAGCATTTTTTCTTTTGAGGTCCCTGTCATACATTGGACGGGCATGAGATCCCCATCATATATTAGACGGGCATGGGTCCCCACACTCGTGGAGTGTGGGCTTGAGGTATCTGTGCCTGAGGGCACATGCTTGAGTATGCATCGACGGATGCACTACTCCGCATTACCGGTAACTACAAAGAAGGAAGAAAGAGCATTCTTGACATATGCATTGCATGCAAGCATAAGAGATTTATTTATGGTTCCTTGCTAATGTTCATATGAGGACTTGATATCCTCATTGGCTGTTCATGAAGTTTTGTTTATTATCACTGTTGTAATTTGCTGAGTCATGGACTCACACTTGTTGTTATTGTTCTTTTAAGTACCTCTCGAGACAGCGACATGCATGGGAAGGGGTAGTCTTGATGCACATCACACTTACACTATCCATGGCAAATAAAATTAGGCTATTTACCTACAACCTCAAGTTTATGCTATTTCCTTTGGTTTCAGACTGTGTCTATCCTTTGTGGTGGTTGATTCCCTTGTATTCGTGGATGTTTTATTTATGCTTTTAAACCTCAGTTATTGGTTCATTTAAGTCTATTTGATAGAATGAATTAATTGATTGGATTAGACTTACATCCTTGTAATTATGAAGAATCTTGATGCTTTAGATTTAACTGTTAAATATTTGCTCTCGTTGTGTAGCATAGACGTTTGATTTGGATATGGTTGATAAAGAGAAAGATCCATGCTTAGGTTATTTACAATTCATAGATGACATTCTTTATCTTGATTAATTGTAGATGGTGCTAGTTCTTGATGATTAGAACTATGTCATTCGGTTGAATGTTTTGATGAAAGTTTGTTAATAAGTTGAAATAAAATGTTTCTGTAGAGTAGTTTAGTAGCATCCTAAGCTCTATGCTAGGCAAGGGTGTTACAGCGGTGGTATCGACGGATGCCAAAGAAACTAGAGAAATAGTGTCATGTGGGTAAAGCTGAACAACCTCTGTAGAGTGTAAAATTATTTGAATAGCCGTGTCCACGGTAGTGGACATGCTTGCAAAGTTGCGCGAGGTTCGATCTTTGGTTTTTTGTTTTTAAAAGACTTCACCACATGGTTTTGGATTTCTATCCAATTGGGAAATTGGGTGGGTAGCCTTGTGATAGAAGGGTATCCTTCACCATTCATTGACGAATGTTATCTGACTATAAAACTGAGAATTTATAAAATGAATTTTAGTTATAGAATAACTGTTTTGGAACTTAGTACAAATATTTAAAGAAAACATCGCTTTATGCAAACTGAACCAATAAGCCTTCCTTTGATATATCCTTGCATACATTATAATCTATTATTGGGTGTAACTTGTGAGCACGGTTGTGCTCATCCTTACTTAATGCAAATAAATTTGAGAGAGAAGGACTTCGCTTCGGTGTGGATTCTGACGACTAGGCCGCTACTCCCGCTTGATTACTGTGGCGAATCACCTAGACTCTACTACTTCTTCTTTGTCTTCCATTGTTCTTTATTGTTGGCTTGTAAGCCTTTCTTGTAATAAACTATGTTGATTATTAATAAAATTATGCGATTTATGGATGTTACCATATCATTTCTTGTGTGAACTAGCTACCGATCATGGGACTAGTTGAGAAATACACAAAGGATTTGGGGGTTACTCCGGTCCGACAGAAGTGGTATCAGAGCCATATCGACTGTAGGTCGTGACCTAGTTAGAATGGCTGTTAGTTGAAAAACTTCAAAACTTATTTTGCATAACAAACAAAAATAAATTATTCTCTCCTCATCTTGGTCATCTTTCTATCCTTACCTTCTTCATGGTATTCTTTCTTACCTCGTTCTTCCTTTACCATTTTATAATGTTAAATGGATCCCTTTTTCCTTGAAAAATTTCTATAGATGGTCAACACGATTATTAACCCTTACGTTCAAGACTACAAGATATGGAGCCATCGAGAAAGTATCATCGTCTCCACCATCCAAAGATGACGGACAAGATATACCGAAGATCGTTTGTCAGCCAAGCCATATAGTTTAAGTTTGCCAAGACTCATTCTGTGTATTAAGTCATTTCATCGGATTAAGAGTCTCAATGGATAGAACGTTGTATAAAACTATTAAAGTCTTTGGAAGAGCTTTTGAGTTGGTTCTTTCGTTCGGAGTGTTGTTTCGCTCTATTCCCTCAGTTCTTCTTTGTCTCTTCCCTATTCTTTGTCTCCTTCCCTAACCCTCTGGAGTAACCATCAGATGGTGAACACTCGTCGCTCTGAAAGTGGAACCAATCAAGACAACAATGATATCCCTAGAAACAGTAGTGCCCCAATTCCACCACCACCAGCAACCAATAGATCAGAATGGCAGCAGATGATGGCCAATCAAAACCATCTGATCGAACTGCTTTCTCAGTCTATCAACAACAACCAAGCCCGACAAGCTACAACTTTCCAAGCTCCACCTCCACCACCCTAAAGGACTAGCATGTTAGAGTTTATGAGGATGTGTTCACCAACTTTTTCAAGTAGCACAGAGCCCATGGATGCGGATGATTGGCTCCAGGCAATTGGTAAGAAGTTGGACATTGCTCAGTGCACTGATCGCGAGAGGGTTTTGTTTGCCTCTCACCAACAGAATGGATCTGCTTCTGAATGGTGGGACAACTTTAGTGTCTCACATGCCAATGATCAGGCGATCACATGGAATGAGTTCGTGAAAGCTTTTCGCCGTGCACATATTCCTTCCGGCATGATGACCCTCATGAAAAAGGAGCTCGCTCGCTACGCCAAGGCTACCACTCAGTAAACGAGTACCTCCACAAGTTCAATCAACTGGCACGCTATGCACCGGAAGATGTTGCAAAAGATTAAGACAAGCAAGAAAGATTTCTTGAAGGACTCAATGATGATCTATCCGTACAACTAATTTTCTAGGATTATTCTGATTTTCAATAGCTGGTTAACAAGGCGATTCGTCAAGAAGGCAAGCACCAGGAGATGGAGAACCGCAAGAGAAGAATGGCTGCACAGAAGTTCAACCCTCGAGCTTTTTCTAAAGCTAGAGGGGCTTCATCGCATCAAGTCAGATTCCAGCCAACATCAACAGAAACACCTACAATGAACAACCCGGACAATTTGGAGTCTTCCAAAACATCTGAGGATGGCCAGTCACAGAAGGACCCCTCCTATGTTGCAGGCATCACATGTTTCAACTGCCATGAGGTTGGGCATTTTGCCAGTAAATGTCCATAGAAGCAGCAGGAAGCGAATCCATCCAACTCTGAAGTTCCAAAAGTGAACACCATGCAAGCGAACAGGATCTGCAGAAATGCGAAAAGGACGTCATACAACATCACATTTCGAGCCCCGTCCAATGAGGAGCAAGATGCGACGATGACAACTCCAGATTGAAAACCTTGTATTCCCAACTTTCTTTCTAGCCTCTTGAACCTCGAAGATGAGATTCCTTTTAAGGGGGGTAGTTTGTAACATACCAAAGTTCTGTTACCAAAAATAAAATTAATAATGTTATTTTTTTATTAGATTTTCTCGAGATTTGAAAGCGTTTTATTGCTTTTCTTGAATTTCCTAAGTTTTAAAAGTAAAAAATAAAATTGATTAAGTTTTTGGGCTTTCTTTAGATTTAAAGTGAAAAATAAAATTTTAATTAATTTCTAGAATTTCTGGAATTTTAAAAAGCTTTTCCTAATTATTTTAAAAGCCAAAATAAATCATGTGCAAAAACTATTACCAATTATAAGTTGGAAATATTTTATTTAAATCCAAAATATCTCAGAGAATTTTTGTGAATTTTCTCATAATTTTTGGATTTTATTTGCTATTTTCTAAAACCTTTTTGAATTAACAAGATTATTTAAAATACTAAATCATTAAAAATCCCCTTTACTGTTTTGGGCTGAAATTTCCTCCATAACCCATTTTTGCTTTCGCCCACTTCCGCTTTCGGCCGCTTTGCTCCCATTAACTCACCTCACCTCTCTCCTCACTCTCCTTCCATGGGACCCGCTTGTCAACTCCATCCTCTTCCTCGTTTCTTCCTCGCGCAGAGCCGCGCTGGAACCGCCGCCATTAGCCCATGAACCATGCTCCCTCACCGCCTCCATTTTTGCCCCAATTTCTCGCATCATCACGCGCATTAAATCCCTCGCATCACGCCGCCCATTCGCCCACATTCCCCTCCATCGCTGCGTTTCGCCCGACACCGCACCATCACCGCCTAGCTTCTCGCCGGCTGATCTCCCTCTCCTGGCTCCCTCCGCCCCTATAAAAGGGAGCACGAGGTGCCCCCATTCCTCCTCATCCCATCCCCATTACTCACTTCTCCTCTCCCCTCCTAGAATCGACATATTTTGCGTTTGAAGTTTCCCAGCCGGGCGCCCTTTCTTCGACGTCTCCGACGCCGACAACGCCGCCCCGTCTCCGCATTCACCACCATTCGCACCGCCGCCGCACGGTCTACATGAGGCTCTCCTCCGCGCCACCGGAGCACCACGGGAACTCCATCACCACCGTTGAGCCATGAGCGCCGTCGCTTCTATTCTCGCCGCCTGCGAGCCGTGCTAGCCCTTGCACTGCCGCGGTAAGCCCTGAGATCCCCGCACCCTCCTCTTCCGTTTGAACCCCTCGCCGAAGCTCACCACGGCGCAGAGCGCCGGCAAGCTCGACGCTGAGCCATTGCCGGCCTTGTGCCTACGTGGCACGTCGATGTGGACGCCACCTCACTGCCACGCATCCGCCACCTCATCGCATCTGCCCATGTGGCTGACACGTGGTGTTTTCTTTTCCTTAACAAATTCAATTCCGGCCAAAAAATCAAATCTCAGCCGGTGACGTCAGCATGCGTCATATTTCCGTTTTTCCTTCAGAAAAATAAATCGAAAATTCCAGAAATTCCCAATTCATTATTTCATGTGTTTTAAAAACTTCTAGGAGCTCGTATTTCTTCATACGAACTCCGATTTCGACGATTCAAATTTCTAAATTCATATAAATTCAATATATAGCTAACTAAACCAAAATTATTTCATTTGGAGTTCATTTGAATTCTATTTGAATTTTATTTGAATTTAGTTTGAATTTGGCTTATTTTCGCGCATAGATTTCGACGACTTCGGAAAGTCAGATTTCGACGTCATTTGAGAACAACTAATTGAGCAAGGTAAGTTATGCCTTTGATCATATTTGAGCCCAGTATTTAAAATTATTTAAATTCTATTTTAAATTATTACTGCATACTTATTTATATTTAGTAATTTAAATCCCTGTTTCAAATTTATAGTTATCCCTAATTCCTTTGTACATCCAAATTTTGACATTGAACAAACATTTTGAGAAAAATTATGCTTAGCGATGCTTAGACCCAACATTGTTCAATTTGGAAACTTTCAGCCAAAAATCAAATGTTGTTTAAATGACATCCATGGCATTGGTGTGTCATGGAAGTTTACAAATGATTTAAAAAATTGAAATAAAGGAAAAGTTAGTTTGTACTTGGGCGAAACGGATGGTTGGTAGGCGCAGGTTTATGCACGGGCTCAAATCCGGGAATGGATTGAGACCCAGGATTTTTGGAAGTCGCCTAAGTCAGTTAAGGACCGGTTTTCGAGTGTATTTTGCTAAGCCATACCGTACTACCACATGTCAAGAGTGGGAAAACTCGCTAACTAATTGGTGTCATTTTTATTCTATGGTTTGTATTGAAGTGAAATTATGTGTGCATATAATTACATATACATATACATATACATATACATATACATATACATATATATATATATATATATATATATATATATATATATATAATAAAATACTGAGAATGGTGCGCTGAGAATGGACCGTCTGGCGTATTCCATACCAAGAGGCAAACCTAATGGCCTCCGGAATGGAATTGATAACTATAGTCAGAACTGAGCATAGGATGGAGATGGAAGAGGTTTCGATAAGATTTTAGATGTCCATCCTGTGATAGAAAATTGAAGGATTTAAGATCGACATGCAACAAGATGCTCGCATATCACTTGGTGTGGTTAAAGTTGTACAAGCAAAGTGTGTATGACAAGTTGATCAGTTGCGGATCTAGGATTTCATCACGCCTTGGGCTAAATTCTAATAGGCTAACATCCTAGAATTAGCGTTAATTTATATCCACACCATGACACAATAAAAATAAGCCACAAATGCATCATTGACATAAAACTTTAGCTCAATGCTTCGTCAAAAAACATAACAAGAAAAATATGACAAAACATAAATAATATAGCATCGTAGAGATACAATTTTAGTACCTAAATAATGAAGATTTTATCTCTATCCTAGCCCACCATTTCTTCATCAATTATACTAAATCAACTCTTTAGAATACGCGTGAATCAAAGTTAAGAACTTTGGCGGCTCCTATTGTGATTGACATGGCATACATGAAATTGTGCATTCTACTTGGTAGAGCAATAATTCCAACATCGATAATATCTAAAGCATTACTCCAAATAGAAAAGTAAATTTTTAGACGCCAACTTGACCCTCTAGTCTCATATAAAATATTAGAATTACATCGAGTTGAGTAAGAAAATAGAAAAACTAAACATTAAGAACAGAGTAACATTACGAACATAGTCTGACCTGTAATATGACAAATACTATCAAGCTGCAGACATAGATAATGGCAGGTACCTAAAAAATAGAATGAGCAATAATTAGTTCATGGAAAATCCATATTATGAAATGGAACACGAAATTCTCTAAACTGATCAAAAATAGAATGAGCCTATGATTTGATTAATAACAGGTAAACGTTTTTTCTTTAGAGAACATAGAAAACTAAGCAATAATTAGGTCTACCTTGCCCAATCTTAGAGACTAAGCTACGGTCTCTTGAGTCGTTCTTGCGTTTGTCGCATCTCGAATTCATGTGAATATTAGTTCTACCTTTCATCTTAGACTTTAGCTCCAATTCCTTCTCCCTGGCACGCCTTATCTCATTAACCTCCACAACTCGATTTGCTACAGACAAACATAGATAATTAATTTCAACAAGAGAGCAAGTATATTTTTAGATAATGGAAGAGAAAAAACTCTCCCAGCCTCTGCATCAAGGATGCACACAGCTCATTTTATTACAGAGTTGATAGCACCAACTAACCAAAGGGTTTTAAAAGAGGCGTTAAGCCTTATAACCAATAGATGACTAAAAATTAAACTCAGTCATTACAAATCCTATGATTAAACCGCTACCCATGAATGTTTAAGATTTGCTTCGCCACAAACTCCAACCTAGCGCTTCCGGTCAACATGACCTCCTTCTGGGCCGATTGCTGCAAGTTTGCCCAAGCACTCAGCTACTACCTACTCAAAAAGATAACCTGCAAGGGATTAGTGATAATCTTTTTGTCAAAAAGCACATCATTATGACATAACCAAATAGACTAACATAAGGCACTAGCTCCTGCTAGGAGTTGTGACTTTAAAATTTTTGGAATACCGGCTAACTAATTCCCAAACATGTGTGCAATACTTGTAGGAGGAGATAAGTTAAACGCACAGTGAATAACCCACCATGCAAGCCGTGCAAAGGGACAGTCAATAAACAGATGTTGAATTGTTTCCTCTTTAATACAAAAACAACATTTTTTGCTACCCCTCCAGTTTCTTTTGAATAGGCTATCTTTAGTTAAAACTACCCCTCGCTTGAGGTACCATAGAAATATTTTCACTTTTAATGGTATTTTAATGAACAAAAAAAATATCCCTACTTGGGGCTCCATTAGTTCCACTTAGGGCCACATAAAAAGATGGTACCGTGAATAGTCCGGATTTATTCAGATTCCACCTAAAAATATCTTTTTAGAGCTCAATTGTAAATTAACAATTCTCTGAATTAACTCATTCCAAGCACGTAACTTAGGCTCAATAATAGGTCTTCGAAAGGAAATATGTAAAGGATCCGATCTCAGAATATTTGCCACTATATCATCCTTTCTCCGCACCACATTATAAAGTAGTGGATATTGACCTTTCAATGGAGAGGCTTCTAACTAGATGTCTTCCCAAAACCTAGTTTGCATTATATTTTTAACATGGAATGAACCAAAATGAAAAAAATGTTCTTTAATTTTCATTAAACCCGACCAAAAATGAGAAGTCCCAGGTTTATTACCCACATGCGAAAGACTCTTATCCCCCAAATATTTCCTTGTTAGCAAAGATTGACATACCCCTTCTTCATTAAGTAACTTAAACAACTATTTCCCAAGTAAACTTTTGTTTTTTATGTCTAAGTTCTGAATGCCTAAACCACCCTGTTCTTTGGGTCATACCGTGATTGTATTCCGGCTTGGCACACTCTTACTTCATTAGCATTCTCTGGCTGGTCAGTATGACCAGCCCCTGTGAGGTCAAGAAGCATGGCTGTCAGGAGAGTGTGTCAGGTTCGATGAGGTTGGTCGTTAGCTCTTGTCTCATCCTTCTCATGCTGCATGGACGACCCCCCCCGAAAAAAATCATGCTTCGTGTTGGGCTTGGTTGCTTTCTTAGGCGTACTCGCCGTCTTCTTCAAAGTAGCTGCGCTTATCAGAGACAGTTCTTGTTAATAACCGTTTGTGATGCACATCACAGACGGTTCCAATTATAAACTGTCTGTGATAAATAAACATCACAGACGGTTCTTGTTAATAACCGCCTGTGATAATTATATATCATAGACTGTTGTAGTTTATAACCATTTGTGATACATATTATAGACGATTTATTCCACGAAACCGCCTGTGATAGTTCCTTCTATATCTAAAAAATGTTCTATTTTTTCATTTGCTAGCATCGAGTATCACTAAAAAACCACTAATTTTACAAGTAGTTCAACACCTGTGCAAAGAACTTGACGTACTCATGCGTAATCCTACGATCGTCCTTTGCGAGAAGGCGTAGTCGCCCCACCTTCCGTCACGCCGCTGACCCGATTGCTGCGTGCAGCGGTGGCCGCCCTTCGACAACCCACACCGACCCGGTGGCTGGCCATCTTCCACATCGCCGCCTAGACCGCGTCCGCAACGAGCCTTCGACACCGCTTGCACTCCCGGTTGGTCCTCTTGGCCATCTCGCACTCGCCGACCGGCTCGCCCTCGACCTGGCTGATGTATTGCTTCTAAACGTCGCGTGCCTTGCCGGCTATGTAGAGAAGGAGGCCAAGCACATAGGCCGTGACCTTGTGGCCGGCGACGGCCCCCTGTTCGAGGAACACGAGGCCACGCTGCATCTCCTGGTGCGCGAAGATGAGCGTGAGGCCGATGATGAAGCATGCCTCCGGGTTGCCAGCACCGGCCAGGTGGTTGATGACAGCGAGGTAGCGGTCGTTGTCCAGCCACTTCATTGCCTCCTCCCGCTCCAACGCCACGCGCCTCCTCACAGCGCGCTCCTTGGACACCTTGTACATGGCTTTGCTACTCCAATATGCGTACATAATTCAAGACGTCAGAATTACTCCATAAGAGAAAATTAAAATTAAGGCCAAATTAAGGACGTTGTTGCTAGTTAGATTGGTGACATGTTTCTCTAGTCAAATTAAAAGGCAAACATGTATGCATGCATGGATTGGTTGCCACAACAAACAGTAGTACGCATTTTTGTAGGTATATAAATACGTACAAGGCTCGTAGGCTGCAGAGGTAAGCCATGGGCTGAGGAGAGCTCGTGGCCACGAGGCCAATGATGTTGACGACGACATCGTGAGGAAGAGCGACGGCGATCGCCGACCTCCTCGCCTTGGTCCTCATCCCGTCATGCTCCATGTGCTCACCATGGCGTGCGACATACAGTCTGTGAGTTTTCAATACCGTAGTGATCGAGTTTTTTTTAACTCTACTGGTTGTTGATGGAGGGCGCGAAAGACATGATCATTCTTTTAAAACATATCACAAACCGAGACAAATCGTAACGTAGGCACGCGAGACGAAGAGATGCATCGTAACGTCGGCACACGAGATGAAGAAATGCATCGCGCGGGAACCAAAGGGCTTAGACATATCACAGACAGTTCATGTTAAGAACCGTCTGTGAATTATCACAGATAGTTGTATTTAAAACCCGTCTGTGATATTACATCTTCGCAGACGGTTTTTACCGCAGCCAGTAACACAAATGTGCGCTAAACCAAAACCATATGTGATTGTATTTATCTTGTGATTCTGAAGAATATGCGTGATGAGACATCCAATATAGCCCCTTTTGTAGTAGTGTTGCTTCACTCTCCGAGTGACTGCTTCACCGAGCCTTACAAAAACGGACGGTCTTGTTTCTGGTTAAATGCTCTACCACATCTAAAATCTTGACTAGCTGTTCTTTGTAAGTGAGATCCTCTTTCAACTCAGCCCTGTTGGGGGAGTTATACCTTTTCCGAGAGACCGTTTGATAGTCCGGCTTTTTATGGGCCGCTTCTCGCTTGATTATGGAAGAATGATGAAATATCTGAAATACCCTTGAGGGTTCTCGAAAATATGTTTATGTGCTAATTTAGCGTAAATATCATTGTTTTTATTCTTTTGCAAAAATATTGATGAAATATACCTATGATATAAGGCACTACTTGTTTGTTTGCTAAAAAGGCCAAAATATTATCGATTTTGTACTTTATTTAGTGTGTAATTTCTCAATATTTTTGCAACGATTATAATTGAAAATTATTAAAGAATTAACATTGAAGAATGTAACTCAAAGTGAACCACATTGCAATTGTTGCTTCAAAGAAAATAACTTTATTTCTTCGTAATATTCATAGATACAATCGAAATATTAGAGAAAAAATACAAATTACAATATCAAATAGATAAATTTTAACTATTACATTTATTCTGTAAATATTAGAGTACACCAGAGTAGAGAAAAAGATACAAATTACAATATCAAAGAGATAAATTTTAACTATTACATTTATTCCTAGAAATATGCACATCTCCTTCGATTTGAAAAAAGTGGCCACTTGCTGAACCAGATCTATGATCAGTGAATATATGAACATCCAGAATAAAGCGATTGAAGATTCGATATGCAGCATAGATGGTACGTTTTTCAATCTGTGGCGATACTCTATACTCTAGTGGAGAATGTTACGCCTCTTATCCTCGAATTTTTTTTATTAATTAACCTTTTTTAAATTTTATTTTAAAGTTAATCTCCGACGCACTTTATTTCCAATTCTGACATCTTTAGTCATGCCACCACCCGTGGCGTGACAAAACAACATTCTTATCCACGCCATCCATTTCTCGTCAAACTCTTATCATGCCCTTTGGAAGTGGCGTGACAGTATTATTTGGTCACGCTATAACCAATGGCGTGACAAAAAATGCTATTTTAGGGATTTATCCTGGCGCGTGACAGTGTTGTTTTGTCACGCCACCACCCGTGGTGTGACCAAAGGGGTTAGAATTGAAAATAAAATACGCCGGAGGTTAATTTTAAAATTAAATTTAAAAAAAGGTTAATTAATAAAAAAAGTTCTCTTATCCTCTTTACCTTCGTCAACCCAATTAGCTGCCTGTGAAGGCACTTAACATCATATGGAAATGTCAACAGAAATGGTATAATATTAGAGGGGAAGCAAACTGAACACACCGTTAATGTGCTATTTATATTGGGGACTCGAAGAAACACTTCACCACCACCAAGAGGAGGAGCTCCCCACCTCTCAATTTTTAGCTCCAAACCCTCCAGAGGAACACCAAAATGCTTGAGCATATGCAAGGTAACAATTCGAAAAGTATCCAAAGAGGGGTCCTTTGTATCATTAGTAATTCCTAAAAGCAGAGAATCAAATTTAGACTTCATAACAAAGCTAATTAGAAATCAAAGGTGCTGCATGATGACTAACAACAATGACCATCAATTTTGGTGCAGAAGTATTATTCTGGTCATTTCTTTGTAGATTTTGTAACACATAAACCTGCATCCTAAAAGGCTATATAGTCGGACGCGGTGATGTACAAAGCTCCCAATGTGGCAAAACATAGCTGTAGTACAACACAATAACAGACTCACGAAAGTGAACTAACACTGTAACACATCACGCAATACCAGTATTTGCAAGTAATTGCAGCTCTTAAGTCTTAATACAGATACATTAACTAGTAGACTCTCGATGAGCATCAGGGAGACCCAAAATTAGAGCAAACGAAAAGGAATCAAGATTATGTAGCAAGAAATACAGTACTGAATCCAACATGCGCGCATCCGTGCGGATCGGACCGAGGAACAGCGGTTGGGGAATTGAGCTGCCCTGCCCTAGACGGGGGAGAGCAGTTGAGCGAGGCGGGGCTTGGGCTCGGAGTTCATGCTAACGAGGATGACGAGGGGGATGAAGCCGTAGTGGGCCACCACCTTCGCCTTCCTCATCGCCCACGTGCTCCACTCCCGCGACGGCCGCGCTGCGCTCGCTGACGCCGACTCCGTTGCGTCTGCCGGGGCTTTCCCCTTCTCCGCCGCCGACGATGCCCATGACGCCATGGTGCCTCTGCCAATCTCGAAGCTGAGAGGAGGATGAAGATGTGAAGATTGGAGAGCTTGTGATGGGAGGAAACGAGCAAGTAGTCAGGACCGGACCAGGAGGCACGGGCAGAGGAGGCGACGGCGGCGCGCGGGTGGGGGGAGGTGAGGGTGGAGGAGGTTGTCATATACAATGCGAGTCTATTCCATTTGAGGCCAAAAAACTACTTCGATTCAACAAGAGTTCCGAATTCAGAGGTATATTGGGGAGGGAACAGAAAGCACAGAAAAGAAGAACGAAGATGAAAGGGGAACAGAGATAACAGAAAAGATTCTCTTCAACGTAGTTTGTTTCGTAACAATCGTACCACTTATATATCTCCTGCTGCGAAACCGGCCCAGTCCAGCACTTATCTTCTTCCCAGCCCATTTGGCCCACACGTTCTTTACGCCACTGTTCCCTTTGTTGGATCATCCCTTCGCGCCCTCCTCTCTTCAGCCCGAAGCCGCACCTGTCCAATGGCTGCTAGTAAGGCCATGATATTGTTGCCCCCTTGAGCATCAGCTTATCCCCAAGCTATAGCCAGTGGAAACCGCTCCCGCAGGACATCATAGTCTTCCCAAGTGGCTGAAGACACCGGTAATGAAGACCATTTGATCAACACCTGCAAATGGGCAGCATTGTCTTTCTTTACCAACCGACGATCTAGGATTTCCTCTGGAAACACATCATCAGCAGATAACTCCACCGGAGTCGGCAACGAAGCAAACACAGGAGAGTGGTTGGGAACATGTTGCTTCAATTGTGATACATGAAAAACCGGATGCACTAAGCTGTTGGTTGGAAGTTGCAATTTATACACCGCAGGACCAATCTTCTGAAGAATTTGGTATGGTCCAAAATACTTGAAGGCTAACTTTGGGTATAGCCTATTAACCACCGATGACTGGATGTAAGGCTGCAACTTAAGATATACTTGTTCCCCCACTGAAAACTCTCTAGGTGAGCGCCCTTTGTCAGCTATGTGCTTCATTCGCAATTGAGCCTTGGTAAGATGTCGTTTCAAATATTCAGTGAACTGTTGTCTTTCAAGCAATAGTTGTGCTGCCGAACTTGCTTCTGGTGTCGTCAAAGAAGGCAGCTGTCCATAATTTAGTTTAGTGCCATATAAAGCTTTGTATGGAGAACAGCCCAAGGATGTGTGGTAGTTCGTGTTGTACCAAAATTCTGCTAAAGCCAGCCAATGAAACCACTTAGTGGGTATCTCCTGAACTGCACAACAAAGGTACATCTCAAGGCACTGGTTGACCCTTTCGCTTTGCCCATCCGTTTGGGAATGATACGTTGTGGACATTTGCAATTTGGTATCCCACAACTTAAACAACTCCTTCCAAAATACACTGGTAAAGATTTTGTCGCTGTCCGAAACAATAGAGCGAGGTACTCCATGCAACTTCACAATATGTTGGAGAAAAGCCTTAGCCACTACACTGGCTGTGAAAGGGTGGCACAATGGAATGAAATGAGAGTACTTCTTGAGTCTGTCAACAACCACCAAAATGACATTGTAACCTTCACATTTTGGCAACCCTTCAATGAAATCCATTGTGATATCCTGCAAAGCACTATTGGGGACGAGGAGTGGATTCAGCAATCCCGGTAGCTTGCATTACTCATGTTTAGACTGTTGGCAGATTGCACATTGCTTTACAAGGTTCTGCACATCTTGCTTGAGACCTCCCTAGTGAAACAACCTTTGTACTCGCTGGTACGTAGCATGAATACCAGAGTGACCACCAATAGGAGTGGCATGAAATGCTTGGATAATTTTGGTCTGGAGACCTGTGTTTGCTCCTATCCAAACTTTGCCTTTGTGCTTCAAAGGCGAGTTGTGCTTCAGTGCTCCAGTGAAACATATTCTTTTGTAGCAACACAATTAAAGGCTTGGCCAGAATCCCATATCCTTGTACAAACTTCCTGTAATACCCTGTTAGTCCTAGAAATCCCTCAACTCCGTGACAGACGTAGGAGTAGGCCACTGTAACATTGCTTTGGTCTTTTCTGGATCTGTGGCAACCCCCTTTTCGGAAATAATATGGCCCAAGTATTCCAATTTACTCTGAGCAAAAGAACACTTACTCCTCTTAACATATAGTTGGTGCTGTCTCAATACTTGGAATACCACAGTCAAATGCTGCACATGATCAGCCAAACTTTTACTATAGATTAGAATGTCATCCATGAAAACTAAGACAAACTTCCTTGTATGCTCTTTAAATATTGAATCCATCAAACATTGAAAAGTGGTCGGTGCATTGATTAATCCAAATGGCATGACCCGAAATTGAAATTGTCCATGATGTGTCTTGAATGCAATTTTATACTCATCCTGCTCCACCATTCGTATTTGATGGTAGCCAGCCTTCAAATCCAACTTGGTAAAGACTGTTGTTCTAGCTAACTCATCAAGCAATTCATCCACTACAGGTATTGGAAACTTATTCTTTACAGTACAAGCATTTAACTTCCTATAATCCACACAAAAACGCCAACTACTATCTTTTTTTCGGACTAATAGCACAGGTGATGCAAAAGGGCTCATGCTTGGTGTTACCAATCCAACCTTGATCATGTATGACACCTGCTGTTCAATCTCATTTTTTTGCAAAGGAGAGTACCTGGAGGATCTGCTATTGACAGGAGTAGTCTCATGTTGCAGAGGAATAGTATGGTCAAAGACTCGATGAGGAGGCAAGTGAGTTGGATCATGGAAAACCTCACTGTACTGCTGTATCGATCACTGCTTGTACTACTAATGGTATGACTTCAGAGGAGGAGTTAGCTACTGGTTCCAGTAGAGTTGTAGCCCAAACCTCATTGCCCTTGTACCATTTTGCTAGTGTATCTCCGGACATTTCCTGTAACTCAGAATAGGGTATATCCCTCACACCTTGTAACTGGATGACTGTGCCTTGATACTGAAACTTCACCCATTTGTGAGCCCAATGGCATATCATTTCGCCCCATCCTTTCAATACCTTCATATCATGTTGGAATGTATATCCTTGGATCCACCATGCGAAACTGGGTACTTTACTTTCACACTAAAGGAATATATCCATTAGCCACCTTGACTTGCAATGGAGTAGGAAACATTTCTTGCTTACTGCCCAGTCTCTATACTAAGGTAGCACTCACAAAACTATGTGAGCTCCCGGAATCCAATAACATGAGCATTGCTTGATTTCCCACTAAGGCTTTCAACGTGATTATTTTTGGGTGAGATTCCCCAGTTAGTGCATTTAAAGAAATATGTATGTCTTCCTCTTCCGGACCTTCAGTAGTCACTAAGAGGTATAAAACCTCATCTGTCAACACTTCATTATGGTTCTCTACCTCCATTGCTTGCAACTGTGCAGGCCGTTTCTTAGGGCAATCATGTTGGGGGGTGAACTTCTCCCCACATCCATAATATAGCTCGTGTGTTCTTCTGTACTCCTTCACCTGTGTGGCTTTCCAAAGCTCTCCTGAAACAAATTGTCCCTTCCCTTTGGTTTTGTTTCCACCTCCATGATTATCCTTACAGGGACCCCCTCTTTGAGTCCCTCTTTTGGTTCTCTCTAGAACACCTTCCTGTACTAGGGTATAAGCAGCCGCTTGGCTCACTGTCTCGGGAATTTGAATTTCCACCGCAGACCTTCACTCTTCCTTCAATCCTGTGGTGAATTGAGTAACCAACATAGTATCACTAATGGCATTATCAAAAATCGAATGTGGTACACGGTTGTTGAATTTTCTTTTGTAATCCTATCTTGTTCCTTTTCTTGGGAGCATGAGCAGGTTCCATCGTCTTGTTGTGATGAGTATTGACTTGAACTCCTTCATGACTACATGGTGAACTCGCTCCCATCAATATACCATCTTTGTTAGCTTGTATGCATGATACCAATGTCTTGCACTCTCCACCATGTTTAGAGTAGTCATGGTCACTCAAATTATCGAGAATCGATACTCGCAAAGAATGACCTGCATTTATCCAACCAAATTCGTACATCGGTAGCCACAAATTTTGGGAAATCCATCTTTGGCATCAATTCCTTCTTGAATTCGTTTCCTTCTGCGAATGAGTGGCTTCCACGAAATCTTGCGCATTCTTGACAAAACTATTAGCGGTGGCGGCGGTAGTGGTGGCGGTGGTTATCGATGAGACAGGCGTGACCCTTCAGGTATTGCCCCAAGCACTCCATCCCTAGTTGCTGCCCACATTTGCGGCGGTGATACCTCCTTCAAAGCCCGTGACACCTGAACTTGTTCTTTGTGCACTTCTCCAAGCGATGTCATCGACAAGTTTACCTTGGTCTGGACTTGATCGAGCCTTTCCACCTACAGTTCAAACCGCACAGCCAAATATTCTAATCGCTCCTTCACCGAATCGATTACTTCTACCTTTTCTCTCAACACATTCAGAACTTCTAATTGTTTCATCACTCTTGCCTCGAACCCTTCCATCGCCGTCACCACCTCCCTCACCTGAGCGTGATGAATCCTTCTCTGAACTGATCGAACCCAGATTAGGACTTACAGCAATCGCCCGAGAGCAATCGCCACCCTTCTCGTGGAATTTTACCAGTCAAGGCCAAGAGATTGCAAGGACTTTCCCCATGGATCAAGCTAGCTCTGATACCATATGTCATATACAATGCGAGTCTATTCCATTTGAGGTCGAAAAACTGATTCGATTCAACAAGAATTCTGAATTTAGAGGTATATTGGGGAGAGAACAGAAAGCACAGAAAAGAAGAACGAAGAAGAAAGGGGAATAGAGATAATAGAAAAGATTCTCTTCAAAAATAGTTTGTTTCATTACAACGTATTACTTATATATCTCCTGTCGTGAAACTGGCCCAGTCCAGCACTTGTCTTCTTCCGAGCCCATTTGGCCCACACGTTCCTTACGTCACTGTTCCCTTTGTCGGATCATCCTTTCGCGCCCTCCTCTCTTTAGCTCGAAGCCGCACCTGTCCAATGGTTGCTAGTAAGGCCATGACAGAGGTCGGGGAAGAGCGGGGGACGCGGGTGGAGGAGGTGACGGCAGTGTGCGGGTGGGGGAGGCGAGGGAGGAGCAGGGGCTGCGGGAGGAGGAGACACGGCCCAGGCATGAGGGGAGAGGGAAAGGGAGAGGAGAGGCGGCGGGTGGGAGTGGTGCTGATTATGTTCGATCACATTTTACGCGTAAATTTGTGTAACTTAGAAGGGTAAACTCATTCCTGAGCTACAAAAGATTGACCTTAATCACATGCTATGCTAATCTCATCTGCTCCTGCATTTGGGCATTAAGGACAAAAAAGCTACTACTACTGTATACCATTAAGAAAACAAAAATGTCATCTGCTCCTACATTCTTGAATGTTTTTCTTTTACAAATTAAAACCACCTTATAATAACTACACATACCATTCCTTTTTGTTTTGTTGAAAAGAGTATAGGTAGTCAGGTCAGGTACTTCATAGATGTGCAATTCTGTTGGTGGAGTATATACTAGATCTCCATTGTGCTTATTATAGCACAATCACTCCTCATACAGATCTTTAAGAGTCAAAATAGATCCTTTAGTAAAATTGGTAAAGATTTCCTGTAAGTATTTCATTGCACAGCAGAGCGAAGCACAAACAGCAATGATAAACTGGCCCTTAATCTCATACAGTTCACAACAAAGATGGAAACAACAATAAAATCACAATCCATGATAGAGATATAAATAGGTATATCTAGTAATATGTGATTTGCACTCTAAACAAACTAACACAACTCTCAACATTCAACCTTAGCAACTCGTACACATGATGCTATTTCTGTTCTTCAGTAGCCATCTGCTCCAGTAGTCATGGCATTTTGAAAACAAGATTACAAGGCCAACTGAAGTTCCAAAATTATGTGCAAAAATAAATTAACAGTCTTCATGTGATCCAATTGCAAGCCCAACATAGATTAAAAAAAACAAACACAGATTGATCCAATTGCAAGTTCGAGCGAGAAAGAGAGGAGGAGCTCACGATTTCTTTGCTGCTCGCCGAGCACGAGAGGCATTAGGGGCGATGATCTGGGGCGTTGGGGATGGGGAGGAGGAGGCGGTGGCGTTGGGGAGAGAGGGAGGCATCGGCGTTGGGGATAGGGAGGGAGACGACGGCGTTGGGGAGAAGGAGGCGATGGCGTTGGGGAGGGGTTATGGTGGCATTGTGGATGGGGAGGGCGCGAGGTAGCGGCGTTGGGGAGAAGAGGGATGTGGCGGCGTTGGGGATGGGGAGGGAGGAGGAGGCGTTGGGGAGGGGTTGCGACGGCGTTGGGGTGGGGAGGGAGGAGGAGGTGGTGGCGTTAGGGAGGAGAGGAGGCGGAGGTGTAGGGGGTAGGCGGGCAACCGAGAGGAAGGCGTCGAGAGGGGAAAAGAACGGAGGAGACGCAAAAAATTGAATGGGTTCGAACTTATATCCAAGTGGCATTCTGAGGGTAATTTCAGTGAAGTTTAGTGGCAAAGGGATATTTCAATTCACAAAAGCCAAAAAAAGCACCCCTCTCCTGGCTTATGGCTTTTAGGCTTAAAATGAAAAAGTCACCCCTTTATTTAGGCTTAGGCTTTTTTGCTTTTAAGCTAGGAAAAAAGCCTAAACAAACAGGGCCAATAATTTAGAGATGCACCTCTCATGTAGCTTTTGGTTTTCTGGTTTTTGCTAGTTATATGTAGCTTTTGGCTTATAGTATAAGTCATTTGAAAGCTGACTCGTTTGGGGTAGCTTACCGGCTTTTTGGAAGTTGAAGTTGACTTTAAGCTCCCCAAATAGGGCCTCAATTGAATCCAAGTAAGTCTGCTCGGTTGACACACGAAGATACTTCTTTAACTGCGGGACATGAAGGACATTATGTATTCCTGTTAACGATTGTGGCAAACTCAAGTTGGTAATCAACTTCTCCTCTGCGCTTCACAATCCTGAAAGGACCAACATACATAGAGGTAAACTTTCCTTTGGCATGAAACCTCCTAACAAATTTAAGAGGAGTTACTCGAAGATAAACAAAATCTTCTGGCTCAAAGATTAGATCACGGCGACGATTATCAGCATAACTCTTCTGCCTAGACTGAGCTACCTTCAATCTTTCTCTGATCATGGACACTTGGTCCTCCGCCTCTTTAATGATATCTGGCCCGAACACTAGACATTTGGCTGCCTCTATCAAATCCAGAGGGGTTCTGCAGGCACGACCATACAAAGCTTCAAACAACAATATTTCCAGGCTAGCTTGAAAACTGTTGTTGTACGAGAATTCTGCACACGGCAAACTCTTATCCTAACTGGTAGCATGAGCTAGAGCACAAGCTCTCAACATGTCCTCCAACACTTGATTAACTCTTCTAGTTTGTCCATCCGTCTGAGGGTGATAGGCAATACTGCAATTTGAATAAGTACCCAAAGTTTTATGCAAACTCTACAAAAAAAACGCAGGGTGAACTGGGATCCTCGATCTGACACTATCTTCTTGGGCACACCATGCAAACTGACAATACTTGATATATACAATTCTGCAAAACGATCTCCCGAGTAAGTGGTCTAAACTAGCAAGAAATATGCAACCTTTTTCAAACGATCCACTATTACCCAAATGTAACTGTAACCCGAATGAGTCCTGGGTAGACCGGTAATAAAATACATACCAATCTCTTCTCATTTCCACTCTGGAATTTTCAAGGGTTGCAACAAATCTGCTAGTCTCTAATGTTCTGCTTTCACTCTTTGACGTACATCACACAGGGCAACAAACTCTGCAACTTCTCGCTTCAGATTTAGCCACTGAAATCTATCTTTAATATCCTGATACATCTTGGTACTTCTTGGGTGAATGGAATAATTTGAATCATGAGACTCCTTTAAAATTAGCTGTCTCAAACCATTACTGTCATGCACACAAATACGTCTATTGATCCAAAACGTATCTTGATCATCCTTGGTGAAATCCTTGAATTTTCCTTCTCCCATCTTAAGCTTAATACTCTTGATCATGGGGTCATCTGGTTAGGCGGCACGAATTTGCTCTTCCAACGTAGACTTTACTTCCAAACTGGCTAAGAATCCTTCGGCTACAATTTCTAGCTTCAGCTTCTGGAATTCTTTGTGAAGTTTTGGACAACTTTCTTTCATTAAGAAGGCATTACAGTAACTCTTGTGACTCAAAGCATCTGCCACAATAATGGCTTTATCGGGATGGTAGTGGATTCCGATATTATAATCCTTTATTAATTCCAACCATCTTCTCTGTCTCATGTTCATATCAGACTGGGTGAAAATATACTTCAAACTCTTATGACTTGTATATATCTCACAGCGATTACCAATAAGATAATGGCACCAAATTTTTAACGTATGCATAACAGTAGCTAATTCTAAATCATGAGTGGGATAATTCTCTTCATAAGGTCTCAGTTGTCTAGAGACATAAGCAACAACTCTTCCTTCTTGCATCAAGACGCAACCTAATCCTTGACGCGAAGTATCACAATAAATATCGAAATCCTTCCGAATGTCGAGTAGTACTAACACTGGGGCTGATGTCAAACATTTCTTCAATTCTTTAAAAATTTCTTCACAGGCTGGAGTCCAAGCAAACTTTTTTCTATTTCTTTAACAACTACGTAAAAGGTTTATCAATTGTGGAAAATCCTTCAATGAAATGGTGATAATATCCTGCCATTCCCTAGAAACTGAGAATCTGAGTCATCGTCTTGGGTGGCTCCCAATGTACCACTCCTTTGACCTTACTTGGGTCAACAGTCCTTTTGCTGTCATAACATGACCAAGGAAATCATCTTCTTGCTCTCAAAAGTCATACTTGCTAAACTTAGCATACAACTGATGCTCTCTAAGTTTCTCAAGTATTATTCTCAAATTCTCGACATGTTCCTTTTCCATCTTGGAATAGACTAGGATGACATCAATGAACACTACAACAAACTTGTCCAAATATTCCATAAAAATCTTATTCATCGTATTCATGAAATAAGCTGGGGCGTTGGTCAATCCAAACGATATGACCAAGAACTCATAATGTCCGTACCGCGAAGAGAAAGAAGTCTTCGGTGCACCCTTTAGACAAATCTTCAACTGATGATAACATGATCACATGTCAATCTTCGAGAACACTCCGGCTCCCTTCATCTGATCAAACAAATCATCTATCCGGGGAAGTGGATACTTATTCTTGATGGTAACCTCATTGATGGCACAATAATCGATACACATCCTCATACTCAGAGGTGTTCACGGGCAGCCCAGCCCGCGTGGCCCGACCCAAGCCCGACCTTGTTCGGGCCGGGCCTGGGACTAATTTTTCGGCCCGAAGCCCGAGCCCGAAAGCCCGAAGGCCCAAAAAAAACAGTGAAAATCTATTTTTTAAATTCTAAAAATGAATTAAATATCACTTTTTTATTCCGAAAATGATTAAAATATTATTTTTAAATCAAAAAATGATTTTTCAGGCTGGGCTCGGGCCAGGCTCAGGCCTATCCATTTTCGGCCAGGCTTTTCAAGCCCGGCTCGGCTCGCCTTTTGAACAGGTCTACTCATACTATCATCCTTGTTTCTGACAAACAGAACTGGGCCTCCCATGGTGATGAATTAGGTCCCACAAAACATTTCTCAAGAAGTTCTCTAATCCGCTTCTTTATTTCAACTAACTCATCGGCTGACATCTGATAGGGTCTCTTAGAAATTGGTGCTGTTTCGGGCACTAAGTCAATGATGAACTCGATGTCATGATCTGGCGGCATTCCTGGCAAATCTTCTGTGAAAACATCTGGGTACTCTTTGACAACAGGCACATCCTCTAAAGATACGGTCTTCAGACTATTGATTACCATTTACCAGGTGTCCATGACGTACTGTAGTGGCTAAAAACTCCACTTTCTTCTCATTGGTATCTTTGATTGTTATGGCTCTTCAGCCACAATCTTGCACAGTTTTGTGCTTTGACAACCAGTCCATACCGACTATGACATCTAAGGCTTGAGTGTCTAAGATAATAAGGTTGGCCAGAAAGTCAACTCCGGAAATGAGTAACTTAGCTCCTAAACATCCCAACTTCGAACCTAACTCTACTCTAGGCGACTGGACTAACAAAGTATACTTAAGATGCATGGTTTCCAAATTATTCCTATTTGCAAAAACTCGATAAACAAACGAATGCGAAGCTTCAGAATCAAACAAAACTGATACAGGTACTGAGTTGACCAAGAACTTACCAAGTACTATGTCTGGCACTTCCTGGGCTCCTTTTAGAGTGACGTAGTTGACACGGCCTCTAACCACGGATTGTCGTGCTCCTCCGGCTTGACCGACAACTTGAGGTGCTCCTCGATTACTTACTGGCACTGGCGTCTTGGCTGGGGTGGCTCCTAGGTTGAAGCAAACTGGAGTCACCACTCTCTTCTAAGGGCAATTGTTGGAGAAATGCCTTGGTTCTCGGCAGGTGTAGCAAAGTCAAGGGTTGTTCTGCTGATTGCCTTCTAGATTGACGTTGACCGGGGCAGGATTACAGAAATTCTGAGTAGCTAGACGAGGTACTAATGCGGGTGTCTTAAACAAATTTTGAGGCGAAAAATGAGTAAACTACTGCGGAACCATTATCGCTCTTTGATGAGGCTGATGGCTTCTCTACTGAGCCATTCTGCGTTTGTGGTTATCATCCAACTCCTTGCGCTTGTTCTCAAGGAAAAGGGCCTTGTTGACCAATTCCTGGAAATCCAAGAAAGTATGAGTAATCAAACTGACTTGCAGTCTGGTGTTCAATCCCTTCAGAAAACGGCTATGTCTGGCTTTGTCGATGGCGACGTCTTCTGCAGCATATCGACAAGCTGAGTGAAATAGTTTAGGTAATCAGACACTGTAATACCTCCTTGCTTGAGCATGTGGAACTCGTCCTTTTTCGGATCTATAATCCCTTCAAACACATGGTACTGATGAAAAACTACAGAAAACTCTTCCTAAATAATGTTCTGCGTGGTTTCAAGTGCAGCACAAAAGTTCTCCCACCATTCAACGACAATGTCTTCCATTTGATAGTAGTGTATAGAACCTTCTCATGATCATTGCACCGAGTGATCGACAGCTAGCTTCCTTTCAATCACACGAAGCCAATTGTCAGCTTCCACTGGTGAAACGCTTCTAGAAAAGGTCGGCGGACGAGTCCTCATGAACTCTGCTAGCTTAGACTATCCATGGTGGCCGTGAGCAACTGGTGCTGCATTATTGTTTGCCTGATTGTTATTCATGTTCTGCATCTGATTCATCATGGTGTACATCAGCTTATTCTGGGCGGCCATGAATGCACAAAGGGGGTGCTTGAGGTGGACTTGCTCCTGCAGGGGTGTGTTAACTTTCCTCTGCTCTGTTGGCTCAATTGGCTCTGATCCACTAGCAGCTGCGTTGCGAGTCTAAACTATTTGGCAGAAGCTCCAAGGGATTAGATAAGATAGAAAGCACAAGGTAAGGTAAGAACAAAGCGGGGGTAGGTTGAACCCAACAAATACAACACAAAGAACTCAATTGAAATAACTATATATTAATAATAAGGTCTTAGCATGGTTGTAAAGAAGTGCCCAAGGGCTCTTGCAACTCATACTGCAAACACGGGAAAATGAAAAGCGAACCTAACAAGCAATCTAACACCTAAAGGGCGGCACTCCTAATCCTAAGCTAACGCGCCTCTCACACTCTAAGCCTCAACTAGCTAAGCCTAAACTCTCGGATGCCTCACTCACAGAGGTAACCTCCACAACCATGACGATGCTCTTCTTTGCTGTAGACTGGTGGACGAGTAGGCATCCTTGAGAACTAATCCTGATGACCTAGAACTGGCACAACAAGAACATGTGGCTCAGATGCAAGCAAGACCAGCTTTGACTCCTCGAGCTCCTCTGGTAGCCGTACAAGTGGCTCCTGGGCATACAATGCTTCCTTAAGCTTGGCAATCCTTTCTTCTCTAAACTATAGCGTCTCGTAGGCTCCATGTAGCTCTGTCAAAGTAGTCTCCATGGCTTCCTCCTAGGCGGCGATGAAGTGATTGAGGTGGGCAACGGTAGTGTCTTCTTGTCCATCAGTGGTGGGGCAGCGGGCTGGACGGTCCACTACAGAGGTGCGAGGATGAAGGCGAAAGATTGAATCCTTCAACTCATGGGTGTAGATGGCAAGACAAGAAGACTCATGGATCACTTCCTCAAAGATGATCCTCCGAACAGTGATGTGCATGGGACGACTGGCCTTGGTATCCTCTCGGGCGTAGATCATCAGTCGACACAGCATACCATGTCTCCTACCGTTCACCATCCAATTGGTGTCTCGATAGAGTGGCCTCTCGAATCCCCCCCCCCAAGTTCTTGTAGAATCTTCCACAGTTCGGCAGCGTAACCTCCAGTACACTCTCCATAGGTTTGAAGCCGTGACATCTAACAAAGACAGGCAAAAGGTAAGAACCAATTTAAAACCAGTGGAGAAAAGAACTTCAAGAGAGACAAGAAGAGTCAAGTAATTTGTTAATCTTGCAATTTATTTTTTGCTTTAGAAAATAGTTTTGAAATTATTAAGGACAAACAATCTAACTAAGGTCAAGACCCACAGTCAGTATGGCTCTGATACCACCTCTGTCGGGACCCAAATATGCAAATATGGACTCTCTATGTATAATATACTAGTCCAGGATCACGGTAGTGCACATAGTGTCAATATAGATGAATATCATTCTACACATAGCGAATATAAGAATAAATAACTAATTTGATTAATAAATAATTGTTGTGACCTTATGGTCAAGTTTTACACTCATTTAGCCACATAGGGTTGAGCACTAAGTAAAGAAACAACAGCGGAATGGAAGAAACTCCATGGAAACTCATTGACTTGCTACAGGCAACCGACTAGGGTCAAGGCCTAGCGATCAACCCCCTCGTGAAACTCCTCCTCAAAAGCAGGCGAAGACTCCTCCACTTCAGCTGGTTGATGATTGCATCAAGAATGAGTACTCCGAGTACTCAGCAAGTTGTACCACAGAATGCAATTATAGATAATGGCTTATTTCAAAGGAAAGGGCTTCTATGGTTAGTTTGCAAAAGCAACACTTGCATTTGAATATGAATAATAGATTGAAAGCATAATTTAAAACAAATAACAAAAAAAGTTAATAATTATTTCACAAAGCTCACATAGCCTAATCAATTTCTTTCACCCAGCCATATGAGTTAATTCACATAGCTGTCCCTCCCAATTGTTTTATGAAAATCTACCCCTCGTGTGAAATCCCCAAGCATATCTATAACCGCGGGCACGGCTATTCGAATAGATTGATTAACACTCTGTAGAGTTTGTACACTTTACCCACATGATATAGGCAGTGTAGCTAACACCAAACATAACAAAACCTTTCAGAAACTTCATCTCGATAATTGACTCTTCGGATGTGCATATTGTCGACCACAACCTCACTCGTTGGTCCAACGCACACAGTTGGACTTGGAGACGACGAACTGCATATAAATGTGACCCTATAGAGTAGTTCACACCTCCACCCATCATAGAGTGCTTAACCTACCTCCTGAGTAGTCAATGTCAAAACTCTGTAACTTACTAAGTTAGGCATGTCTCATAACAGACATGTGGTCGTACAGTTATGGCTTAGTTCAATGGCACAAAACTTAAGTCCTTAATTGACCAAAGCAAGACTACCAAGCTACTCTAAGTTACTAGTATTCACAAACCCAATCACAGAGCTCCACCATATCACCATTCTTTCCACCTGCCTCGGTCCAAATCTTTTCCCACCCTGTTTGATTAAGTGCAACACATGTCATCAACGAGTGACAACATACAATACATAGTCTTTTCACAAAGAAGTTTCATAATCAGTTAGTCATGTTTAGATTTGCATTTCAAAATGATATCAATGACCCATTGCAAGGCTAAGCATACTAATCGTATCTAACCAACCCACGTTGGTGCTATGATGATACCAACTAGTAGTTAACCTATCTAGGGCGACAAATGATCATGGTAATACAATGAGCAAGGTGGACAAAATCAAGTAGGTGTATAGCTAATCCCAAAGTATTTTAAAATTAAATAATTGAAATAACATGCAATAGTTTGAATCAAAGTAATTTTGGGAAACTAGGCGCAACATGGTCAAAGGTATAGCTTGCCTTGAAACATGTCTTGACACTTGTCTTGAGCTTCATCAACTTCTCCTTCCTCGAAAGCTCCCGAAGTATCAACGTCTACTCTCAAATGAAAGCAAAAACACGAGTAAATACAAAACAGGGCAACAAATGAACTCTAAAAATGAAATAATAATCATAGGATGGTAGAGCTTGAATTTAGATGAATTTAGAGACTTGAATGGGCTCAATCGAGTTCGTATGAGGAAGAACAGTTTCTTGGAAGTTGGTCGACTAATAAAATCAAAGAAAAAAAAAAAGGAGAGAGAAAACTAACTGGTGGGGCCCACTTGGAAAATAATTTCAGAATTTAAAGAAAAACTCAAAAATTAGAATAGAGGCTGACAAGTGAGACCCACGCTCTATAAACTAGGTCCACGGGCTTGGTCCACGGGTCTACGAGCTCACGAGTCTACGGTCTAGGGCTCTGACTTGTGGGGTCCACATGTTAGTGGCTCGGTCCACCATGGACTAAGGCCACATTGACTGGGTCTATGGTTTAGGTGTGGGTGGTGGCAGGTGTACACGTGGTAGTGACAAAGCAACACTTGGGCGGACACGTGGACAAATGCGATGACATGACGACAGAATTGACGAAACACAGAGACGACAGAGCTAGGGCGGTGAAATCGAGCACGGGATTTGAGGGGATTGGCGGCTAGGGTTGAGGCGATTAGTTTGACGCGAACATCGAGGGCTTTTATAGCCTGTAGGCATGCGTCGCAAGGAAGGCAACAGTGCGGCGTGGACACGGACTCAGAGTCCCATTCGGAGACAATGAACAATAACACAGAGGCGGGCCCACGCGTCAGCAGCTTCGGCTCATGAGAGTTTGCATCGAAAACGGCATGGGTGACGTTGGCAAGTGGGGGCGTGACACAGACTGTTAGAGGTTAGAGGAGGGCGAAATTTGGGGTCGGCGAAATAAAATTTGGTCAAAGGACTAGGCCGAAAGCAAGGGAAATGGGCCGTGGGAAAGGAAAGCGACCCACTTGGATTTCTTGGTTTTTAATTAGTTTTTCTTTTTTAGAAAATACATAAAATCTAAATGGCAAATTAAAAATAGCAAATGAACTTGAAAATTTTGAAAAGGCCAAAATTTGGGATGTTACAAACACGTACCAATAGTATTATCCAATAGCAATGCAAGACATACACAATCCACATTGTAATCATATTAATAAGAGCATATCACACTAACTAAACCCAAAACTACAGTTCACATGTGAACATATAAAGATGAAGGTAAAATATAGAAGATGGTACCTCGTGAACGAAGTTTACACGACAATTTGCCACAAAAAAAAATATCAAATTTTAACTTATTTCATTAATTCTCCTTGCTTAGGTAGTTAAGTTACTTAGGGATTTGAGGAAGGGTCATCTTTGGGATCTCTGCCTTGCTCGCAACTCGCAAGTCGCTGTTGTGGCCTACGCCGATGCACCCTACGATGCACACCCTGGTCCCCGCCTCACCTCACTGGCTGCCACTGCGCCGTGCCGCCGCACGGTCACACCATGTGGTCCAATGTATGTGACTGTGAGCTACTGTGCCGCCAGCACGCAACGACCTTTTCGCTGGCTCACAACCACGCCTGCGCGAGACACCCCTTGGACCTCGCTGCCCCTCTCTATTCTCATCGGCTTGCCAATGGCTTTATGCCGCCACGTCTCGTGAGTCCATGAGGGAGGAAGCTTAGAAAGCGACTGTGTGGAACTTGGGAGTCTAATTGCCTTGGTAGCCTTGGTAGGCTGGGTCAGTCACTAGTGGTGGGTCTCCTTATGCTCCCACTCCCAAGAAGCGAGCTCCAGCCATGCCTTGCTTCTTCTTCCTCCCTCGACATGGGCATACACCACAACTCTACAACAGAGCTCCCGGTTCTATACCATGGCAGAAGAGAGGGGTGGGGGTCAGGCCAGTAGGGCACCTCGGGTGACCACTCAGGCTCGTGATTGCTGGGTCTGCCCCTGTTGACTGCAGTTAAGGCCCTGTTTGGTATGGCTCGGTCCTAGTTTTTGCAGCTCCAACTCCAGCTTCACTCTTGGATCCACTCCTATAGGAAGTTGGAGCAGTCTGAGTTGGTGTTTGGTTAGAAAATTGATTCCAACTCCAAAAATAAGAAGGATCATTGTAAAAAGACTGCACTACTCTTGTTTTGTGACTTGTAACCTTTTTATTACTTAACTTATAACAGTTTAATAAGTTGATTTCTTTCATATTGTATGCTTTTATTTATTTTTAATTTTTTTGGCCATGTTATGCCCTGTAGTGCCATCTTTTTCGTCCACATTCAAAAATTTTACTCGAAAAAAAATTAAATACAACATACATGAACATACAAAAACCTTAACAAACGTTATAATTCAATGAGTATCTTCTCTAAAAAAATTCAATGAGTATCATAACAAAAGTCCATAAGAGAGGCAAGGAGGTAGGAGATGTCGTTCACAATTCTCCTCATCTTTATTAATCAAAGCTAATGTTCCAAGTCCGAAAACCACTACATCAAACGACAACAATGAAAAGAATAAAACATCCAAGGGTAGCTCGCCCATTTTAGCTTCTACAATTCGCCCAATTCAGCTTCTACAATTATGTCACTTGTAAATGATTCATTAATGTCTCTATAGAAGTCAGACGATCAAGACCAATTTCATAGGACCGAACCAAGAAATTTCGCTTAAACACTAGTCCATCTGGATGATCCTACCAAAGCCAAATGTGTCGACAAGCATGTCAAGTTTCTTGACTTCGGTCAAGTAGTGTCCACTGCTTCTCTGCAACAAGGAAGATGGTCGTGATAGCTACAAGAAGCATGCTCCAATCCATGACTAAACCACTTTCAGGATCCAATTTTGTTGATATTAATAGAATCAGCAACAAGATGCAAAACCTATGCACAGGATAAGTACAAAATAAGAATTCATCCAAAATTTACTAAAGCATCAGCAATAATAGCATAATAATCTAATGGCAATATGAGCCTTTCAAGAGATGATGATACTCCACATGAATACATCATCATGATGGGTATCTTGTTTAATTCAAAAATTGAATAATACATGCAGTGACCGCCTTCAGTCTGCCTAAGGTTCAGAAGGAGCTTTCATTTTGTAGTTAAAAGAAGAGCATATGTTACAAATGAGAACCAAAGAAAACATCAGTCGATTTAGTCCAATATGGCACAAAAACAGCCTATATAGTTTAATTCAGCCTCAGTGCAGTATTATAGAAAAATAACCCACGTATAGCTTATATATGACATAATATACTGTGAGAATATCCAACAATAAACCAACATATTGGGGGAAACTAGAGTATCTTAGTAAATCCGGGAAATCTTGAGGTTACTTGTATCTAAGGTTTGCAATGTACTGGTGTATGCAGCACTCACAGACTCCTGCATGTGTTGACAAAGAACATAAGCCATACGAACTTTATAATGCCAATCACTAAACAATGGCAAACAAAAGCACAATATGTTCATGGACCCCACGAAGAACTTGCTATGTTAGTTGGCCAGCCAATGCAGGACCATGTTTCCCTATATTGACAAAAGAAACTCTACAAACAAGACAAGCATTTGACATTAAAAAAAACTTGAGATGTGCATTACTGTTGGATACTGGATAGGCGGTAACAGTGGCTTAGGCAGATCGTTTGTAAAGAATGGGCGCCCATCTGAGCTCTTGTATCTCCCAACCTACATAAGAAACATCAGCATATTGTAATTTTTAGCATGCCATGATCAATTATCTTGATAATTGCAAGCCTTCTCCACCTATTCATGTAGGTTTTCAGTTTCTCTAACCATGAATTCAATCAAAGAACCCCCAAATCCATCCACATGGAAAGCATTGCTATCATATGTATCGGCTTTTGAGTTTGGGCCACCGCTTCAGGAGAGGAGTTTGGCGGCAACTGGAGGAGAGAGGGAGGAGGGGAGGAGGTAGGCGGCGCTGGGTTGAGGAGGCCGGTGTTGGGGCGAGGAGGAGGAGGAGGAGGCGGCGGGGCGGGTGAGGCGCCGAGGGAGGAGGAGAGAGATCGGCCATGACGCTGGTTGCAGATCTGGTCGGGGAGAGAGGATGAGGGAGAGGGGCAATGACATATCTGGTCGGGCAGAGAGAGGAGGAGGAGGCGGCACAGGAGGAGGAGGAGGAGAGCGGTCGCCAGCTGGAGGAGGAGGAGGAGGGCAAAGGAGCGGATGGGCAACCGGTGGCTCGGAAGGGAGGAGGAGGAGGAGCGGGGCGGGGTGACTGGCTCGGAGGAAGAGGAGGAGGAGGCCGGGGTGGTTGGGGAGGAAGGGGAGGCATAGGGGTGGCGGAGGGTGGCGGGCAAGCAGAAGGCGGCCGACGTCGAATGAGTGAGCAAATGACGTCTTGAAGGAGGCGGAGGAGGCAAGGGCGGAGGCGGAGAATGGCCACGGAGGAGGCAGACGGAGTCAGGGAGTTGGAACGAGAAAGAGAGGATGCGAATGGGAGAGATGGGATCGAAGGGATGGCGAGGAGGTTTGTTCGATGGTATTTGGTGGGTAATTTTATCTTAACTCTATGGGTATTTTCATAACCCAGGGTGGCTTCCATGCGCGGAGCAACCTCTCTCTGACTACGAGAAAATACACTCACGACCGCTCCAGATTTTCAAACTCAGTTCGATTTTTGTTGGAGCTATCTTTGTTTGGCATGACTCCACCTACTCAGACCATGAAGTGAGAGAGTTGGAGCCATACCAAATGAACCTAAGTCGAAACTTTTCAAGCATGTAGCAACCTTCTTCAAGCCACTAAAGGGAGCGAATGGTGGTGTTCGCACGTGATCTCTTACAATTTCACTCAATCCTACCAGTTAAATGAGGGGAGCTTTGAGCTCGTCTTGTCATGGCCATGTCATAGAAAAATATTGGCCGTTCGATCTTCGCCGTCTAGTTAGGATCGCGTGGAGAGCTCTTGATGGATCCGCCGCCGTCCGATCGCGTCGGAGTTGCTCGTGTCCGTCCGATCGGTTGTCGAGGAACCCTAGGGTCGGCCAGCGCTCTCTCCTCACCCCGTGCCCCCGTTGGCCCCTTCCCCTCCCTCACCTCCCACTCCGTCGCTTCTTCCTCCCCGCTCTGCCTTCCTTCTCCCGCTCCTTCGCCTCCCCTCCCCGTCCCTCGGCCTCTCCACTGGCGCCGCCGCTCACTACCCACTTCCCACTCCGTCGCTACCTCCTCCCCGCTCTGCCCTGCTGGGGCTGATGCGGGAGGGCGGGGTGGACTACCGGTCGGCGCCGCGGCCGGCGGGGAGGCTGCTGGTGGACATGCTGAGCACGCTGCTGACGCTGTGGGTCTCACTGCTGCCGATGATGTGCTTTATACAGAGGCAGATGTCGGCTGGGGATAGCGCGGAGAAGCGGCGCCGGTCGACGAAGCAGGGAGTGGGGTTCGGCGATGTCCAGGGCGTCGATGAAGCCAAGGAGGAGCTTGTCGAGGTGAACATGGCTTTTCTACTGCCTACCCATGATTCTTTTCTGTGATGTTTGATGAATGTGTGATTATAACAATTAGTAGACAATAGACATAGAGTGCAAGAGGAAAGGGCAGATGCGTAGAGCACATTAATATTACAGGTCAGCAAAATGTCAATCAAGCATCAAGGGTGGTAATCAACGCAATTACACATATATCAAATATGCTCAACTTCAAGCCAAATAAACTTTGTTTGACTTATCGTGTGTCATTCTGTTGAAAATGCAAATAGAAAAGGTGAGATTGCTTTTGTTTGCTCTTGCATCATCAGGATGCTTGAATCAATAATGTTTGACTTTAGGCATGTGCAAAAGGTGGTTTCACATTTCGTGGGAATTTCCTGTGTCATTCATTGTGAGTTTGTGATGCAAACTAAACGTTCTTTATGCCTTTGGCTCAGTAGGACAATTTGAACTAAGTTTTCTCATATGAGAGGAAAGGGAGCTTCGGAAAATAGGAATGCTACAATATGATCTGGTCAAATTTTCATTCAGGGGCATTTGAGCCTGCTTGCCATGTTGACTTGCTGTTGCTGAATTACAATGTAGTTCTTCTAGGAAATCATATGTTTGCTCTTTTGTTTTATAAAACCCTATTTCAAGACAATACCAGGAGTATCTCTGTAGGATGTATACAGATACATGGTACTGGACGTCTAGCACAAGTGTAGGTTGTTCTGTTGAATTGTTGATTAATAATTAGTACTTCTATCTCTCAATTCTGTAGTAAGCGTTGAGTGCTGAAGGTTGTTGATACTAGGAATTACATTGGTTTCAACTAATGTCTTGTTTCCAATTCTTTGTAATAGAATTAGTTCTGTACTACTGTTGGCAGAATATCCAGACAAGACTTATGAACCTTTGTACAATATGACAATTTCCTAATGTAGATAGTGAGCTGCTTGCATGGTTCACTGAAATACAAGAAGCTGGGAGCGAAATTACCCAGGGGTGTTCTGGTTGTTGGCCCTCCTGGAACTGGGAAGACTCTGCTGGCAAGAGCAGTTGCAGGAGAAGCTTGAATTCCATTCTTCTCTGTATCAGCTAGTGGGTTTGTTGAAGTTTTTGTTGGAAGAGGAGCAGCCCGTGTCAGGGATTTGTTCAAGGAAGCCAAAGAAGCTGCTCCGTCAATCAGTTTTATCGACGAACTTGATGCTATGGGTGGAAGTAGAGGTACAAGTTTTAATGATGAGAGGGACCAAACCCTAAATCAATTGTGTTTTTTGCTCTTCAGCTATCTTTTATTTCCTTTGTGAAATAATATTAACGAATGAAGATTTTATTGCTTTCTCTACAAACAGCTACTTACTGAAATGGATGGTTTAGAGGTTTAGACTCGGACATGAAAGTTATTGTAATGTCTGCTACTAATAGGCCAAAAGCTCTCGATCCTGCTCTTTGTCGGCCTGGTCGCTTCTCAAGAAAGGTTTTTGTTGGTGTGCCTGATTTAGAGGGCCACAGCAAGATTTTGGCTGTTCATCTAAGCGAAGTTCCTTTGGAAGAAGATCCTGCAATAATTTGTGATCTGGTTGCTAATGTAACCCCAGGATTGGTCGGTGCAGATCTAGCAAACATTGTTAACGAGCCTGCTCTACTAGCTGCTCGAAGAGGTGAGTTGAAATCATCTTATGTCAGATACCTAAAGCTACAGAGCAAGTCAATGGGTTCTTTATGCTTCACATATAATATTAATGTGTGTGTAATCAAATCATTGCTGTATTAAGAAATGCTTTGTGTTCCCAAAGTGCAGAGCTTACAGTTTCATGGTTCATTTTCAGAGGAACAGGACAAGTATTTTATGGTCCATTATTAAAAATGCTAACCAATTATTTCTCCTATCAGTGCCTTGACTCCACCATGTTAGAAATTGCCACAGGAAATACATAAGAACTGCAGTAATTTATGAGCGAAGTGTATGAAGTTCAAAAAGCACACACAATAAATATATTGGAATTTTAACTTCCAGGGGTAGAGTTACTCTGCAAGCAGTAAATGCATCCAGACAAATACCTGCTACTTGGCATTCCATAACTTTGAATGCCTCTGTTATTGTTTGAACTCTTTGTCATGAACCGCTCATTTCAGTCCTGTCATTGCCAAATATTAAAAGTCAATGCTATCAGATGTAATGAGTGTTCTGTAAACATGATATACAACATCGTAAGTACTATGGTCCTTTGGATTATCCTCTGTTTACGCGCTTATGTTGTGCGCACTTATTCACTGGACTAATCCCGTCTACAGGTCCGTGCTCTACTTCCCGATCTCGCTTTGTCCAAGCTGGGTATTCGTCTCTGTTTCCTGCGACTTTTACAGTGTGGGTCTCCACTTTAAGATTTCCTTTGTTTGTTTTATTCGTCCTCTCTATTCATATGGTCTGTAGCTCCGTGTATATGCGCACCTATTACGCGTCAGTGTCTCGATTCCACATGTTTAGTGGAGAGGGTTGCTTACGACACGTTCTTGCTACTTTTTAAAATCCGTTCTGTTTGTGTGTTGCTATTGTGCTGTCTTAGTCAGCTCTTTTCCTCCATCTGCAGGTTTGTCTGATATTTGTCGGTTTCAACCCAACGTTGGCGCATCGTAGGACCTGTTCTCTGCTCTTGTTCCATTGTAGGTCTCCTTTTCCGTTTTCCTCTTGTCCATTTACTTCATTGCCTCTGTTCATACGTTCTACGAATCTCTATACGTTTCATTAAGATTCCTCCTTTTGCCACTCTTGTTATCGTTCCTAGGCGCATGTTGCCCATTTATAGTTATATACATCGGCTCTGCATATACATGCTTCTCTCTATATGTATCTGCTGTATGTGTACTTAACGTTGTTTGTATGCCTAAGTAACTGTTACGTACATACTTTTTTATTCCCAAAGACCTCGCCTGTTCAACGTACACCGAAAACTTCCTCTAGAGTCCGCTGCCTATAGTGTGCATATCCTTATTTGGTTAGTCGCGCATTTAAATTGCCGGCTATCCAATCCCTCTACTTTCAGATGAATTTCGTTTCTATGTCACACTCTTCTTAGCTTCCCTGTTTGTTCTCAGCTGTCCTACATATCTGTTTTTCTTAATTCATCTACTTTGTTCAGCCAAATTAAATTTTGTCGATCCTTCTAGCTGCTTCTTGTCTTGCTCTCTGTGTACTATTTACATATAGTCTTATTCTGTAGCGTTCACTGAAGCGTTCACTGAACGTGTCCGACGGCACACCACTATCCGCTCAAGGCTCCCGGAAAGGTTCAGCCGCATACTCTTACTCGCTGCTCATTACTTCATTATTGTCCTTTTCCCCGCTGATTATCAACTAGGATTTTTCTCTTTTGGCGCGCACAGGGTAAAACGGAGGAACTAGCCAGTTGGCACTGAACTTCACGCTTGTCAATTTCCTGCTGCGAAAGGACTAGCTGGTGTACCTTATAGGAGATAAGTGGCATACTTGGTCTGCAGCTCTAAGTTCAGTTGGCTTTTAAAAGCATCGAAATGGTACTCATCCTAGAAACTTTGTAGTCCACGTTCAAACACTTGGAATATGTCTGTCTCTTCATATTGGAAGAGGATCGGGAGAGGAGTAGAAGAACTCTTTACTAATGTTTTTCGCGTAAGCAGATATTCAGTTTAACGCAAAGTGTTAGCCAAGTAAGTACATCTCCTAGTATGCATACCAGCGGAACAACAGATTTTTTCTTGTAAGACCTGTTCAAAGGCCACCCCCACCCACCCAAAAAAAGAGCCAGGCCAGAGCTTCCTGGGCCTCATGCAAACGCCAGCCCATTCCCCACGCAAGCCCTCCCGTTTGAGCTCAGTCCAATTTCGTCCTCCATGATGCTGAAGGCCATCGATCGTATCCACATGTTACCTTCTACAAAACTCAATCATAGCTCGGCTCGCTTGGAGGCTTGAGCCGAGCTCAAATCGAGTGTCAAGCAAGCCGAACTCGAGTAGCTTGTCAAGCTCAAACTATTTTTACAGCCCAACATCACAAGGTCTCTGAACAAAAAACCTTTCCGTTTTAGAGGAGCCGACCCTCGTGTGCGTCCACCACCATTGGAAGAGGAACGATAGTAGAAGAAATTTGTTCTAATATTTTACGCGTATGGCCATCTCCAATACAAATGATGCTTAAACAGATGTTTAGAAGTTAAAAGTGTGTGTCACATCCTCAAGCACCTACTTAGGAATTCAATCCTCCAATGCAAACACCTTTTCTTCAAGGTGGTTACAAATCTCCCACAAACTCACGAGCACCAATCAAGCATAAGTTTTGGCACATTCTCTCTCCGACGTGGCAAGAAAGCTACCCCTAAGCTCCTGCCAACTTAGTGCATTGGAGATTCCCTAAGCGAAAACTACCCCTAAGTGCCTGCTAGACAAAATTCTTTATCATTATGAAATCTATTGCATGCCTCCGGAACTAAACACCGAACGATAACGATCATCTCTTATGAGCCAATGAATCTCCTTTCCTCAATGTAGAATAGTGGTTTGATCGCCACGCCATCAAATTAACCAAGTAGATCTCCTAAGCTCTTCAAGTATACCTACTAAAGTTCCTTTTTTTGGGAGAGAGATTGTGCCAAAACTTATGTTTGATGGGTTGTCGGACCCGGATTCCGAGAATCTAAATCATCTGTAAAAGACACTGTGCTATTCCCTGGATCAGTAGATAGCACTCACAGATACATCACTGAATCAATTCATACATAGCGTAGATTAAACTATACCATTCATTAATTAACACATCAGAGTTTACATAGACCGCATCGGATCAGGTTTTACAATAAGGGCCGAACAGACAAAGATTACATTACAAAAACGGAAGCGACAACGAAAGCAAAAAGGGGGAGCACATATCTCCACAGGCAAATGACTGGGGAAACCCGTGTGCGTCCAATATTACCCAAAACTTAGATAATATAGGATGCACGCAGGCACCGACGGAGTCAACTAGACTGGGGCGAGACTAGAACAGCTAAAGACTAAACTACGCTTCATCATGTCACGGACCTCCACCCACGGATCCTCGTAGTGCAGCGTAGTCTTGTGATTTCACTACGAGGGTTTTGGGGGAAAGAGAGAGGATAAGCACAACTTCCGTGCTCGCGAGCCAATACACACAATGCAATATTATATATGTAAGGCTAAACAAGGATGGCTCGGGTTCTTTTATTTGCTAAAGCAATATTTTCAATTATCATATTTACAAATTCCTATCACTTAGCATTTTCAACAAATTGTATTTTATTAAAGAGAGTAATTGTGCAATAATTATTTCAGTAGAGGTTCCCTCCGTCGGAACCTATACCGCATGCTTCTTTTGAATGGAGCTACCTCCATTATTAACACCACTGAGCTCGACGGCTTAGGGAAAATCTAATCTCAGGGCTAGGTGAGCTCACCACAATTTTCATACCACCCACAAAGGTTTCTGAAATAGAATTAACTCTAGTAAAGTTCCCATGTCCGCCTTTGACCGTAGGCACGACCGTTCGAACAGTTTATTACTCTGCAGAGACTGTACACTTTACCCACAAAAGATAATCGTCTTGATATGTACACATGCTTCCTTAGACATGTGAATCAAGGGGAGATCACCACAAGACCTTTACAATGCATCCCTCAGTATTAGTTACACCCGCTAAGGTTTCGCCTGATAAGGGTTACGCTCTTGTAGACCCATTAACCCTTACCCAGACCCCCTCTTGCGTCATCTAACAACTTACGTCGTGCACCCGACTCCCTTTGCCACGAGGGCTTACGGCGTCGCGAGTCATCTACCTGGTGCAGCTCATACTGGTGGATACGAATTATTCAGCTAGGTTGTATTTTACAGACTTGTGATTGCACTGTTTTACATTGGGAGGTCATTACAGGATTAAGTCCTTAGGGTTATCTGAGCGGTTCATTCCACATTCCATCCACCTTGGGCTACATTAACACCCATCATCACATCATCCATCCTACCATTCGCCCAGATGGGAACAACAATTATTAGGGTTTTTGAGGAGTAAAATACATCAATTCAACCATCTCAGTCATTTCCCACAATGACTGCCCAAAATCACTTTCATGTTTAAAGGATGATGATTGGGACATTTAATATCCCCGTACTTAAGAAAGACCAGCATGTCGCTTAAATACAACCTATAACTAGTATTTACCATATAGCTACTAGTGGTGACAAGGATTCATGGATTCAATTATCAAAGGATGGCATAATAATTAATTAATCATCAAATCGGTATTTAACTACCTTAAGATTTAATATACATTTGATTAAAGAATTAAAGCGTGCAATTTTGGTATTTTAAATGAATATAAGTTTACATAAAATGTAGTGTAACATCCGTTTTGGCTTACCTCCTAGGACCGGCTTCCCCTCCTCCTTCTCTCCTGTATGTGCACGCACGGTCATCTTCTTCTCTGCGTTTTCATGCCGACGCCGCCGCTATGCCAAGACGCTTCACCAGCTCCCCTGCCACCACCTACTCGGCATGGTCGCGTCTTGCCGCTTCGGGTCAAGAAGAAGCAGCAGCAGCCGCAGACCACCGCTCCGCGTGCACGCCTTGTCTTGTCGCCACACCAACCCGTCTTATCGCCGCTCCGCTCGTCCCCCACGCTCACTCTCGTGCGCCGCCCATATGCTGCGTCCGCCGCGACGCCCGACGCATCAGAAGCCGCCCGAAACCGCACATCGTCGCGGCCTTCCTCGCGCTTCGCGCCTGCGCTGCTTCTGCCTCGGGACCATGCCGCGCTCGGGCCGGACCCTCGTCCTCCTGCGCCATGGCCTCCCTATAAAGCTCCTCCTCCCCGCTTGACCTCCCACGCCCCCGAGCTCCGTAAGTCGAGCATCAGAGGCAGCGCTCCCCCTGCAGATCGCGCCGCCTCCGCGCCTCTCCGCCCGCTCGGTGAGTCCTCACCCGGCAGCAGCGTCACGAGCACCTCCACGACGCAAGAAGTTCATCCCCACCTCGCCCGCCGTCCCTGCCGCCGAGGTGAGCCGCCGCCCTCCTCTTCCTCACTTGGTGGCCGCCGCCGCTGGCCGCCTCGCCCAGAGCCCATGCCCGCCCACCATTGCCTCACATTGTGGCACATACTGGTCTGCGCCTCCCTCCTTGGCTCCCTCCGCCTTGCCGCCCAGCGTCGCCATGCCAACGCGCCCTTGCCACATGCCTTCTGCCTTGCCAGACATGCCTCCTCCCTTGTGGCCCTCTCGGCGACCAGCCCCCTGCCCGCCACCCACCCGCCGCCATGGCTGTATACTCCTCCGTCGCCTCCTCTGTTCTTCTCTGTGTAGCCAAGTGAACAGAGCAATGAAGAATGGGAATTGGCTTGAATTGGGGCCGATTTGGGGATTTAGTTGGAATTTTGGGCCCACATGTCATGTAACCTCCCTCCCTTTAGGCTGCCATGTGGGGCCCTCCTTCTTCTTGTCTTGGCGTGGACCGGCCTAGCCACATGCGCATGGACCGGTCCATGCACTATTCTATAGACTCCCTCTTTTCTAATTCAATTAACCTTCAAAAATTCATATCTTGTCCATTTTAACTCCAAAAATTATGAAATAAATTTCTAAAATTTGTTAAATCAAGATCTTGCTAATGGCATAGGACTTGATTAATTTGGAGTTTATTTATTATTCCTTATTTATTTATTTGCTCTCTTTGCCGTTGTGTCTTTTTCCCAGTATTCTCGCGATTAGGATTTGAAGACGCATGGCGACCCTCGAGTTGATCAAGACCAAGGCGTCCAAGATCCCTAGCCTTTAACCAAGGCGAGTCAATACTTTGACCATATTGATCCTACATTTTATGCAAATTATATTCGTTTAAATTAGCAAAATTGCATGCTTTATTTCTTTATCAAATGTATGTTAAAGCTTAAGGTAGTTACATACCCACTTGTTGATTAATTAAATTAATATGCCATCCTTGATAACTTGAATCCATTAATCCTTGTCACCCTAGTAACTATATGGTAATACTAGTTATAGGTTGTACTTAAGCGACATGCTAGTCTTGCTTAAGTACCGGGATATCCCAATCATCATTTCCTCAAAACATAAAATGGTTTGGGTAGTCATTGGTGGTCCATTGGCTAAAGGATTGTGAAAATAAATTGGTTTCCCTCCTCAAAACCCTAATGCTAGCTCTATCTGGGCGGATGGTGAGGTGGTGGGTGCTCAGGGAGCACATGGTTGGTTGGCTTGTGGAATGAACCGCCCAGATAACCCTAAGGACTTAATCTTGTCACGACCTCCTGTGTTAAACAAGTACAACCACAAGTCTGCAAAGTGCAACTTGGCTTAGTAAAGTTATTAAACCTCGGATGTCATCTCACCGGAGGGAATGAAGAACGTACAAGTCTTGGAGATACTCCGGCTTGGAAGGACACCAAAAGGTGAAGTTACCAATTTGTGCTAGACGTTGTGGTTTGGGCACCAAGCTAGACGTTGTGGTGAACATCCCGCACAACATATGGGCGAACCCGTATGGGTGGAATGACGGAAGGGCGAGATAGCTAGAAAGGTTCTTGTGATTTGCCGCCCAACTACATGACTACTAATCATGTGGGGTAACGGTAGACTATCTCTTGTGGGTAAAGTGTGCAACCTCTGCGAGAGTCTAAAGCTGTTTAAGCAGTAGTGCCTCTCGGTCAAAAGCGGATATGGGAATCATAACTTGAGTTAGTTCTATTTCAAAAACTTTGTGGGTGGTATGGAAAATGGTGAAAGGGCTCACCTAGCCCTGTTTTGGATTTTTGCCTGAGTCGTCGAGCTCAGTGGTTGTGATTATTGGAGGCCACTCCAATTAAAAGGATGCATTGGTAGAGTTTCCGACGGATGGATTCTCTACTAAAATAATTATTGCACATGCTCTCTTTATTAAAATGCAATTTGTTAAAAATGCTAAGTGATAGGACTTTGTAATTATGATATTTGAAAAGTTGCTTTCGCAAATAAAAGAACCCGAGCCATCCTTGTTAAGCCTTGCATGTATATAATTGCATTGTGTGTTGGCTCGCGAGCACGGTAGTAGTGCTCATTCTCGCTTCTTCCCCAACCCTTCAGATAATGAAGACAATGGAGACTACGCCTTCTACGATGGTCCAGAAGATGATGGACAAGGCTATGACGAGGAGTAGCATAGTCTGTAGTTTAGGTCTCGCCCAGTCTAAGTAGACCCGTTGGTACCCGCGTACAACCGATATTGTCCAGCCCTTGGTTAATATCCGTCGTACACAGGTCACCCCAGTCGCTTGCCTGTGTGAGATGAGCCCTACCTTCCCTTTTGCTTCCGCCAGACTTGGTCGTTCTTTTGTAATGTAATATATTTGGCCTTGTGCGGCCCTTTTGTAAAACTTCGACCGATGAGGTCTATGTTACCACGTGTTGTAATATATTTGTTTGAGCCACGCCTTGTATGAATGATTGACAATGTGTGTTGTGAAGTGCTAGCTCTTGATCCAGAGAATAGCACGATGATTCACAGAGGATTTGGATTCTCGAATCCGAGTCCCAAGCAGCTGATATCGAGCATCTGTTATGAGGACCCTAGTTAGATTGGTCGATTGCCTTAAGGACTTGGATTTTATTTTCAAAACCTAAGAAAAATTTTATCAAAACATAGAGTATTTATTGCTTCTACTCATCTTTCCTAGTTCCTTACTCATCTCTATTCTCATTAAGTGTTACTAACCTCTTCTCTTGTTTCAAAATTTGTAGATGGCCTCTTCTCCAGCTGCCGGCCCATGGGACCATTGCTCACATGGGGAGCATGACGGTTCTTCGCCGAGCTCCTTCGCCACCGATGGTGGAACTTGGTTTCATCCACCCTCCAATCTCTGAGAGGCCGGATGGCGAGAGTCATGGCTCACGAGTCTGGGCGATGGAGGTCTTCCTCTATCCTAGGATCTGGCGAGTTCAGTAGCTCATACCTTCGGCCGAGGCCCTCGTCATGACATCCCCGCGCCATCCAGACACGGCCGTGTCGCCATCACCCGCCTATGTTGGATGCACGAGGACCTCTGCGCGGATCCCCGTTCTCCTTCTTTCCGTACCTCCCCGACGGACAGCGCCTCCCGGAGTCCTTTGTCGCCATCGACAACGAGCCCCGCTTGACCCACCAGGTGCAGCTGACCCAGGCAATGGTTTACAGCATCCACTCCTTCACCGACGAGGTCCGCCCGGCCGACGCTTCTCGCCCGGCGGCTCACTCCGACACCCTCGCGCCAACCGAACAGAGTGATGAAGCCCTCTTTCTTTGCCAGATGGGAGAGAGACACCGTCACTACGGAGAGAGACGCCGCACTTGCAGAGGTGGCACGCCTCACTGCCGCCCTTGCGGCGCTACCTCGGCTCGGCTCGGCCCGGCCCGGCTCGGCTCGGTCCCTCTCCGGCCTTCCCTTCCAGCAGCGGGACGCGCAACCAACCTCTTCGCCCCCGAGGAGCCCGCACCAGATGATCACAGAAGCGTCGCGGACGCCCATCGCCGCCTTCGACGACCTTCGGTGTTCAGCGTGACGCAGCCTCACCATGCCTCCGCCGTCGGCCGAGTCATTCGGCTCGTCGAGCCAATCGAGCCGCTCCGCTCGAGTCCCGTTGGAGTAGTTAGGATGGTCTAGGTTAGCCAGTAGTGCTTGCTAAGCGATATTTTGGGTTGCAAGCACTTTTGTTTTTTCTTTTGTAGACGAGATGCATGTATCCTGTGTCATGACTTAGCTTAGCATATAAGCTTTGTTTGTTAGTCATGTAACACCTAACCCCCATAATATAATGCAGCCATTCTAGGCTTTGTATTGTACTTATTTGATCTTCTCGTTTGGTTTATGTTCTTCTGTGTGTGCCTTAGAGGGCTAGTGAACCCTCATATACCCCTCCCTGGTTCTCGCTAGTTCTAAACCTCAGTTTTCCTTCAGGATGCCGCCAAGAAGAGCCACCGCCCCAGCCCGTGGAGCCTTTGCAACTGGCCGAGGCCGTGGTCGTGGCCGTGGTCGTGGACAAGGACAAGAGCTACCTCCCCACCACCACTCACCCGACCATGGCACAAGTAATCTTTGCAACAGACTCAGATTCTCGGGCTTTGCTCAACAATCAAGATTCAGACTGCCGCCGCCACTCCAAACTCGTGACTTCTTAAGAACAAGACCTCTCACATTTGAAGCGACTAATGAACCTCTTGAAGCGAAGACCTGCTCGGGGATCTTGAAAAGAAGCTTAGACTTGCCGTTGCTCCGTCGCGGATAAGGTGGACTTTGCTACCCATCGGCTAAAAGGTGCCGCCGCTGCATGGTGGGAGAATTACCTTCTTTGCTAGAAGTAATGAAGGACCAGAGGATGAAGAAGAAGAAGATGCAGCGACAGAACCAGAAGTAGTGGGATCTACGAATGGAGAACCAGCTGACCCCGCCATTGAAGCGAGTGGAAGAAGAAGTGGTGGAAACACCTCTTGTGGAAAATGAACCGACTTGGCATCCAATTCCTTGGTCGAATTCAAAACCGCCTTGAAACCAATTTTGTGCGGCCGGTACCATGAGATCAAGAAGAACGAGTTCGAACTCTTAAACAAGGACATATGACGGTCAACGAGTATGTCACTAAGTTTACCAGCTTGCCCGCGCGCCCCCAATGACGTGGTGATGAGGAAGAAAAGATAGACCGCTTTGTGGAAGGTATGTGTAGTGACATGCGTGGAAAGCTTATCCTCCATGACTATGCCAACTTCCATCAGTTGATCAACAAGGCCCTACTGTTGGAAAATGAGAATAAGTTAGCAAAACTAGCCGCAAGAGGAAGATGCCTTTCGTAAATCGCAAGGAAGCTTTCATCGAAGTCAACATTCGGTAGCTCCTCCTTTAGATCTTCTGCCACACCTCGAAAAGTTCATCTCCAAGGCCCCAAGGAAGTGGTTTCCAGCACTCTCCGCCCTCTTGGACACCTGCCGCCACACCAACCCCGCAGACTAATCTCCTTTGTTTTGCTTGCGAAGAAAAGGACACTTTGCCAATCGGTGCCCTCATCGCAGCAACCACCCCCCAAAGAACAACCCCGAGCCGCTGCAATTCAAGGTCGAACCTCGGCTCGATAAGAGCCACGGACTTCTCAAGCTTCAAGGTCTACCCCATCGCAGAGCCGTGGCCATGTGAATCATGTCACCGTGAGGAGGCACAAGATGCCGCAGAGTGCTAATGGATGCGTTCTCTGTTAATTCAAGATTACCACAAGTTTTGTTTGATTCGGAGCTTCGCACTCTTTTGTTTCGAAAAGTTTGTTGAAAGGCTTAAGTTGCCGACCTATAAGTTAAAAAACCCGTGGTACTTAGTTCAGGGGACCCCTATATGCTACCTCGTTAGTCCCGAGTAGAGATTGCTTTGGAAGACTCGGATTCCTAGCCTCCTTCTTGTGCTAGAATCTCAAACATTGGATATCATCCTAGGGATGGATTGGTTGGCAGCGTATCATGGACTAATAGATTGCGCCAACAGGAAAGTGGTACTTGCCAAAGACCCTGGAACCACAATAAGGATTAGTGTGGATCGTTCCTCTCCTTTAGTTCGAACAATCCACCATCTTGGAGAGATGTCCCTAGAGACGACGCCTGTAGTCCAAGCTTACCCCGAAGTCTTCCCAGAAGAATTGCCAGGCATGCCCCCTGATAGAGATATCGAGTTTGTAATCAACTTGAAGCCAGGGACAGCCCCAATTGCCAAGAGACCATATAGGATGGCCGCTGACGAACTTGAAGAGTTGAAGACACAACTCGAAGACTTGCAAGAAAAAAGATTCATTAGACCTAGTTCTTCTCCCTGGGGTTCGCCAGTTCTCTTTGTGAAGAAGAAAGATGGTTCCGCCAGATTATGTGTGGATTATAGAGCCCTCAACGAAGTGACCATCAAGAACAAGTATCCCTTGCCCCGCATTGATGACCTATTCGATCAGTTGACAGGAGCTTCAGTTTTCTCCAAGATAGACCTGCGGTCAGGTTACCACCAGCTCAAGATCAGGAATGAGGACATTCCCAAGACAGCCTTTACCACCCGGTATGGCTTGTTTGAGTTCACAGTCATGTCGTTTGGCTTAACCAATGCACCAGCCTACTTCATGAATCTGATGAACAAGGTATTTATGGAATACTGGACAAGTTTGTAGTCGTGTTCATAGGCGACATCTTGATATATTCAAGACCAAGAAAGAACATCTTTGAACACCTACAATTGGTCTGGAAAAGCTTAAAGAGCATGAGCTCTATGCCAAGTGATAAATGTGAATTTTGGCTTCAGAAATCAGTTTCCTCGGACATATTGTATCCGCAGGAGGAATAGCGATTGATCCGCCAAGGTAGAAGCCGTGATGGATTGGAAACAAATTTCACATACATCGATGCGAAGTTCGTAGTTTTCTCGGTTTAGCCGGATACTATAGACGCTTCATAGAAGGATTCTCAAAGCTCTCCAAACCAATGACCCATTTGCTTAAAAAGGAAAAGAAGTATGAATGGACTGAGGCTTGTGAGAAAAGTTTCCAGGAATTGAAGAAGAAATTGACTTCTGCACCAGTATTAACCCTGCCAGACATTCAGCAAGACTTTGAAGTCTATTGCGATGCATCACGCCAAGGTCTTGGATGCGTGCTTATGCAAGGAGGAAAAGTTGTAGCTTATGCCTCCAGACAACTTCGCCCTCATGAAGACAACTATCCAACTCATGACTTGGAATTAGCAGCAGTAGTGCACGCCCTCAAGATTTGGCGGCATTATTTGATTGGAAATCATTGCAACATCTACACGGACCACAAGAGTCTCAAGTACATCTTCACCCAATCTGATCTCAACCTTCGGCAAAGAAGATGGTTAGAGTTGATAAAGGATTACGACTTGGATGTTCATTATCATCCCGGAAAGGCTAATGTAGTCGCCGATGCATTAAGCCGCAAGTCGTACTGCAATAATGTTATGATTCAAGAACACCAACCTGAGCTCTATAAGGAATTCGAAGCCCTCAACCTTTGTTTGATAGAGCAAGGTAACCCGACGCCATGGAAGCACATCCAACTTTAGAAGAGCAAATCAAGACCGTTCAAAAGAACATCACGAGTCCAAAGATTCAAGCGTCTCGTGGCTAAAGGAAAAACCCCAAGATAATCGAAGATCGGCAAGGAATTCTATGGTATGGGACCGTCTCTTTGTTCCCCACCGAAGGAACTCAAGGATTTAATTCGAAGAGGCCCACACTCGAGATATACCCTACATCCAGCGGTACAAAGATGTATCAAGACATGAAGATTTTGTCTTGGTGGCCACGCATGAAAAGAGATATCGCCGAGTATGTAGCTTTGTTGTGATGTATGTCAGCGAATCAAAGCCGAACATCGAAGCGGCGGATTGCTTCAACCCTGCAAATTCCCGGTGGAAATGGGAAGAAATTGGAATGGATTTCATTACGGTCTACCCCAACCAAGTCCGGATGTGACTCGAGATGGGTTATAGTTGATAGATGACCAAAGTAGCCCATTTTATCCCATAGAAGACAACCTACAAGGGAGACAAGTTAGCCGAGCTATACATGGCTCGTGTCGTGTCTACATGGAGTACCCAAGAGGATAGTCTCGATCGAGGATCTCAATTCACCTCACATTTTGGGCTAGTTTGCATGATGCCCTTGGGACACACCTTGATTTCACAGACATCATATCACCCATGAGACCGATGGTCGACAGAAAGAACAAATCGATTCTAGAAGACATGCTTGAGCACGTGCTTTGGAATTTACCGAGATCGGGAGAAGTGTCTACCGTATGCCGAGTTTGCATACAATAACATTATCGATCAAGTTTGAAAATGTCCCCATTCAAGCACTTTATGGGAGAAAATCGCGAACCCTCTGCATTGGTCGAATCAATGAAGGATATATATTTGGACCGGATACCCTCAAGCAAGTCAAGAGAAAGTTCGACTAATCGAGATCGCCTTCAAAATTGCTCGACCAAGGCAAAAGAGTTATGCCGACAACCGTCGAAGGAAATTGACTTTTGAAGTTGGAGACGCTGTATACCTCAAGGTATCCCCACTTCGTGGAACTCGAAGATTCAAAGTAAAGGGCAAGCTCGCCCCAAGATATATAGGACCATTTCCGATTACCGCCAAGCGTGGAGAAGTAGCCTATCAGCTAGAGCTACCGGAACATCTGTCAGAGGTTCACAACGTGTTTCACGTCTCCCAGCTCAAGAAGTGTCTCAGAGTACCTGAAGAGCAGACGCCCGTTGAAGCCATCGCCCTTCAACAAGATCTAACCTATCCAGAGCATCCAATCAAGATCCTCGATGTCATCGAGAAGCGAACAAGACGCCAAGTCTTCCGCCTTTGCAAGGTCCAGTGGAGTCACCACTCAGCCAAGGAAGCCAACTGGGAACGCGAAGATCAACTGAAACAAGACTACCCGTTCCTGTTCGCGGAGCAGTTCGAATCTTGGGGTCGAGATTCCGTTTAAGGTGGGCAGGATTTGTAACATCCGTTTTGGCTTACCTCCTAGGACCGGCTTCCCCTCCTCCTTCTCTCCTGTGTGTGCACGCACGGTCATCTTCTTCTCTGCGTTTTCCCGCGGCCGACGCCGCCGCTATGCCAAGACGCTTCACCAGCTCCCCTGCCGCCACCTACCGGCATGGTCGCGTCGCGCCGCCGGGTCAAGAAGCGGCGCAGAGTCGCAGCCACCGCTCCCGCGTGCACGCCTTGTCTTGTCGCCACACCAACCCATCTTGTCGCCGCCCGCCTCCCCCCCCTGCCGCTTGCGCGCCCTTGCCAGCCAATCCTGCCTGCGCCCGCGCGACATGAGCCCGCCCGAGCCGCACATCGTCGCGGCGCTTCCTCCGCGCCACAAGCCGCTGTCCTTCTTGCCTCGGGACCATGCGCGCTCCGGACCGGACCCCCTCGTCCTCCGCGCCATGGCCTCCCTATAAAGCTCCTCCTCCCCTTGACCTCCCACGCCGCCCGAGCTCCGGTAAGTCGAAGCAGAGCCAGCCGCGCTCCGTGGGCGGTCGCGCGCCTCCGCGCCTCCTCGCCGCTCGGTGAGTCCTCACCCCAAGCAACGCGTCCACGAGCACCTCCACGACGCAAGGAAGTTCATCCCCACCTCCTTCGCCGTCCCGTCGCCGAGGTGAGCCGCCGCCGCGCCTCCTCTTCCTCACCGTGGCCGCCGCCGCCGCCCGCTCCTTCTCGCCCGAGCTCGCCCACCACCTTGCCTGCCCCTCACAGCCTCCGGTCGCGCTTCCTCATTGCTTCGCTCGCCGCCGACGTGCGTAATGCGCCGCCGCCAATCAAGCCGCCGCCTTCTGCCTGGCTCCAGGCATGTGCCGCCTCATGTGGCCGCCCTCGGCGACCAGCATACCTGCCACCACCCGCCGCCTGCCCACGGCCGCCCCTCCATCCGTCGCCTCCTCTGTTCTTCTCCTGTGTAGCCAAGTGAACAGAGCAATGAAGAATGGGGAATTGGCTTGAATTGGGGCTGATTTGGGGATTTAGTTGGAATTTTTGGGCCCACATGTCATGCTTAACCTCCCCTCCCTTTAGGCTGCCATGTGGGGCCCTCCTTCTTACTGTGCGCGTGGACCGGCCTAGCCCTGTGCGCATGGACCGGGTCCATGCACTATTCTATAGACTCCCCTCTTTTTCTAATTCAATTAACCTTCAAAAATTCATATCTTGTCCATTTTAACTCCAAAAATTATGAAATAAATTTCTAAAAATTTGTTAAATCAAGATCTTGCTAATGGCATAGGACTTGATTAATTTGGAGTTTATTTATTGTTCCTTATTTATTTATTTGCTCTCTTTGCCGTTGTGTCTTTTTCCGGTATTCTCGCGCGATTAGGATTTGAAGACGCCGGCGACCCTCGAGTTGATCAAGACCAAGACGTCCAAGATCCCCTAGCCTTTAACCAAGGCGAGTCAATACTTTGACCATATTGATCCTACATTTTATGCAAATTATATTCGTTTAAATTAGCAAAATTGCATGCTTTATTTCTTTATCAAATGTATGTTAAAGCTTAAGGTAGTTACATACCCACTTGTTGATTAATTAAATTAATATGCCATCCTTGATAACTTGAATCCATTAATCCTTGTCACCCTAGTAACTATATGGTAATACTAGTTATAGGTTGTATAGCGACATGCTAGTCTTGCTTAAAATGCGGATATCCCAATCATCATTTCCTCAAAACATAAAATGGTTTGGGTAGTCATTAGTGGTCCATTGGCTAAAGGATTGTGAAAATAAATTGGTTTCCTCCTCAAAACCCTAATGCTAGCTCTATCTGGGCGGATGGTGAGGTGGTGGGTGCTCGAGGAGCACATGGTTGGTTGGCTTGTGGAATGAACCGCCCGAGATAACCCTAAGGACTTAATCTTGTCACGACCTCTGTGTTAAACAAGTACAACCACAAGTCTGCAAAGTGCAACTTGGCTTAGTAAAGTTATTAAACCTCGGATGTCATCTCACTGGAGGGGAATGAAGAACGTACAAGTGTGGAGATACTCCGGCTTGGAAGGGACACCAAAAAGGTGAAGTTACCAGCTGCGCTAGACGTTGTGGCCGGGGCCAGCTGCGCTAGACGTTGTGGTGAACATCCCGCACAACATATGGGCGTAACCCCGTATGGGTGGAATGACGGAAGGGGCGAGATAGCTAGAAAGGTTACTGTGACGGTCGCCCAACTACATGACTACGGAATCATGTGGGGTAACGGGTAGACTATCTCTTGTGGGTAAAGTGTGCAACCTCTGCAGAGTCTAAACTGTTTAAACAGCCGTGCCTACGGTCAAAGGCGGACATGGGAATCATAACTTGAGTTAGTTCTATTTCAAAAACTTTGTGGGTGGTATGGAAAATGGTGAAAGGGCTCACCTAGCCCTGTTTTGGATTTTTGCCTGAGTCGTCAATCTCAGTGGTTGTGATTATTGGAGGCCACTCCAATTAAAAGGATGCATTGGTAGAGTTTCCGACGGATGGATTCTCTACTAAAATAATTATTGCACATGCTCTCTTTATTAAAATGCAATTTGTTAAAAATGCTAAGTGATAGGACTTTGTAATTATGATATTTGAAAAGTTGCTTTCGCAAATAAAAGAACCCGAGCCATCCTTGTTAAGCCTTGCATGTATATAATTGCATTGTGTGTTGGCTCATGAAACACGGTAGTAGTGCTCATTCTCGCTTCTCCCCAACCCTTCAGATAATGAAGACGATGGAGACTACGCCTTCTACGATGGTCCAGAAGATGATGGACAAGGCTATGACGAGGAGTAGCATAGTCTATAGTTTAGGTCTCGCCCAGTCTAAGTAGACCCGTTGGTACCCGCGTACAACCGATATTGTCCAGCCCTTGGTTAATATCCGTCGTACACAGGTCACCCCAGTCGCTTGCCTGTGTGAGATGAGCCCTACCTTCCCTTTTGCTTCATTGAGACTTGGTCGTTCTTTTGTAATGTAATATATTTGGCCTTGTGCGGCCCTTTTGTAAACTTCGACCCGATGAGGTCTATGTTACCCTATGTTGTAATATATTTGTTTGAGTTCACGCCTTGTATGAATGATTGACAATGTGTCTTGTGAAGTGCTAGCTCTTGATCCGAGGAATAGCACGATGATTCACAGAGGATTTGGATTCTCGAAATCCGAGTCCGACATGTAGGCTCAAAATGATCAAAGTATTGACTCGCTTGGATTGTAGGTAAGAGGGTCTTGATGATCTCGTGTTTGATCAAGTTGAAGATTTCCCGCGTCTTTGAATCCTAATTGGACGAATGTACCGAAAAAAAGGGACAACCAAAAGGAAACAAATAAATAATAAAGAACAATAAATGAACTCCAATTTAAACAAGACATATGCCATTAGCAAGATCTTGAATTTACAAAATTTTAGAAACAAATTTCATAATTTTTGGAGTTACGACGAGGGTGAACGAGACTTTCGAAGATTGGTTTGGAATTAAATCAAGGAAATAAGGAAGGGAGAGAGAAAGTCGGTGCACCGCACAGTGCATGGACCGGGTTCATGTAAAGGGTTCATGGGTGTTTACTGTATCTGGGCCCACTTGTCAAAGAGAGAGGGAGAGACATGTGCATATGACATGTGGGGCCCGCTCGGTTCTTTCCCAATTTCATTCCTCTCGGTACAGGGAAAAGGGAGCAGAGGCGGCGCTTGGGCGGCATTAGGCGGTGGCGGCACCGGTGAGTGAGGCGGCGGGGCAGCCAGCGAGTGGGTGAATCGGAATCCCGTGGGGGCAGGGAGGCCATGAGTGACGGTGGTGTCGTTGGAAACACACGGCGGCCAAGAATGGCGCAAAAGGCGGCGGCGGTACAACGGTGAAGCAGCGGTGGCCTGGCAAAATCGGCGTGAGCATGGGCCGTGCCCGGGGGTGAGGAGACCAGTGGTGGGGTTGGAGGAGTCTGGGGGTGGCCGAGGTGGTCTGGCGGCGGCGTGGGCGGAGGAGAAGAGGCGGTGACAGCGGCACGTCTCAGCGGCAGGGAAGGAGAAGGGAGGAAGGGAACGGCATCCTCAGCTCCGGTAGCACCTTGTGACGCGGTTGACCAGGCGAGATACTCACCGGAGCGGTTGTGCGGCGGCAAGGCGGCATGGCTGAAGAAGCTCGGGTGCGGCGGTTCTTCGGTTGGAGCTTACGAGTGAAGCAAGGGGCAAAGTGGGGAGGAGCAAGGGGCACAGGGGAGCTCTTATAGGTGGGCAAGGAGGCGAGGGAGACGTTGGGCTCTGACGGCCACGCGTGGTGCTCGCGCGGTCTTGAGACGGCCGCGGTGTCATGGGCGCACTAACACGAGCGAAGCGACAGGGCAGAGGCAGGTGGGCGTGGCAGGGAGTTGATGACGACAACGATGACTTGCACGGCTCACGACGGGCGGCGGCAAGCGACGCGTGGCTAGCGCTTATTGCTTGATCTTGCGACAAGGGCGCTGAGGTGGCGCGTTGCATTGGTGACGCACGAGCGTAGAGCTTGAGGGCAACAAGGCGAGGAGGGCTCAAGTCTTGAGACTCTGAGGGTCGACGGAGTGGGTTCTGACCGGTCTTCAGTGGGCACATGGGTGCTTGCCTGCGGGAGAAGAAGGATAGGGGGAGCTCGGGCTGGCGTGGGCATGGCAGTGATCGAGTGGTGCGTCTTGATGGTGGCAGAGGTAGGTGGTGGGGCATCGGTAGCGTCAGAAGCGAAGACAGTCGTGTTGGGCGTCCTAGACAAGGAAGGGTGGCATGGGCTGGAGGCCAGGGTAGGCTGCTGACGGGGGCGCATGGGGAAGGAGCATGGTGGTTCCGGTTGGGGAAGAAGACAGGAGGGGAGGAGTGGGCCGGCCCAAGGGAGCTGGGCTGGGAGGAGATGGGGCTGAGCCCAACTGAAAGGAGAGGCAAGGGTGAGAAAGGAGCCCAAATCCGAAAAAGAGAATTCAAATTCGAATTTGAATTCAAGAATTCGCAAAAAGGTTTGAAACACAAACCCGAACTTAGAAGAAGCTAGAGGATTTTGAAAATAATTGTTAATTTGAATTACGGTTGAAAACTGAAAACCAGAATAATAATTACTATTCGCCGTTTGAAAATGGGAATGTTACATGGGTGGTGGAGATCTTGGGGAGAGAAGGGGAGAGAGAGAGAGAGAGAGAGAGAGAGAGAGAGAGAGAGATGGGAGGAAGGGAGGTGGTAGAAGGAGTTGGGTGTTGGCGTGGACGTAGATGTGGACGCCAAATTAGCTATATATATCCACGTAGACGCCACATAAGCTAAAACCGGCTCCGAATGGCTTAGAGGGGATAATTTGTCAGGTATTGACATTTGACGGGGAGGGGGTCAAACATCTAGTTCTGAAGTTAAAGGTTGAAATTCATACTTTCACAAAAGTTTTTTTTTGGGGGGGGGTGTTCAAATGGACTTATTCCTCAATTTATCAAGTAAATCTCCTAAGCACTTCAAATATACTGCCAAAGTTCCTTTATTTTTTAGGAGGAACCACATATTTCTCTAGCATAGACCATGCATTAGTCAGGCCTCGATATTCCTAGGATTCAGCAAGACATTGTCAAGTTAGACACTGACCCACGCGCGCACACAATACTGCAAGTTGATTAGAAATCTAGAATGTGACAAGGAAGTTTAAAATTTCCGATATTAGTAATTGGGATGTGCAATAGTAAGATTTATGATTTTTTTTGTAAATTGGGGGGGTGGGGGTTATGGTAATGCTAAATTGATTATAGTCTAGTATTTGAATGTGGAGTTATCACCATGAGTAAACTCTTAATTGCATGTATTGTTAAGCTACTTTGGGTCCAGGGCCAATTCTATATACAGCGTTAGTATATAGAATTTTGACAAATACAGTTCTGTAGCTCCCTATGCAATACTGTGAATGCAGGATTTTGACATTTTGTAAATGGAAAGATGTCAACGGTGCAATTCATACTTGTTATGCATTATGCAGAAAAGACATTGAGTAAGCCGTGGGCAATGGGAGGAATGAAATTATTAGTGGACTTCTTGACAGCGTTGCAAAAATTGTTTTTTTCTCACCACCATAGCTTAATGAGATATCTTATGTCATCCTTATAAGCATATTCTTCGCAGATAATAAAAGTATACAACTTGACATGGCCGCACATACATTGTGCAAATATATAACAAGTGCATACGTGACATACTCTCATCTACACAGTGAACTACATAACATAATTTTGATAGAAAATACATGGTAACTCATCTGCATATCCTAGGAAGCACTCGGCTATCGCACATATACAGTTACTCTTGTCCAAGAACTCCACGACTTAATTCTTCAAAGAAAATATATGGTAACTCACATGCATCCATACAAGCACTCGACTATGTTATTGGCTCATGGGATATATGTTAGTGTCGCAAACTAGCTGAGGATGACAATTCTTGCTCCAGACTATAATACTCCGAGATGTCTTGATTTGTTAAATTGATATGTGCATGCGAGGTCCTAGCTGTTGGGCATAACAAAGGCTCAATCTCTCCAATGTTTCCTGGGAAAAGCTGAAATTTTCGTTGCCTCTTAGATCTCAGGAACTGCAGCCTCATCTCTACTTCTTTCATAGTAGGTCTCTCACCTGCTTTGCCCTTCAAGCATGCTTCTGCAAGCGAGACAATATCATCAATCTCTTCTTGGTCCGCATCTTCCACAACTTTAGAATCCATTATTTCCATGACAGCTCCCTCTTGAAGACCTTCAATGAAGTAATGAGACAAGTTTTGCTTTCCACCGAGATCATTGATAAAAACTGGCTTCTTTCTTGTCAAAAGTTCTGCAAGTATCACTCCGAAACTATATACATCACTCTTCTCGGTCAGTTGGCCAGTATGGTAATACTCTGGATCTAAGTAACCGAATGTGCCATGGACATTTGTCACCACATGAGTCTGATCAAGTGAAATAGATCTTGAAGCACCAAAGTCAGAAACCTTTGTAGTGAAGCTGTCATCTAGGAGTATGTTGGAAGATTTTACATCTCTGTGGAAAATTGGTATTGTAGCTGCTGAGTGGAGATAAGAAAGTGCACCTGCAACTTCTGTTGCAATTCTAATGCGATCATCCCATGCCAGCAAGCATTTAACACTTACATCAGTGTGAAGAAGGTCGTACAATGTGCCATTGGATATGAACTCATAGACCAGCAAAGGCACCTCTGTCTCGAGACAACAGCCGAAAAGCTTCACTATATTGCGGTGAATAATTTGAGATAGGATAGCAACCTCGTTAATAAACTGGTCTGTCTCAGTTTGCTCCACTATTTGGGACTTTTTAATGGCCACTACATGTTGATCAGATAGAATCCCTTTGTAAACTGTGCCATGTCCTCCTCGGCCAAGAACACGAGCAACATCAAAGTTGTTGGTTGCCTTCTCTAGTTCCTCCAAGGAGAATATCTTTGTCTTATCTGCGGTATTTTCGTCTGAGATTAGTTGTTCCAAGAGTAGGCCTTGATTTTTCTTGTAGTATGCCCTTCGTATTTTCTTCTGTATGCCTCTCTTCCACTTGCCGACGAGTACACTTGTACCAAATGCAATAATTATGGACCCAAGGCCAGAACCAATTCCAATTGTAACACCTGGATCCAATAGCTGTAGTCAGGAAAGCACAGTGTGTTTTGCGAATTGTAACTACACCGAGGGGATTCAGTTCGTTATGACTTACCTAGAAGAAGATTGCGTCTCTTAGTTGATGTCACACATTTCCCTTTTGTTGGATCAAACTCCTTTCCGTGCGTGCAACCTGTACAGCTATAGCCATCAGGAAAATTTTGGCTTGTGCCTTTACAATAGTTTGGTAGTTTACACTCATCGATATCCGTAAATAGTAGGGAAGTGAGCGCTAATTGATGGTTTTGAATCACTCTAGCAATTATGGTACATGCATGTGTATGTAAATTATGCACTTAACATTTATTTTTCACACCATTAACTAATCATCCTACAAGCGAGAGTGGTGGGGAATGGAAAAAACAATGAGGGAGGAAGACGTTTTAAAACTTTGTTAAAACTAAAAGTTGTATTTACCATAGCTGTCCCTATAATATTTTTTTTCCATGGGTGCGGGTGTTGGCACGGACCTGCGCAACCATCTTGAATGTATGAGTTGCCTTCGTAGCCATTGGAACATTTGCAATGATAGCCAAACTATGTCCATTTTGCATGTGCATAGTCCCCCACCCAAACACACACAGACACTATCTCCATTTTCTTTTACTTATCGATTAAAACATCGAATACTTTTGATGTCTATAAAAGCTTAACTCGGTATAAATGAAGCTCCGTATAAAAGCTTAACTCGGTATAAATGAACCTCCGTATAAAAGCTTAATATGTATCCTCTGGTGTCTCAAAAGGAATGAATTGCACGGGTGTATAAAATTAACCATGACTTGAAGCTTAATATAGATGGGTCCTCTGATCACCCTGACAGACGCAGGAGGATGGGGCGCAGCTCTCCGAGATGATCAGGGAGAGAGATCATTTCCCTTTTTTAAATAAAAAAAATCATGCTTTGTGACTAGTGAACTAGCGATTTTGGCTATATCATCTAGTTAATAAAAATCCAATTCCGTCCCCCCAAAAAAAACAACTCTTTGGAATTTGAGTGACAAGTGTACTAGCGATGTTTCACAATCCAAGTTTTAGTCAGCCATTTCATGTACTAGGAAAAGAATGCAGCTGGTTGCAATTTGCACTGAAAGGCAGAGCGAGCTTACCTGCACAGCCATCTTGTATGTATGGATTTCCTTCAAAACCATGAGAGCACTTGCAACGATAGCCAAGCTGCATCGTACGTATCCCATAGCCATGGGTGACATTAAGGCAAATACTGTTGACACTGCGGCATGCGTACGTATCCCTGTTTTGCATGCTCATAGCCATCGGACATGATAAATTCGTGACAGCCCACCACATCTTCATACCGTATTCATCAGATAAATCGAAAAGGTCATCCAGAGGGTTGTCTTCTTTTATGTACCTACCGTGCTCGCCTGTAACTACTATTTCTTGGTTGCTCGGCGCGTCCTCGTCTGGAACTGCTATTATCCTCGGCGCGTCTCTAACACTCAGATATCCTTCGTTTACTGATATGTGGGTCACAGTATAGTTTACGGATCCTCGGTTGAGGATTGTGATGTTTTCTGACGTGCAGTTAAGTCGAAACTTTTCAAGCGCGTAGCAGCCTTCTTCGAGCCCAAAAGGGAAGGGAATCCTTGTGTTCCCACATGATCCCATACAATTTCCTTTAGGTGTGAGGTTGTAACCTGCTCCTGGATAGATTGATACCGGAAGTAATTGTTAGCCATAATCTTGATTGTTGAGTTTTATTAGCTGCTATTTCGGTTGTTAGCACAAAGTACGGTTAATCTGTTAGCTGCAGTTAGTTTGTTAGAGTTAGTTTGGATAAGCTAGTAGACTGCACGGAGCAACATTCAGTTTGTTAGAACTGTTAGCTCTCGGTTGGATTATGCTGTTAGTACGTAGTTGTTAACTCCTGTGTGAGTCATCTATATATATATAAAGGAAACAGCAAAGCCAAAGGCAGTCCAGCGGCAAACACCAAAGAAAAAGTTCATCGTCTCTCTCCTGTTTGTCTCCTGTTTTGGAGTTCACCTCATGTAGAGTGCGTGCGTACGTGAGCTTTATTTTGCTTCCAGAGAGTTGTGAGCACATGTACATGTGGCTCTTGTCTACACGACAGCGTGTGCGTGTGCTTGTGTTTTGTGTTGGCGTTGAGTGTTCTCGCACGATGTTTGTCTAGTTCTTCAACTTGGTTCCAACAGTAATATTAGGAGCATGGGAGTTAAAAAAAGGGGGATGCTATTTAGAATTAGACTATCACTAAAGAAATAGGATTTGCTAGAAAATTGAAAGGGAGTGTGCTATTTGTTGTAAAATCTAGCTAGCTCATGGCGTGGACAAACCTAAACGACCCATTAAGCATTAGAACATTACAGTAATCAAGGAAGGTGCACTTAGGCCTCAGCCTACAAATTGATATGACCCTCTACAAATTGTAAACACTAAACCCTCGTACCTCAAAAACTAATAAATTGAAGGCTCGGAAGGAACATATTTATAGCTCTTGTTTTTATTGTTCTACATCTACTCTTGTGATTGATCGTGTGTGTGATTACAGATGTTGATTATTGGGTTGGCAATGCACTAGCTAATTCGTAACACTACTAAAAAGATATATTGAGTTTCTTGTGAGATTATTTTATTAATTTAAGTAAACTCATTAAAAAAATGAACATGTTACTTAACGTTGGAAACTCTAATACGATTTTTTTTGTTTAAAAAATGTTATCGTTATCTAAATTATTTTAAAGAAATGTAAAATTAGAGGATATTGTCACGCCCCATGTTGTCTCAAATTACCTAGGATTCAAAGCCTTGCTTTGTAACAGAGTTGTCTTTTTGTTCGCTTTTTTTGGTAAATCACGCTGTAAGGACTACCAGAGAGAGATCTACCTCTGCAGCCACCCAGGACGTAAGGATTGCCGAGCGTATCACCGGAGCATGAACAAGAGTAGCCTCCTCCAGACGGTAGATTCGTGCAGAGGCTTTCGTTGTTACAGGCATAGCTTGCGATATTCATTTTGCACTTCCACAACTTGGTTGGTCCGTGATGGCTATCTTAAAGCGTACCCCTTCGACGTTGCTTTCATTTACCCAACTTGAGTAAATATCACTCGTATTAAATGTGTAGTCGTATGCTAAGAAAACCTTGGCATTAGGGAGCGCTTTATCTGATTGTGCTATGGTGCCATCACGCCGGCCAAGTCTGAACCCAAACGCTCGCAGGTCCCGTTCAAAGCCCATGTAGCAGCAACCAATCCCATTGCAGGGTTCATTTGCCTTCTCCATGGTCACTCTGTCGTCTACGCAAATACTCATGCAAGAACCGATGGTCTTGTTCGTAGCATGATCGAACAAGTACATGTCGACACCGCAGCCAACAGCGTACAAATAGTTCCATTCTTCATCGATAATAACGCCCTTAACAGGGGCCTCCCAGAACATGTTATAGATGTCCACACCTGGTCCCATGGTAATGTTGAAGTTGATAGAAGAGGCATCAACTTCATTTACCGCGGGATATATGCCAAGGATTTGAGTAGTACTACTATTACCCAGAAAGAGCTTGGGGGCCTGAGTGGTGTTGTCGCAGTTGAGCTCGAAGCCTTGCCGGAAGCAGCCAGACCCTATCCCGAAGGGATAGGAGATGTCGACGTCCCCGCACCTGGAGGGGCAGTGAGCCAGGGAGCCATTAGAAGGGATGTGCAAGAGCCCATTCCCTCCGGCCACTCCAGAGACTGCGGCCGATGCTCGCGGGACAGCTGCTGCCAAGCACACCAGCAAAAGGGACAAGGCGCAAATTGTCACCGCGGTGCAGCTCATGGTTGCTCCGGTCAGCTTGTCTGTGTTCGTGGTTGGTTTTGTGGGATTCAGTGTTACGGGATCAATAGATATTCAGTGTCAGCTATATATACCCACACAAAGGAATAATCGACCTGGGTAAGATTCGTGTTAGTTGTACACCACTGATGTGAAATTTACAAGGAAAAGTAGTGTACGGTTTACCACGACGTCTTACCGTGGCCCAGACGCGCGGTGGTAGCTACACGTATATGGCTGTAAACGTATGAAGTCCACGAGTACCGGTCCCATCACATGTGACGGTCGTCGCCGGGGTCATCATTTTTAACGAGTCGCGCGTGGCTGTTGAGTATGCAGCTTGGCCGATGGGCGATATATGCATGACGACATGCATGGAAAAACCTCAGATTCTATCGTGCCAAGTCACCGAGAGAGAGATAGAGAGTTCCCCTTGATCTAGATTGATGCCGGGGACCGCTGACTGAGGACTACAGTGTTTTCCAGAACACCTTCGACGGCGAGTTCGAACCGTCGTACGGCCGGCATTGCTAGTCGCCTGTCAATGTTTTTTGCACAGTGTTTTAAATCGGTGCTATTTTGCACTGAATTCATTCTTGTACAGGGATTTTTTTAATAGTGTGCAAATAAGTCATTAGAATCATGGGTATTTCAAACATTTCAATAATAAACCATAGCTCAAAAGCAAAAAAAAAAAAGACAGGTTACCGAACTCCATGCTTGATTTAAAGGTGTGTATAAGCTGCTTAAGCAAAAAAGTTGGGTTTAAGCTATAAGCTAAAAAAACCTAATAGCATCTTTAGTGTATTAAACCGATGTCGATTCAAAGTTATGCCACGTAAGTATTTTAGGAACTGAGCTTGTTTTTCTCCAATGTATTGAACCGATTCCTACTAATAACTGGGACCCACGTTACATTAAAAAACCACAAAATAACACTAGTACATACAGACTCATCACAGACGGTTCGAAACCGTCATCACAGACGATTTTTGAACCGTCTGAATTTCACTACTGGAGAACCGATCTTTCCTGTTGGGGTTTTATTTTCCCAACAGGCGTGTCGTGAACCGACAGGAATGATTTAGCTACCATCGGTTTGGATGTACCGACAAGGAAGCAAGAAGTTTTGGTGACGGTTTAATATATAACCGTCAAGAAAATTATCATTCGCATTGGTTTACGCGTACTCACAGGAATTTCGTTGCCGCGCCCTATTTTTGTTGTCGCGCCACATATTTGGTCGCTATCATTCGTGTCGGTTTACGCGTACCCACAGGAATTTCGTTGCCGTGCCCCATTTTCGTCGCCACGCCACATATTGGTCGCTGCATTTTTCCGGTCGGTCTTCGCCTAAACCGACAGGAGAACAAAACAAAGGGGCTGTTTGGTTCGGCGCCCCACATAACCATACCAAAATTTTGGTGTTACCCTAACAATTTGGCCATCATTTGGTTTAATACCAAAATTTGGCTTTGCCCTAAAAAAATTTGGCTTGCTGGCTTTGCTAAGCCATTTAGTTGTAAAATTTTGGTTCCTTGAAATTTATTTGGTTTGGAGCCTGTAGCCAAACCAAAATTTGGGTAGTGCCAAAGCACAGGCAAAAGCCAATTTGTTGGCAAAATAATGGCGTTTGGTTTGTGGCCAACAAGAGCCAAATATTTAGCAAAATTGCATAGGCTACTATTTGGTTTGGGACCAAATATACTACCAAAATTTTGGAAGAGTTGATTTTTGTTGTTTGGTTTAGAGCCAAGGTTGAATGTAGATACTTTACCAATCTGAGAGGTGAGATTACCTCTGTGACATGCAAAAGCAACAAGCACTTTGATGCGATGATAACACATTGCAAATTTTCTAGAATTTTAAAAGCTTTTCCTAATTATTTTAAAGCCAAAATAAATTATGTGCAAAAACTATTACCAATTTTAAGTTGGAAATATTTTATTTAAGTCCAAAATAACTCTAGGAATTTCTGCGAATTTTTCTAGAATTTTTGGATTTTATGTGCTATTTTCTAAAACCAATTTGAATTAACAAGATTATTTTAAATTGCTAAATCAAATTAAACTCTCAAAGCAGTCTTGAGCTGAAACCTTCTCATTAAACCTATTCAAGCAGCGGCCCACTCGGCCCGCTTCTCCGTCGCGTTTCACTCCAACTTCGTTTGGACGTTGATTTAGATCGGACGGTCCGCCGCTGGGATGTTGGACCGCTCGAGCGGCAATCTTAATCGGGCCATCAATCACGATCGGACGGTCCACATTGGCTGGGACGTTCGACCCGATCCGACGTCAATCTTGATCGAACCATCAATCACGATTGGGCGGTCCACATTAGGCTGAGACGTTGGACCGCTCGAACGTGTTGACTGATCGGATAGTCAATCTTGATCCAACGGCGAAAGCGAGTTGGAGTAAAAGCGAGCGGGAAAGCGGGCGCGTTGAAGTTGGAATTTAGCAATTTAAAATTTTGAAATTGGCTTTAGAAAAAAATAAAAATTTTGATTCACAAAAATTGCTAAATTATTTAAATAAAAAACTTAAAACAAAACATTTTGGCTTTAAAATAATTAGGAAAAGTTTTTAAAATTTAAAATTTTCAATGTGTTATGGACAAAATTGAATGTCAAGAGGTAATCTAGTTTGGTAGAGTAACAAACCTTCAAACCAAATAACAAAAATCCCTTCCAAATCGCTATCTCATGTTTCTCCAATCTCCATTCTCGGTCAGGCCACCATTTCACCTCCTCCAGACCGGCCCCCTCCGCCCCCTCTCGGCGGGCGCCCCCGGGCGCTCCGCCTCCTCCAAATCTACGCCCCCCCCCCTGTCGCCTCTACCTCCTCTAGATCTACTCTCCCCGCCTCGTCCCTCCACCCCCCATATTCTCTGCCGGATGATGCCCCCCTCCGCCTCCTCTAAACCTTGCCCGTCCACACCCTCCAGACACCCCCCGCCTCACGCCTCCTCAGGCATCGCCCGCCCTCCCTCGCCTGCCCCCTCCGCCTCTCCAGACATCGTCATGCCTCTCCTCTCTGGGCGCCCACCTTAATTGATCAAAATCCCGAAATCAAGCCCCACCTCCGCCGCAGCTCTGTATGCTCCTGATGGTAGTCGATTTCTTGGCTTTTTATGAGATAAGGAATGGGAAGCTAGAGTTTAATGTGGATCCTGAATGATGTAGTGTTGTCGAACTCTTCTCGACGAAGCCTGGTGAAGTCCGAATCCTGGTGAAGTCTTGTGAAGTCTCCCCGCGGCTCTGTGGATACATTATTCGGTTAGTAGATCCCCTTGCTATCTTTATGTTCAATGTGATGCTACATTTTGTGATGTAATAATTATTTGCTTGTCTGCATGTTGTGCTATTTTTGGAATGATAGTTGTGATATAAATTTAAGCTACTTGCAAATATATTTAATTTCTTGTGCTGAAGCACTTGCAATATTTGAATCGTTGTCTCTGCGTTGTGTGTACGTAATTGTTGTGTAGCTACTAGCTAGGATTGCTTTGTTTCGTTAGGTTAATCCAACATGATCATTACAATAGGATTATGTTCGATGCTCTTCTTATCACAACTTCTCATAAGGATGACACATATGTAGAACTGACGCGTTAATTCTGTTATACACACAGAAAAATTTAATGGCCGATCGTGAATGGATGTATACCGGTTGGCATTGTGGTAGTGCTCCCTCTAATGAATGGATAGAACACACCAATGTACTTTTAGACCGTGCCTTCACTATGGATGGTGTAGTTCAAGGTAGTACCATTAAGTGTACATGTGCCATGTGTCGTAACTATTTTCGGCACAAAAGGGATGTTGTGGAGATGCACTTGTGTAGATATGGGTTTACGAAGAACTATAAAACATAGACTTCACATGGAGAGAGACTTGATAGGCTTGGCGAATCTAGCTTGCCAATAAACCATGAGGGATTTGATGAAACTGATCATGTAGACAATATGTTGGTTGACCTTCTTTGGTGATGATCCACCAACAATTTGTCGAGAAGCAACAACCGGCCGTGCCTTCTATAGGATGGTCGCTAGTCTTGATGAAAAGGTCCATGACAACACAACACACTCATCTCATGCTGCTGTGTGACCCGTTTGCTTGCTATAAAATCACGATTACAATATGTCCATTGCACAGTATGATGATACTCTACGGATAATCCATGAACTACTGCCTCCCAACTCTAATTTGGCTGAGGATTTCTACCGTTCAAAGAAGTTGTTAGAGGGCATTGGTATGCCATATGTGAAAATTGATGTTTGTTATAATAATTGCATGCTTTACTATAAAGATAATGAGCATAAAGATAAACATGACTTTTGTGGTACCTCTCGCTACGAGGAAGGCCATAATAAAATCCCACGTAAAGTCTTGCGGTATCTGCCCATTACTAATAGGCTAGAAAGGTTGTATGCACATGAAGAGACATCAAAGCTAATGCAGTCGCACAAACAATCTACATCTGGTAATATGGTGCACCCTTGTGATGGTTTAGCATGGAAACAGTTCAACAGAGACTTTTCTAACTTTGCTAGAGATCTCAAAAATGTGCTACTCACTGTTGCAACTGATGGTTTCACGCCCTTCAATCTGGGTGCTGCTCCTTACTCATGTTGGCATGTCTTTGTCACTCCATTAAATCTTTCGTCAAGCAAGCTCATGAGGGCAGAATACGTACTCCTTGCCCTTGTTATCCCTAGTCCTAGACATCCAGGAAAGAAATTGAATATTCTAATGCAATAGTTAGTTGATGAGCTGCTCAAGTTGTGGGAGGGGGTAGAAACATGGGATACTTCACTGAAGGAAAACTTTACAATGAGGGCAACCTACTCATGGTCCACTCATGATTTCCCTGCTTATGGTAACTTTGCTGGATGGAGCACCCACGATGTGTTAGCGTGTCCTCAATGTCTGTGTGATTGCAAAGCATTCCAACTTCGTAGTGGTCGCAAGGCTTGCTGGTTTGATTGTCATAGGCGTTTCCTACCTAGGGACCATGCATTCAGAATCCAACCTAATGCATTTCGAAAGAACACAAATGTGTTGGATGAAGCTTCTAGGCATTTAACGGGAGAGGAAGTCCAAGCCCAAATGAATGCATTAGTACTTGATACAAAAAAACTTCGGTAAAACACACAATTGGACCCACGTATGCTGCTTTTGGCAACTTCCATACTTTAACAAATTACTTCTTCGACATACCATTGATGTCATGCACAATGAGAAAAATGTAGCTGAGGCTATATGGAACACATGCTTTGACATACCCTATAAGTCTAAAGATTTAGCACAAATTTGCAACCGTCCATCATTGCACTTGGAGTTAAAGCACAATGGGAAGTGGCACAAGCCAAGGGCAGCATTTTGCATTGACAGAAATGACATGACAACAATACTTAAATGGTTTCAAGAACTCAAGTTCCCCGATGGGTATGCAGCCAACATTAGGAGGGGGGTAAACCTCTTGCAAAGGAAGATCTTTGGCCTAAAAAGCCATGACTACCATATCTTCATGGAACGCTTACTCCTAGTTGCATTCTGTGGATTCGTTTTGGAAAATATATGGGTGTGTTTGGCTGAGCTTAGTTTTTTCTACAGACAATTGTGTGCTAAAGAACTGAGCAAGGATGTCATATGTTCACTTGAAGAGAACATTGCAGTTCTTCTATGCAAATTAGAGAAGATATTTCCTCCTGGTTTGTTCAATCCTATGCAACATCTAATTATACATCTTCCTTATGAGGCACGACTCGGAGGTCTGTCGAGAACATTTGGATGTATCCATCTGAGAGGTAAAATTAATATGTCTTCAATAGCCTTCTAACTTTATCTTGGCTCTTCCTAAAGTCTTGGGCTTGTCCTTGCGGATGTATTGGAAAGCTAAGAAAGAAGGTCTGAAATAAGGCTCGTGTTGAGGGTCCATAGTTGAGGCGTACCTAGTAGAGGAGGCCACAAATTTCCTCTCACTTTATTTTAATCCCAATGTGAGATCAGTTAGAAACAAGATTCCTCAATACGACGATGGTGCCTGTACCTTCGAAAGTTCATGTAACCTTGAAAATTTTCAATTTACTGGTAGATGCATGAGCCGTCAGGGTTGTCGTGATCTCACAAACGAGGAGTACAAGGCTGCTTACTTGTACATATTGACGAACATATCGGAGATGGGTGATTTTATTGAGTATGTGTTCAATTTAAAAACTCTAAGTCATTTTCCATAAATTCTCTTTGAGTATGTTGACTAATTTATTCTCTTCTTTTAGAAATTTTGATATAGAACAATGGAAGAGCCGAATTACACCAATAGAGAATCAACTTCGCGAATTAAGATTAAATGGTTGGAAATCTGGTCGTGGCACCATTCATGGGCCTAATTTTTTTTGACTAGTTTAAAACCCAGGTAATGTTGCTAAACACTTAAAGTTATATATTCTTAGCCTTCTTACATCATCCAGAAAGTAAGAAATTAAATTATATATGCAGTGCATGAAGATATCTAGCATTGACAATGCCTTGCGCCAAATTTCTTATGGTTTCTCCAAAAAGGTAACCACTTATGGATGCTATGATATGAATGGATATAGATTTCGGTCCGAGAAGTATGAGAATGCTAAATCAGGATAAACTACTATCAATAGTGGTGTTTGTGTGTCTTGTGTTGACGAAGATGATAATATGCTTGAGTACTATGGTGTCATTGAGGACATCATCAAAATTTCTTGGGAAGGCGGTATGAAACTAGAGATGGTTTTATTTGATTGTCATTGGTTTGATCCAACCCCTGTCGGAGTTAGGCATTCTGAAAATTTGGGGTTGGTGGATATTAAGCACACGTCTAGGCTTTCGAATTTTGAACCTTTTGTCATGGCAAGTCAAGTGAAACATGTGTATTATTTATCTTATCCATGCAAGTCTAGACAAGATCTATTGGATTGGTGGATTGTGTATCATGTTTCTCCACATGGATGTGTACTTCCTAGCGGCATCAATGATGATTCCATTCCTCCTGAAGGGCCACCACAAGATATATCATTCTATCAAGAGGATGGTTTGGAAGGATATTTTGTTATCGATTTAGGGAATGACTTAGACATTGTGATGCCATGCATTTCAGATGAGATAACCGATCCCAAAGACTTGGATTTTCTGGCCAACCAAAATATTGATGGTCAAGAAGATGAAGACAGTCATGAAGATGAAGAAGTGGATGAAGACGATGAGCTTCAACCCCCTCACTATGATCGATCCAGATGATTTCTGACTTTGTGTTGCTTGCATTGTCAAATTGTCAAACTATATTGTTTCATTTTGTTGTATGTAGTATGTTGTACTCCACCTAAGTGAAAATAGTTGTACATGCACTAAATTCCTGATGTCATTTTATGTCTTTGTTATGTGGTGTTGTATGAAATGTTAACTGTTCCCTGCAGTTATGACACAAAGGCACTGATGACAACTGAATGTCTTTGCTATGTAGGTGATGAACGGCCTTCGTCACAGCGGTCTAGCGACAAGACAACGTGCAGCCAGTCAGTCCTCGAACAATAGCAATCGTGGTGGTGGTACCTCTCGAAGAACCATGACTTCTAGTGCTGCAGCGCAGTCTGCACAAAGAGGGAGGAAGAAGAGGTCACGAACCCAATTGAGAGTACCTCATCAAGGTCAGAAGGTTGGCCTTGAACCTAAGGGTGATGAGTAAGTATCGCAGCTCATGAATTATATGTATGACTTCCATGCAATGAATTATATAGTGCTTACGAAATATTTGGAGAACCATGCATAAATTCTATATAATTCTTGATGACTTCCTTTGCAATGAAACAAAAGGGTATTGTTTATGAGCAAGATACAAATCAAACAAATCTTCTAAACTAGCGTATCCAAATACTCATTCACTGTGGTATAATTTTTCACCTTACAATCATTCATGTCGAGTAAAGGTTTGATGCAGACATATGTATAGTGATGCAAGCAATACAGTTGCAGAAAAATGGAAAGTACCTTCCATTTAATGTGTTGGCCCATTTTCATATAATGCATCAATGGGATGACTTGTGATCCTGTAGGTGACTTTCTCCTCTCAAAAGAAAATAAGATCAAGGCTAAATGCTAGGATCGACATATCATTCGTACACCCATTGAACAATTTATACATATGATAAGAGCAGTGGCAGGCTAGGGCACAATGTGACATATACTGCATGATATGCATTTTTGAACTAGATATCTTAGCAATTTTAAAATGGTTTAAATGGACATGTAGCCTCCAAGATAGATAGATAGATAGAGAGGTCCATATGTGTTGTCTGATTCATAGTATGTACATACTAAGCTGCAATTGATGCTAGCTAGGTTTTAATTAAGGATTTTCAATTTGCAAAAGTGATATTACCTCACCATCAATGGGCACATTTTCCTTGCAATACACTAATATACTTGTGTACTGCTTACTCGTTTTGTTTTAATTATGTACAGGCAATTCAAGTATGTAAATTACCACCCCAAATACTACAAGTACAACACACAACTTAGAGTTATTCTCAAACGAGAATACCCGGGCACCGTGAAGGACTTAGATCACGAAGGTGATCCCATTAATATCCGCCCGACGACCACGTGGGCAGATTATTATCTGGATGAAAATGACATTGGAGAGACAAATACGGATCGAGTGAAGCAAGAGTTTTGGGTAAGATTGGTACTCCTAGTTTATATACAGTCGACTGTTATATTTTTTATCTAACTATGCATTTCCTACATAAATATGCAGGCTTTGTTTTCTGTGGGTGATGAGGACAAGGACGAGGCTGACCGTGTTTTGAGCGGTATCTGTGAAAGCAGTACGAGATATGATGTACCGAGCTCGTGTGGATCTGATCAAGAAGTACTACGAGAACCATGGAGAGAAACTTGATGCTCCAGCCCGTCGAAGAGAGCTTTCAGAAGAACAATACTTGCAGGCCAGGCTTGACTGGTGCAAAGAGGAAGATTGGCCTAACCTCTGCCATTATTGGGTCACCGAGCATTTCAAGGAAAAGCGAAGGAAAGTCCAACAATCACGGTTGGAATCCAAAGATGTTGCTCAAAATAGAGAAGGGTCACGACCATTTGCAGAGACACAATAATTTCTAGTATGAAATCTATCCATTACTTAAGCATTTATTACACGTTTTATCATATTTTATGCAGAGAGCTATAAACTAGGCCTGGGTCGAATTCTCATAGAATATTCAATATTCTCCTAAATTGAAATGAGACAGTGCTTTGACCTCACGAAAAAATTCTGATATTGGACCATCACTTTCTCAACTATTATTCGTCTCGTACTAGCAGCCTTCCTTCCTCTAGTAGGTTTACTTGCACCTTTTTTCCAAAATTGGGTGAATAATAATGCTCTAGAAGACGGAAAACACTAGATTCAGTACTCCACTGAAAAGCAAACACATGAAATCTCAATTTTGCAACTAATATTGACAATGATGGCAAGATTAAGTGATTAACCTTTTTTTTCTTCATTTGAGGTAAATTTTCTAAACTATTACAAAACAAAATGACATCACAAGTCATGTTAGTTTATGCGATCATTCAAAGTTGTATAGTTCAAAGCTCATACCATGGCCTTAGCTCTTTGGAATCAATATATCCTCTATATATATATATATATATATATATATATATATATATATATATATATATATATATATATATATATGTTCTCTCTCTGCTCAACACGTATGTGATTTCCAATATTAGATGAACCTAAAGCGGTCACTGACAACTATGTGTTATTTTGTTGGAGTACAGCACAATATGCAAACCATAGATTCCACCACCAAATCAAATCTTTTCATCTTTGCCTAACAACCCACTATATCTTAGAGTCTTGTAACAACCCACTATATCCTAGAATTGGAATATAATCCACTAGTGAAATACAATGTGCTTAATGAATTCCTAATTCTTGTAGGAACAGAAGTTTGGCCCTAACAAGACTACTGGAACTGGTTCTTCGCATGGTAGCTTTTTACTAATTGTACATATGGCTTGTTGTAGGGAACTGGTTCTTCGCATGTGGGCTCACAAGTAGCCCATGAAATCCTCGACGAGGAGATTGGGGGCACACAAGTAGTTGATGCCAACATGGTCGGCGAGGACAATGGCAACACCATCTCTCATGTGCCCAACAACGACGCAGCCGACAATGCGGGTGCAGACCAAGCTAACAATGGAACTTCCTAAGAAACATGCCACTGGTGCCATCAGACTTGCAACCACAACTTGACTCTCTTTTTGCTTTGTGGCTTTTGGACTTATCACTACTACAAAACAGGCTATAGTAGGCGCCCCATCACGAGACGGTTCCTTTGGAACCGTGCGTATTAACTCGTCGAGGACTGCGGTGGCCGCCACCGCATCGCCGCTTCTGAGGCCTATCACGAGCGGTTCTTATTTAGAACCGCTCAGTGATAATCATTATCACGAGCGGTTCATTAATAGAACCGCTGCAGTGATAATCCGACCAATCACGAGCGGTTCTCAATAAGAACCGTCGTGATAGTACCTGACGGTTCGAATAAGAACCGCTGCAGCGATAATTAGTTATCACGCAGCGGTTCTAATTAAGAACCGTTTGTGATATCTCGCTTTCTCTACGCCAAGACCTTGCCTCTTGCCTCCGCTGCTGACTCTGGAGGCCACATGTCACGAGCGGTTCTATTAAAAACCATCTGTGATAGGTGCTATCACGACGGTTCTTAACAAGAACCGTCTCTGATTGTTAGGCGGAAGCGAAAATTTGAACATAATGGGCGAGTGCAAAACTCGCTTTATATAACCTCCATCTCCTCCTCTGCGGTCTCTCCTCCTCCATCTCCTCCTCTGCCATTTCTCCTCCTTTGCCATTTCTCCTCCTCACACCTTGCGCCCGGCCTCATGAGCTTGTCGCCCATGACCTCCTCCAACTCGTCCGGCCTCATCGTCACCGGCCTCATCCGAACCATCACCCCGGCCTCCTCCACCTCGCCCCGACCTCGTTGTCACTGGCCTCCCACAACCTCGTCGCCTTCGGCCTCCTCCACTTCGTCACCCCGGCCTCCCACGACCTCACTCTCTCTACTCCCCCCTTTGCTTTGTGATGTGGATTACTGAGTTGATGCTACTATGATGTGGGTGATGCTACTGTGATGTGTGTAGTTCATGTTGAGTTGTTTAGTTTGGGCAAAAATATGGATGGTAGATCGCGCACCGTTCGGTAAAATCATCATAACTTTTGCATACGAACTCCGATTGCGACGTTCTTTGGCTTGTTAGAAAGCTAACAAAAAGCTCAATCCGAAAATCCATAAGTCAAGGTTAGATTCTCTTCGCGAGGTCTCGAAAAAGTGAAAACCCCAAAAAAGGTCGTTTAGGGCCTCTAAACGGCCTCCGAAGTTTTAGCAGCCGTTTTTGGTTTTTTTTTTGCCGCAGAAAAGGCTATCACAGACGGTTCTAAATAAGAACCGTCTGTGAAAACTCATCACAGACGGTTCAGAACAAGAACCGTCTGTGATAATAGCCTTCACAGACGGTTTTTGATGAAAACCGTCTGTGATATTCTCGGATCACAGACGGTTTTTGATGAAAACCGTCTGTGATAATAGCCTTCACAGACAGTTTCAACAAAAAACCGTCTGTGATAGTGCGTATCACAGACGGTTTTGAACCATCTGTGATAACTGCCTGTTATCACAGACCAACAAATATAGACGGTTCGGAAACCGTCTGTGATGACGGTTCCGAACCGTCTGTGATGAGGCTTCCTGTAGTAGTGTATCTTTTGGTCTTTTAATATGGTAGCAACTTTGTAGATGAAAGACTTGTCTCTTGGCTCAACATGAGGCCTATTGTGCAACCTAGCTTGTACTATGAACCTACTTATGCATGCAAACTAATCGACGCATGGCTGCTTTGTAATTTGCTAGCAGCTTCGGTGATTGTTAATTTGGTACTATTACTAGTTGATTGTATGATAAAATTTGGTTCTGATGGAAGAATGGTTTATATTGAATTGTAAATGTGTTATGTGCCTGGTTGATTTATATTTCATTGTGTGAGATTGGTTATGTGTACTGTAAATGCTAGAGGTTTGCTTCCGATATAGAATTTACTGTTTTCAGCCATTTCCATTTTACCTAACAGTTTCATATTTTTCCAGACGCTGATGCAACTACTAGCTATGCTAACCAGTGATACTGTTCACCAATTTTCCTGACGGTTTAATTTTTTTTTGGACGCTGATGCAACTACTGGCTATGCAAAACAGCGATTACTATTTAAAAATTTTCCTGTCGGTTTAGACCGTCACTAAACATTGAATTTGTACTGTCAGTTTCAAAGCCCGTCGCAAATTATTTTAACGACAGTATTTTCCCATCGGGTCACCGACACGGATTACTGGTCAGGACTAACGGCCAACCCCAACGACAGGGTAACTTCCCTGTCGGTCACCATCGCAAATAATTTTCCTGTCATGTGGCCGTCAGGCATTTCAGACATCCGCGTTGGAGGACTCCTCACGGAGAATGCCTGACGGTTACCCATCGGGAAAATTATTCGCGACGGTTATTCAATTTTTACTGACGGTTTTACACCGACGCGAAAAGGGTCATGCGAGTAGTGTTTATGCGTGCGTGACAACGAGCGGTTATCCTGAGCGGTTCAAAACCGTCGTGATATTTACTCTAACATGAGCGGTTTTTGTTGAAACCGTTTGTGTAGGGCTAGTATCACATATGGTTTTCACCAAAAAACCGTCTGTGAAGAGTTAGTATCACAGACAGTTCCCACCAAAAAATCGTATGTGATATGTAGAATATCACGGACGATTCTATTTAGAAACCGTCTATGATTTGATATCACAGACGGTTTGGAAATAGAACCGTCCGTGATATTCTACATATCACAAACAGTTTCTAAATAGAACCGTCGATGATACTATACCTTCACAGACGGTTTCAACAAAAATCGTCTGTGATAGTTCTCTATACCTAACTAATGTTTGTTTGATTTTCGGCTAGCCTCAGGAATTGCTAGCCATACCCTCTGAAAACAAGCATGCAGAAAACAGATACATCACCGATAATCAATTGTTGACAACTCAAAGTGATCATTTACAACTCAAAATAAATTACAAAAGAATTTGTTCAAGTATTGTCGCTATAGTTACAATTGAATCAATTGTTGAAGGTCGTTGAGAGGTGTCGACGGAGTGAAACTCTCCGTTGGCGTTAATGATCTCTGTCTTGATGAAGGCGCAGAGCTTCCCTCGAACGTCCATGACCTCTCTCGTAAGGAGTGAATCTAATTCTATGCCCAAGCCCTGTCGCTAGCAAGAGTAAAGTAATAAGCACATATATTTAAAATTATAATTAGGAAATAATTATTTTGAGATTGACAAACCTCGGGATCCTTCATCTTAGCACTAATGATTTGCTACATATGATGGCAAACGTACAATGCACATAGATGATCTTATTTTTACTGGTGGCATTGCAAAAATAGAATTGTATATATAGGTATAGTCAGTTCGAGATGCATTATTACAAAGTATGATATAGGATTATTGTGTTGTAGCGCGTACCGAAAATCACGTCCTGTGTTGCAGTGTGGCGCTCGATCCCTTGTATGCCCCTCCGTCGGCAATATAGGCGATGAACGACCTACATGAGTCCAAAAAGTTATCCTTGGCCATTTCAAACAAAGGAAGACTACAATAGAGTTATGTATGGAGGAAATGAGCATACCTGTCGAGTATTCCTTTCACAAGGGTGAAGTCGTACTTTTTGCTGATTAGGGAATCAAGGTATATTACCTTGTTCCTCTTTGGTACAATGACTAAAAGGATCCAGTGGAACCTACTCATGTATGTCGCTATAGTCATTAAACCTAAGTTCGTACTGCGTATAAAGTACAAATAAAATTTATATAGCAAGTAGTGAAGCACTTACCCCTGGTTGTAGCGCACCACTATGTAGTCCTTGTCGTCCTAAGCAGGCAATCCCGTCATTATGTATTTCTCGACGAAGGATGCATCTTGTTTGATGGTTTGCTCAGAGACCACGTGTGGGTCGAGGAAACCCACCAGTTCGAACCATTCCCAGGCTTTTTTCATCATGTATCTATACATAAGCAATGAGTTGTGATATTTATCAGTATTACGTGAATGTAGAACTTGATTGTACACACTTACAGTGTCCAACATTGTAGAAGCGAGGCATCGAGGGCACCGAGGTTGAATAGGTCAAATAAGTCATTGAAGCCCACGATAAAGCGGCCCGGCTCGTTGAAGAAATGCTCCTTCGTGTATCTGACGGTGATTCTAGTATCGCACCCCTTCTCTTTGGTCTTTCGCATGTACCAGACATGCAAAGCCTAACAACCTACTCCAGCGCGGGCTAATACTGTGTCGGTGGCCAACGGACTTCCAATGGAGTATTTTGAGGGCTTGGGAGGCGTCTTAATTTTCATCAATTTCGATTTGGCCTTAACGACTGGCCTGCTACACGTCTTCATGTGAGACAACTCGGGAACCGATACGGCGGCATGCTTTTCTTGTTCCTTCAGCGTCTTCTCAACGGGAACCGATGAGGTGGCCTTCTGAAGCGAAGGTTGAGGTGGAATCATCGAGGGTCCCATTGGATAGGAATGGTCGTGTCGAGATCGTGACACTGCTGGGTCCAGGGTGATGTCCTTCTTAGGCCGCTGGATAAAAGTGTGCATGGCATCCCCTAGTGTTCTGATGTCTTCGTTCGGGCGAATCTCCAGCGGGACGGTCATGAAATTATTATGTACCATGTCCACCTGGACCCTGGCGTAACCCTGCGCCAGCTGGGCACCGTGCTGCAATGTCCCTTCCTGGCATAGATACGCTATCCCCCGCCCAGCCTCAATAGAAATAGACCCAACCATCCTCACTTGGAGCTAGCAGGGCGTCGGCTCCTATAAAACGATACACAATTAGCTAAGACGTCCTATAGGTCTATCTTTGGAGTATTCCAGAGATGTACATTACCTTGATGTCGTCAATAGGTAATTGGACGTCATCATGTTCAGAATTATGCGTGGACGCGAGGCTACTCTGATGTCGAGGAGGAGTGGCTCCCAAAATAACGGGGGTGGCTTACGACTGGTTGAGAAGTTGATTCATTTGATCCTACAATCTTGTTATCTGTCCTTGAAATTTTGCAGTAAGCATCTGTACCAATCGGTCCTCGTGCTCGGCCTTGGATCTCTTCCTACTCCTATACGTGTCGTAGTCGCCTCAGAGTCCATAACTCCAAGGTACGTAAACCCCAAGGCCTCGCGTACGACCTGGGTGCTCCTTGTTTCCCAGGGCTGTAGATAGTATATCCTTCTCCCTGTCTACTTGGAAGGAGCCTTGGGAAGATTCGGCTGTCAATGCATGCTGCAAGAGGTCATCATGTTATTATAGACACTATGAAGTTATGGACTTATTAACAACTAGGTAGTTCGATATATTTACCAGACGTTGGAACATTTCCTCGTCTGCCGGGTTTGTGAAAGAGATACCGCTGGAAGACGTGACTTTTGCCCTCACGACTAACCAGGTTTGAGCGCGCTCGTCTGTGATCTTAGCAAATAGTCGGGTTGCATTCTCATTCTCCGCCGCCCATTCCGTGGATTTATTTGCGTACCCAGCGATGCCGAGTTTGTGGGGGTGAGTGTTTCGTGTCTGGAGAGCTTTGTGCGCCGCACTTTGCTCCTGAAATTCGGTCGTTGTCTTCATCCGCACACACTCGTCCCATATATCCCGTGACAAGAATGGATACTTCGTGAAGGGCGTTCGACCCGTGTTCACGTACTTCGTGACAAGCGTACTCTTGAAGGTCCTCCACGCGTGTCCCATCGCGAGCAAAGCCTGCCGTTCCACGCGTGCCTGGTCTGCTTCTGGGATAGTGAACGAGTCTAAAATTTCAGTCTACAGCTGGCCTCTCTATACGTCCGTCAGATACTTCCAGCTTGGTGTGGTGATGGGGACCCGTTCCCTTGCAAGTATCCCGCAGATGGTCCGGAATCTTGCCGCTGATCTCTGGGGACTCAGAGGGATCCCAACGGCACTGACCTCCATGATGGTCAGTCGGCCTGCAGGCAATTTCGATATTCCTCTACCATCTCGCTTACATATCACTTCCGTCAAACATCCAGACGCATTCGGTGACGGCGGCGAAGACGGTGCCTTTGCCATCTCGCTTACTTGCTATCTATATAAGTTACATACGCAATAAAATGGATTGCAAGTTGATATCCACTAGGTATTTTCGAAGATAATTTCCCAGTCAATCTTAAGCCCAAAAGATTGTTGCAAGCATTTAAATGACCAAATCAACATATACATATGAAGTATCTCCATGTCATTTAAAATGAATAATATGCTCAACATATACCACATGTATATTAAAGAACTCAGCATAAAGCTCAGAGTATTGATGCTAAAGAGTGCTCTCAGTATGCTGGATGCAAAGGATTTAACCTCTGCAATCTCAGTACATCAGTCAATATATCTTCACTAATCAAATTTGACAATTATCAAACAGATCTTGAGCTGAACCAAAAACTTTCCTATTGAATGTCAAATTTATCTCACAGTAGCAAAATAAACTTTCAATTCATATATTATCAAAGACTATCAGAGTTAATATATCCACCGAGACAACAGAGGGCAATCTGTTATGAAAAACAGAATAGAGCAATGATATCAAGATAATCACAATATCATTTCAGCAATAGGCCTTATCCACAGATTGAGAATAACTATGTAAATATCTCACAAAGATCAACTAGCTCATACAAGGATAATCTGAACTATGCAGGACTGACAACCAAAAGGAATAAAGCTACAGATTAAACCTAACAACAGAAAGCAATAGTTTTAGCTCAAGATTGTTTCCAATTATCAAATTGATTTCAGATTTGACATTCATCACATAGCTGATCAACTGAGCCCACAGAACCACTTTGCTATCTCTCACTACACAATCAAATATAGAATTTGAAGCCAATCCAGCACATAAGTATATAGCCAAAGTGATGCACAAACGTAAGATAGGAATACTCACAAAGAGGTAAATCTGTAGATTTAAAGCTTTATAGGTCTATGATTGGTAGTTTGCTTTATCTTACCGCATCTAGGCCCGATATTATGTTTAGTGTATGCATGTGTGCACGCTTTCAAACAACTCCAAAATAATGCCATTTGATGGCCTTAAAAAGAATACTAAGATATTTAAAGCATTCCTCTAGCATTGGCCTATGGTTTCCCAAAGGTGCTAAATTTGATTTAATTAGATATTCTGATTCTGATTATGCGGGTTGTAAAGTGGATAGAAAAAGCACATCGGGTAGTTGTCAATTCTTAGGAAGATCCTTAGTATCATGGTCCTCTAAGAAACAAAATTCTGTAGCTTTATCCACCGCCGAAGTCGAATATGTTTTCGTAGGAAGTTGTTGTGCTCAATTGCTATGGATGAGGCAAACTTTGATGGATTATGGAATTAAATTTGATAAAATGCATCTTTTGTGTGATAATGATAGTACGGTAAAAATAGCTAATAATCCAGTCTAACACTCAAGAACCATATAGATATTCGCCACCATTTCTTGAGAGATCATGTGAGCAAGGGAGATATTGAAATTAGCCACATCCGGACCGAAGACCAATTAGCGGACATTTTCACCAAACCATTAGATGAAGGCCTCTTTTGCAAATTGAGAAATGAATTAAATGTCATAGACTATTCAAATGTTCGTTGAACTCTTGCCTCATGCATTTTGCATCATTTGGTGTTATTTGAAGCCTTTTAAGAAGGTGTTTTCAAAATATTTTATTAAAGTTCCCTATGTTCATAAAAATTATATTCTTAGATAGACATTAGTCTATTCAATGCATAATGACCCTAAATGATATTTATTTGAGTGCAAAACTAAGGATCATTTACATATTTCTCAAAATCCAAAATCTGTTCTTGAAGCTCCAGGACAATCCAAACTACCGGCGGCTTAACCGCGGTACTACCGGCGTTCAAAGTGCAGAACTACCGCGTCGGTTGGTAAAAAGGGTATTAACAGCCTTTCGGTTTTACCCCTTCACCCCTTTTCCACCAAACGGTCTTACCGCACTACCACCGTTCGCTTCAGTTCCTCTCTCTCTCTCTCTCTCTCTCTCTCTCTCTCTCTCTCTCTCTCTCTCCCAAACCGAAGAACACTTGTCCCTCCTCAAAATTTCTTCAAATCTCTTCGGACCATCTTCAATCTTTGTTAATTCCTTGCATCTTTAGGGTTTATCTCCTTCAAAGCTCAAGGTAATACCTCGTTTATTTCTCTTATTACCTTGTTCTCAAACCCTATATCCCGAATTAGGATTAATTTAGAATGTGGATGATCTCATCGGTTCTGGTTGGGCAAAATGGCAAAATTGGTGTTTCATGATGATAACATATCTATTCCATGTATTCATTCCATAAGAAACATCAAAAATTTCAATCTAAATCGTGCCCTAGAACCTGGTCTGTGAAAGCGGTACTACCGCTCTTTGAGCGTGGAACTACCGCGATGCGGTCATACCGGCCAGACAACGGCGGAACTTCCGGATCCCGGTACTACCGTCCAAAGAACTGTGGTACTACCGATTTCTCTAACACAACAGCAAGATCATTCCATTCAAAATTAAACATAGTTTATTTGATCTCTTGTATCTTTTGTAACCTATCCTCTCTATCTTAAGATGTCAAGGATGAGGATTGTCACTCACAAGTCCGTCGGCCCTCCTACATGTCCACACGTGGTCTCGGGGTAATGTTGAAGTTGATAGAAGAGGCACAAACTTCATTTACCGCGGGATATACGCCAAGGATTTGAGTAGTACTAGTATTGCCCAGAAAGAGCTTGGGAGGCTGAGTGGTGTTGTCGCAGTTGAGCTCGAAGCCTTGCCGGAAGCAGCCAGGCCCTATCCCGAAGGATAGGAGATGTTGACGTCCCCGCAGCAGTGAGCCAGGGAGCCATTCGAAGGGATGTGCAAGAGCCCATTCCCTCCGGCCACTCCAGAGACTGCGGCCGATGCTCGCGGGACAGCTGCTGCCAAGCACACCAGCAAAAGGGACAAGGCGCAAATTGTCACCGCGGTGCAGCTCATGGCTGCTCCGGTCAGCCTGTCTATGGTCGTGGTTGGTTTTGTGGGATTCAGTGTTATGGGATATCAATTGATATTGTCAGCTAGCATGCACGTCGCTATATATACACACAAAGGCGATTCCTGAGTGGCTAACCAGTAGTACTTGTCCATTGGGATTCAGTGTTATGGGATATCAATTGATATTGTAGTACTGCATTGTCGTCGTATCAATCGGAGAAGGTAAGCAGAGTCGCCGGATTCACCGTAAACCCGGCGAACCGCGTACTGGAATCATCGACGGGGTCATCATTTTTAATCGTCGACAGGGTCATCACATACGTAACACACTGCAATGTGAAATTTTCAAGTGTACGGTGTGCCCCGGCGTCATACCACCGGTCATCATTTTTGACGAGTCGCTGGTTGCTGTTGACTGCAGCTTGGCTGATGGCCGTGTGTAGGGCTGAAAAAATAGCTCGAGGCTCACGAGTCGGTTCGGTTTGGATTCATGAATTTTCGAGCCAAACCGAGCCCAATGTCCAGATCGCAAAAAAAATCGAGCCGAACTCGAGCCACTCGCGGACCTAGTTTGGCTCGTGCGACTGCGCACGAAGGCCCAGTTGGCAGCCGCCCGAGCCTATCCCAGCCAACCCACTAAACCTAACGCTAACCCTATACTCCCGTGACTCCCGTCCCGATCCCCAATTCCCCATCCCGATCCTGATCCCCTTCCTCCCCCGCCCCGTCCACCGTGTCGCCGCGCCCCATCCTCCCCCTGGCCGCGTGCTCCCCCCGTCCTCCACCTGGCCCCGTGCTCCACCCCGCCCCGTGCTCCCCCCGTCCTCCGCATCACCGCCCCGTCCTCACCCGCCCCCTACTCCATCCACCGCACCGTCCACTCCCCATGGCCGTGTGCTCCCCCGTCCCCCTGGCGGCGTGCTCCACCCGTTCTCCCCCCTAGCCCTGTGCTCCGCTCGTCCTCCTCCCTGGCCCCACGCTCCCCCACTCCTTCATCCGATTCCCATGGATCGCCAATAGAGCATGGAGTCTCGTGCGCAAGGGAAGAAGTCGGCCGATGTTGGGGCGTCCGCCTCGGCACTAGTAGACGAGCGTGCAACCGGTCGATGCCTCATTAGCTCCCAGCCTCCTCCTGAACTCGGCAAACCGGCAGACTCAGAGAGTTAGGTTCAAAATGTTAATAATTTTTGTTGATGTTTTGTAGTGTAGTGTCTCTCATTTTGTAAATGATTTTGTAGTGTAGTGTTAATAAAATCTTCTGAATGATTTTGTAGTCTTGTGTTGAATATATATGTTCGTCGAGTGGTATACATTTTTAATTGCTTCTTGAGGGTTAGTCCATAGGGTGAAAGTAATAAGGGTTAAATATTGACATGATAATGCATACTCCTAGTTTTGCTGGCATAGAATAGAAAGCCAAATTGTAAAGCTTACCTCTTTCAGTATGTTGCTAAAAAGGTTAGCTTTCAAGTAACTCGGCACACTATCTCGCAAATTAATGGCTATGAAAAATGGCAGAGACCAGGCTCATGGCTCTTTTCATACTTATACTCTGCTACATGGTAGTCCTCCATGTCATGGCCAGATTTCCCTTCCACGAATTTTTTTATTATTTAACCTTTTTTTTAATTTTATTTTAAAGTTAACCTCTCGCGTACTTTATTTCCAATTCTTACCATTTTGGTCACGCCACCACCCATAACGTGACAAAACAATGCTGTCACGCGCTAGGATAAGTCTCCAAAATTGCGCTTTTTGTCACGCCACTGGTTGTGGCGTGACCAAACTTCTTCTTATCACGCCATTAGTAGTGGCGTGACAAAAGATTGCCCAGAAACGGGCTGGCGTAACAGTGTTGTTTGGTCACGCCATGAGTGGTGGCGTGACCAAAGGGGTCAGAATTAGAAATAAGGTGCGCGAGAGGTTAACTTTAAAATAAAGTTTAAAAAAGGGTTAAAAAAAAAAATTCCCCTTCCACCAAGTAGAATCAGTAGATTTTGTGAATGATTTTGTCAATTTGTTGCTTGAGGGTTTACTCCGCGCCTTGCCAGTATCAGTAGATGATGAATTAAGACATGTTCACTCTTTACAGCCATGCAGAAATCAGAAAAACCAAATACATTGTAGATGTTTTGTAGCTGTTTAGTGTAGTTAGTGTGTCTCAGATTGTAGTTTAGTTGGTGTATTCACTATTGTATGAATGATTTTGCTCTCATATATTCATAAGTCATAACCACTACTACACAAATGGTCATCACAGACAATTCTAAACCGTCATCACAGACGGTTTCTGAACCGTTTGATTTTATGTGTCTGTGATAACAGGCGGTTATCACAGACAGTTTGTGAGCCATCTGTGATAAGTCATAATACAGATGATTTTTGGTCGAAGCCGTCTGTGAAGTCCTTCTGTGATACGCGGCCATCACCGATGGTTCTTTTTACTAACGGTCTTTGATATCCGATATATTACAGATGGCTCTTGGTGGTAGCCGTCTGTGATAGTAAGCCTTCACATATGGTTTATACCAAAAAATCATATGTGATAGTTCATTCTATACCAATTTTTTTTTTTGATTTTCGGCTAGCCTCAGGAACTGCTAGCCATGCCCTCTGAAAACAAGCAAGCAGAAAACAGATAAATCATAGATGAATCAATTGTTTACAACTCAAAGTGATTTACAACTCAAAATCAATTACAAAAGTCTTGATTCACAATTGAATTACAACTACTCAAAGTGAATTACAATTGAATCAATTGTTTGAAGGTCGTTCAGTCAGGGGAGTGAAACTCTTTGTTGGCGTTAATGATATCCGTCTTGATGAAGCCAGAGAGCATTCCTCGAACCTCCGAGATTTATCTCATATTACAAAGTGTGATATAGGATTATTGTGTTGTAGCGCGTACCGAAAATCACGTTCTATGTTGTAGTGTGGCGCTCGATTCCTAGTGTGTCTCTCCCTTGGCAACATAGGCGCTGAACGATCTACGTGATTCCAAAAGGTTATCATCGGCCATTTCAAACGAAGGAAGACTCATATGTATTCACTGTTTTATTCCATATATGCACTATTTTATTAACTATTTTATTCATATGTTCATATATTCATTGTTTTATTAACTGTTTTACTCATATATTCATATATTGACTGTTTTTAGTCATTTGATGATTTGATTGACAAGATGACGCCATGACATCGGGCCAAGAGGACCTTTTGTTTTGTTTGGTCATGTGGTTTCGAGTTTAGCCTGTTATTTTGGACTCTTGTATATTAAGTGTTTAGCATGGACTATTATATGGACTGTTATGTTGACATGGACCGTTAAATATTAAGTGCTACTCTTTCACCCTTGCTTATTGATTAAATGGATTATGCTGAATGACTAAATGAAATTGAATCAACTGTTGTAAACTTGTGATTTTGTCTTGCAATTCAATAACAAAATGTTTCTGGCTCGACGTGTTTCTGGCTTCTGGCTGAGACTCGAACAACCGACGTGTTTCTGGCTTCTGGCTCGCTGGTTCTTGGCTCGCGAGGGCTAGCAAGTCGGCTTGAGCTTTCTTTCGGCCCGAGCCAAGCCAATCTCCTGGCTTGTGCTCGAAACGAGCCGAGCCCACTTTTCTTCAATCGAGCTTGACCGAGTCTGGCTCGAGCTGGCTCGGCTCATTTGTAGCCCTAGCTACATGCATGGAAACACATTAGATTCTATCGTGCCAAGTCACCGAGAGAGAGAGAGAGAGTTTCCCTTGTTCTAGATTGATGTCAGGGACTGCTTAACGAGGACTAGGGGTGAAACAAGTTGGATATGGACGAATATTGCTATTCCCGTTTCTAACCCATATTTTTACCCCGGAGTCGGATTCGGATATGGATACCTCAGATATGGATATGAATACGGATTTTTTGGGATACGGGCGTAGGGCGAACGCGGATCGAATTCAAATCGGTCACGAATAACTTGACGGATAGTCTACACATAAAGAAAGGATATAACTTCACCAACGAAAGTGTCAAATTATACTACCTATTAGAGAATTATTTATCCTACTTAACAACATAAACATAATCAAATGTAAATTCATATTATATATTAGTTAATGACTTGAAAAACTATAGATGATATTAAAGGATATTGATGTTTATCGGATATCCATTTTGTTGATTTACTGGATATCATCGCATATCCTATAAAATACGTACATGGATCGGATATTGCTCTTTCCATATCCTAACCCATATTCCATTAGATTTTCCAGATACGGATAATATTGGAAGAAGGTCGGAACTAAAAATGATACATCGGACGGATGTTTTTCCGGATACGGTATCAGATCGGGCGGAAATTATCCAGCCCATTTTCACCCTACCGAGGACTACACTGTTTTCCAGAACACCTTCGATGGCGAGAGTGTGAACTGCCACATGGCCCACATTGCTAGTCGCAGTCAACGATATTTCCCCATGCAGATTTTCCACACGTTCGGTAATTGTCTACCCATAAATAGCACAGTATTTTTCACATAGGATTTGGGATTTTGAAAATCCAGATCCGACAGAGATGTCGACGTCCCCGCATCTGGAGGGGCAGTGAGCCAGGGAGTAATTCGAAGGGATGTGCAAGAGCCATTCCCTCCTGCCACTCCAGAGACTACGGCCGATGCTCGCGGGACAGCTGCTGCCAAGCACACCAGCAAAAGGAAAAAGGCGCAAATTGTCACCGCGGTGCAGCTCATGGTTGCTCCGGTCAGCTTGTCTGTGCTCGTGGTTGGTTTTGTGGGATTCAATGTTATGGGATATCAATTGATACAGTGTCAGGTAGCATGCACGTCGCTATATATACACACAAAGGCGATTCCTGAGTCGCTAACCAATAGTACTCGTCCGTTGGTTGACATATTGCAGTACTGCATTGTCATCGTACGTATCAATCGGAGGAGGTAAGCAGAGTTGCCGGATTCACCGTAAACCCGGCATACCGCGTACCGGAATCGTCAACCTGGCTTAGATTCGTGTTAGTTTTACATCATTGATGTGAAATTTACAAGGAAAAGTAGTGTACGATGTGCCACGGCTTCTTACTGTCCAGTAATTGTCGACGATTTTCCCCATGCAGATTTTCCACACGTCCGGTAATTGTCTACCCGTAAATACCTGCGTGCCCTCCAAGTCGATACTCGATACCGGTGAACTAAGAACACACAAGAACGCACACACGCGAACTCTTCTTGGAAAGAGACTCCCAGTGTGGAAACTCAATGAGCAATCAAGAGCGAGAGATATTTTGGTGCCGCTTCAATGCCTCGGCAGCTTTTCAGTTTTCTCTTGAATATATAAAACACAAGGAAAGGAAACTATACATGCACCGTGACTCCGTGAGTCAAGCCACCGGGAAGGAAACTATCAGCAAGGAAAGGCTACTGAAGGAAACATCAGAAAAAGAAATGTCTAATCAAATCAGTCCTAATCAAATCAGCCAATCCTAGTCAAATCAATCAGCACACACACAAGATTATTTCAACAAATCACCTCCTAATCTTATGGCTCCTTCTTGACTTGGACCAAACCAATTTTGGCTCGCAACTCCAGAAACTTAACGCACCCCAGTGGCTTTGTAAGAATGTCGGCAAGTTGATCATCTATGCTAATGTACTCGACCTCGATCTTCCCTTCTTCAACACATTCACGAATAAAATGATAACGGGTGTCAATGTGCTTACTTCGATCGTGGAAGACAGGGTTCTTATAAAGGGAGATCGCCGACTTGTAATCTAGCTTGAGACTTAGACAGCTGGGCTCCTTGTTCACCAGGTCGCTGAGCAAGCATCCAAGCCAAATACCTTGACACGCCGCGGTGGTGGCTGCGATGTACTTGGCCTCGCACAAGGATAAGGCCACCACCTTCTGCTTTTGTGACTGCCAACTGATCAGGCTTCGACCAAGAAAGAATAGTACCCCCGTAGTGCTCTTTCGATCATCCACATCTCCCGCCATGTCAGAGTCGTTGTACTCCGTCAACTGCAGCTCCTCGCTGCTTCTTGCGTAGAAGCAACCGTAGTTGAGCGTCCTGGCAATGCACCGAAGCACGTGCTTCACTGCTCCGAGATGTTGGGTAGTAGGTGCCTCCATGAACCTACTGATGTAACCCACAGCATAGGAGATATCCGGCCTTATGTAAACCAAGTACCGGAGACTTTCCATGATGCTCCGATAGAAGGTGGCGTCCACAGGAGAGCCACCGCTGGTCTTGCTCAGCCTGAGCCGTCCCTCCATCGGTACATGGCACGGATTGCAGCCCATCATGCCGCTCTTTTCCAGGATCCTAAGCGCATAGGAAGCCTGGTTCAATGTGCCGCCGCCATTGTCCTGGTGCACCTCGATTCCGAGGTAGTAGCTGAGCAATCCCAGATCGCTCATCTTGAATACTTTCATCATCTCCTCCTTGAACTTGGCAATCTCTGGCGGATGTGAACCGGTGATGATGAGATCATCCACGTATATACCCACAAGCAGATGCGATAAGCCAACTCCTCGTGTGTACATAGCATGCTCAGACGGGCTCCACTCAAACTCGAGTGACTACAAGCTGCTGTCGAGTTTGACGTTCCACGCCCTTGGTGCCTAACGGAGGCCGTAGAGGGCCTTCTGGAGTTTGAGCACCTTGTGTGATGAGGACATCACTCCTTCGGATACACGCACTACGCAAAACCTTCCAGATCCGGTTGCTAAAACTACAAGGCCCTATGACAAGAGCTCGTGCACGTCACTTCAATTATGAGGTGAGCTCGTTTCTAGGTGCTAATAATTTATCTATGCAGAATGGTATACTACCTAATAATTGTGATCTTTTATACTTAGGAATAATGGGAAGGATCCGTCAAGTCCTGGTCATCTGCGCTGATTGTGCCCAAACAAAGGAAGTCCCTCTGATTGTGCTACGAAGAGATTTTGGGTTGCAAAAGGTCTACGACTAGATTCCCAAGGTCTACGACCAGTTCTCCGTGCTCTACGACCAGGTCTACAAGCTCTACAACCAGGTGTACCCGCTCTACGACCACGATGGGAGTTAGCCATAATCGTTGAAGTAAGGTGCTGTGTCACCATTTTGGGCCTAATAAGGCCTTGTAAGCGTGTCGAGGTCAAAGCCCAGGATGTGTATGCCTATCCCCACGGTAGCACAACCCTAGGTCGACCTCCTCACGTCCCCTATATATGTGCAGCAGCCGCCACAGTTTAGGGTTGGGTTTTTCTTAGATTATTCTGCCACTTTGCAGTTTCGCCGCTTGTTCGGTTTGAGGAACCCCACTTGTGAACTTCATCTATATTCGCAATATAATTCAGATTGCATCTACCTTGTTCTTGTGAGTTGCTTCAATTGCTTGCAGGAATCATAACCCTCGTGGTAAGGTCGATCGCGTGCAAGCGTGGTTGATAACGACAGTTGTGCAGGTGTAGCGAATTGCGAGGTGACGATCTGCGGGTCAGAAGCCTCAAAGCGTCAACGTCCTCACGACGAAATCAATCGAACCTATCGGAAGATCGGGCCACCGTTTCTCGTCAGTTGGTATCAGAGCACCAGGTTGCCCGTTAGGTAATTTCATTTATCCCCTTTTGTTAGTTGTTTTCCATCACCTAGAGTCCAGAAAATTGCCCCACAAAAGTTTTAGATCTTAGTTCTTCCATTGTCCAAACCACTTTGTGCCTTTCGCGATTGTGTTTTCGCCAGCGTTGTTGAATTCGAGTCCATCGTCGGTGTCTTTGTTGCTGGTCTAGTCGTCGTGATCTAGTTTCTAGCGTCGAGTCTTTGCTGTTCTGGTCATCGTGAATCTCAACCTGCCCTTGGTTGCATCCTTTGATTTGTCTGGTATAGCCGAGATCGTGACCCCCCCCCTATACGACCACCTCCTCGTGTTCGACCACCTGGTCGGATACGACCACCTCCTCGGGTTCGACCACCCAGTCGGATTCGACCACCTACTCGAGTTCGACCACCTCCTCGTGTTCGACCACCTAGTCGGATACGCCCACCTCCTCGGGTTCGACCACCCAGTCGGATACACCCACCTCCTCGGGTTCAACCACCCACTTGGATTCGACCACCTACTCGAGTTCAACCGCTACAACCACCTCCTCGGATTCGACCACCTCCTCGAGTCCGACCACCTCCTCGAATTCGACCACCTTCCCTTTCGACCACCTGCTCGGATCCGACCACCTAGCCAAAGTTTAGAGAGAGAGAGAGAGTATCTTTTTATTACCTTTATACCCCTGCTCTCTGGAAATAGTTTGTGACCCACTCACCTCTTTGGACCCAGAAAAGGTAGCAGAAGAGTTTTAAGCTTGTGTCACATTTGCAAAAAAAAAAAAAAAAAGAGGAAAAGAAAAGAAAAGAAAGCAAGGAGCAAAGAGTGCAAAAAAAAGGAATTCAAAAAAAAAGAAGGAAGAAGAAGGAGAAATCAGTTGCTTTGCGAATTTTGTTTCATTGTGCTTGTACCTACACATTTTTTCAGCTTGCTTGAGCTAGTTCTAGAAACGCGTTTGGGCCAGCAACTGTGACGAGTACCGTGGACTTTGATTCAGCGTTGCTAATCTGTTTTCATTACTACTATTCCTTGCTACAAAATTTTGCCTGTCCGAGCTCCACATACTTTCGGCCCTCAGATTTGGATCCTCGCATTCGCCATCCGCCACGATCGTACATCCCACCTTCTCTGATCATACCACCTGTTGCAATTGGTAAGAAATTCATAAGAGCTTGGTAAGACGCTTGAGAGTATGTGATCCCACCTCCCACCACCTAGTAGTTGATAGGGATAATATCTTTGTGTTGTCTTTTGTCTTCTACTAACCATGGCAGGTGAGGAATTGGAGGCGCAAGAGTGTGTTTTGAGGGAAGAGCTCACGAGGGTGTTGGATGAGCACCGCCATGCTATTAATGACGACATTGATAGGAAGTTTGCGAAAACAAATGCTACTGCGCAGAACTCAATGATAGTATCGCAATGCTCAATACACGCATTGATGGTTTGGCCAATCAACCACCGAACAATGGGCGTGTGGATCCTCATGGTGCAGCCCATGACCGTGAGTTTGACAATGAAAATGAGATGCACAACCACGATGCCTTTGATGCACGACAACGGAACCGGTTGAACTTCAACCGTCAAGGTATGAGAGGTAATAACGCTCAGCAACATAATGCACGTGTTAATGATGACCCATATGCTAAAGTCAAGTTTACTATACCATCTTTTGTGGGTGCTTATGATGCTGAAACATATCTAGATTGGGAGTTAACGGTAGAACAGAAATTTAATACTCACTTAGTTCCTGAAGTGCATAGAGTTAGACAAGCCACAAGTGAATTTAAAAGCTTTGCCATCATTTGGTGGAATAGGGTATGCAATGATGGATTAGCGCCTACTACTTGGGATGCTTTAAAGGTTGCTATGCGTAACAGATTTGTTCCACCTCTTTTAAATGTGACTTGCTTAAGAAATTGCAGCGCTTAAACCAAGGCAATAGATCCGTAGAAGAATATTATCAAGAGCTACAAATTAGTATGTTGCGTTGTGATATTATTGAGGATGAAGAGGCTGCGATGGCACGTCTTTATGGAGGATTAACACGTGAAATTCAGGACATAGTTGATTACAAAGAATATGATAGTGTCCCTAGATTGTTTCAACTTGCATGTTTGGCAGAAAAGGAATTGCAGGGATGACAGCAGAGGCCAAGGAACAATTTTGGAAGCACGTCTACACCAAGAACAACACCGGGGCAAGTTAAAATAGTCCCACCTTCGGTTACACGGTCTGCTGCCCCCTCCTCAAGTAGGGTGCGTTCAGTAGCACCTCCGACACCATCACATGCCCCCGAGGTAAGCAAATATACTAGTGTGCATGCCCCAGTCAAGAGTTCTTCTTCGGTTGCTTCCACGGGCCGTACGATCGGGATTATTTGCCACCGTTGCAAGGGAATGGGCCACGTCATGAGGAACTGCCCAAGTCAGCGAGCATACCTTGCCACTGTGGACGGAGGTTATGTAAGTGCTAGTGATATTGAGGATGAATATGTACTTGCAGCTAACATTGCAGGTGGAGGAGACGAGACAAACAGTGATGCTGATGATGTAGAGGAACAAGTAGCTGCTGTTGACACCGGGAATCATATGAGCCTTGTTGCGCAATGAGTGCTGAGCGCACAAGTGGTGAGAGCGGAGAAAAATCAACAGCACAACTTGTTTCAAACCAGATTCCTCGTGAAGGAGAGAGCCTGCAGAGTAATTATTGATGAGGGAGCTGCAATAACCTTACAAGTTCCGAGATGGTCAAGAAGCTGGGCTTGACCACACAGCCACACCCACGTCCCTACTACATCCAATGGTTCAATTCGTGTGGTAAGTTAAAGGTAAATCAAGTTGTGAGAGTGCAATTTTCAGCTAGTAATTACAAAGATAGTACCGACTTTGATGTAGTGCCTATGCAAGCATGCTCTTTGTTGCTCGGTAGGCCTTGGATATATGATAATGATGTTTTGCACCATGGTAGAGATAATACCTACTCATTCTCACATAGGGGTAAGAAGATTAAGTTGTTGCCTTTAACACCCGTTGAAATTTTGAAAGATGAAGCAGCGTATGCTAAAAATGAAAGAAACACCAATGAGCATGATTCTGAAAATCAGCAAGTAGTAAAACATGTTTTCCCACCTAAAGGGGAGAAAGTGGCACCTAGATCTAAGTCAGAAGGAATTAAATTGAAGAGTTGTTCTATGCTTGCCACTAAATCTGAACTTGCTAACATTTGTGATAATGAGCTGCCGTGCTATGCTTTGAAATGCAAAGATGCTTTATTTTCACTTAAGAATATATCTAGCTCTTTGCCTCCTGCTATTGCTAACCTTTTGCAGGAGTCTGTGGATGTATTTCCCGCTGAGGAACCCCCAGGATTACCACGTATTCGAGGGATAGAGCATCACATCGATTTGACCCCGGGAGTGACTTTGCCAAACCGTGCTGCATATCAATTGGAGCTTCCTGCAGATTTTGGGTTACAGAAGGTCTACGACCAGTTTCCCAAGGTCTACAACCTATTCTCTGTGATCTACGACTAGGTCTCAAGCTCTACGACTAGTCCTACGACCAGTCCTACGACCAGGTCCACGACCAGTCCTACGGATTTGAAGCCATACTTGGGGAAAGAAGATGACCTTGAGTCGAGGACGACTCCAATTCAAGAGGGGGAGGATGATGAGGACATCACTCCTTCGGATACACGCACTACGCAAAACCTTCCAGATCCGGTTGCTAAACTACAAGGCCCTATGACAAGAGCTCGTGCACATCACTTCAATTATGAGGTGAGCTCGTTTCTAGGTGCTAATAATTTATCTATGCAGAATGGTATACTACCTAATAATTGTGATCTTTTATACTTAGGAATAATGGGAAGGATCCGTTATGTCCTGGTCATCTGTGCTGATTGCGCCCAAGCGAAGTCCCTCTGATTGCGCCGAGAAGAGATTTTGGGTTGCAGAAGGTCTACGACCAGATTCCCAAGGTCTACGACCAGTTCTCCGTGCTCTACGACCAGATCTACAAGCTCTACAACCAGGTGTACCCACTCTACGACCACGATGGGAGTTAGTCAGAATCGTTGAAGTAAGGTGTTGTGTCACCATTTTGGGCCTAATAAGGCCCTGTAAGCGTGTCGAGGTCAAAGCCCAGGATGTGTACGCCTATCCCCATGGTAGCACAACCCTAGGTCGACCTCCTCACGTCCCCTATATATGTGCAGCAGCCGCCACAGTTTAGGGTTTGGTTTTTCTTAGATTATTCTACCACTTTGCGGTTTCGCCGCTTGTTCGGTTTGAGGAACCCCACTTGTGAATTTCATCTATATTCGCAATATAATTCAGATTGCATCTACCTTGTTCTTGTGAGTTGCTTCGATTGCTTGCAGGAATCATAATCCTCGTGGTAAGGTCGATCGTGTGCAAGCGTGGTTGATAACGACAGTCGTGCGGGTGTAGCGAATTGCGAGGTGACGATCTGCGAGTCGGAAGCCTCAAAGCGTCAACGTCCTCACGACGAAATCAATCGAACCTATCGGAAGATCGGGCCACCGTTTCTCATCATTGTGCTCGTTGTCGTCGTCGACGAAGCCCGGCAGCTGCATGACGTACACCTCCTCCTCAAGATCGCCGTTGAGGAATGCCGATTTAATGTCCATGTGGTGTACCTGTCAGCCCTTTTGAGCCGTCAGTGCAACCAGCAGGCGCACAGACTCCACACAGGCGATAGGCGCGAAGACTTCCTCGAAGTCGACACCTTGTCACTGAACGTACCCTTTGGCGACAAGGTGTGCCTTGTGCTTCACCACGGCTCCCTGTGAATCCTTCTTGACCTTGTACACCCATTTGAGGTCGATGGGACGATGGCCAGCAGGTAGGTCGCACAGCTTCCACGTGTCGTTCTCTTCAATGGACCTCATCTCCTCCAACATGGCTTGGCGCCAGCACTTGTGCTGCTCAGCTTCAGCAAAATTCACGGGCTCTTCTGTGGCCGGATGACATAGCCCGCAGTCCTCGACTGCGACCTCATCGGTGGTGCCGTAGAGGTCCACTACGGTGCAATACCGGCGCGGCGCTTCATTAGACGCTTGTGATGTGTCAGCGAGAGGTGAGGCTAGCGTCGACGACCCTAGGATGGGTGCGCGACCCGGTGTAGCTGGTGTTCCAGCCGCGTCGGGCGAGGCTGGCACCTTCGACCCTGAGATCGGCGTTCCAGCTGTGTCACCTCCATGCTCCAGTGTATCAGCTCGTTCGTCACCTGTCACGGGAAGAAAAAAGTGTTCCATAGAGAAAATTTCACCAGGAGCGGTCAGTGGATCGTCAGCTCCAAGTGTGCCCCAATCCCACTTTGCCTCTTCGTCAAACACCACATCGTGTGACACGTGAACGCAATTGCCCACAGGATCATAGACCCGGTACGCCTTGGACCCCAGTTCATAGCCGAAAAAGACCATGGGCACACTTCTGTCGTCGAGTTTTTTCAGGTTTGGCTTCACCACCTTCACATGTGTCACACACCCAATTGTGCGGAAATAATGCACATTCGGACGTTGCCCGTACCATACCTCGTAAGGTGTCTTGCCATGCACACTCCGCGTCGGTGCACGGTTGAGGAGGTTGACTGCCATTGCGATAGCCTCGCCCCCAAAACCTTCCTGGCACGCCTTTCGCCTTCGGCGACAGGGCCTGTATTTTTTTATGCGTATAGAATTTAGCCTAAAAAATTAGTGGGTTTTAGGGAATTTTTTTGTAATATCTTTAAGTGCCCGTGTAGTTCAGAATCCGAAATTGGAGAAGATAAGGAAATATGAAGTAAAGAATACGAGATCGGTGGTGCAATAACACAAACAGCCCCCTTCGGAGTGAAATAAAAAAAATCGGTTTAGGGTTGTCATGTGCGCTGTAGTCCCGATTGTATTATTCGTGGAACCGATTCCTTTGAGAAAAGATTACGAAATATGTAATAGTTGAAATATTTGGGAAAAGATATTTAAATTTGAAAGACTTCATAATTTAATTGTGAATTGCATGGCGCGCTAGGTTTGGTTACGAGCATTAGAAATGATAATATCCACGAATCAACAAACCCAAAAACATATATGATACATGTGCGCCTTTTTGGAATAAAAAAGGTTGATTGGAACGAAGTTAATTAGTCCTGGCGGTCCATCGGTCCCTTCCCCTTGTCTCTGGACTGCCCACGGCGGTGGCCAGTCTTGAAGTCAACCATGTTCTGCAAGACGGGTTGGACGATTGAATGATGTTAGGACAGCACAACATAGGGCCAAATCAATAATCGGAATGAAAATTGAACCTAACTTACCCCTTTGATATGGAGTGCGCTCGGGTGACGGGGAGCGCAAGGACTACTACCAGTCTCACTAGCAGGAGCAATCCCCTTGTCTGTCGCGCGCTCGGCCCGGTCGTACTCAGCTTCCTGTTTGGGGGTCCTCCACCACCTCCCAGCTTCCCTGGACTCCTCCGGTGCCTTTTCAATAGGGTCGGGTATGTAAGGTTTCTACCGTTCGAAGGTCTCGGCTCGCTTCGCATAATTGAACATGTACTTCTGATCAATGAACGTCATATCGTACATGTTCGGACCATCGATCTATTGGAAGAAGTTGCATCGCATTTCTAGTTGCCATTATGCACTGATGAAGTTAGGTGTAACATCCCAAAATTTGGTCTGTTTTGAAGTTTTAAAAAGAAAAATAACTATTTGGTTTTTCTGTTAAAGTTAAAGCTTAATTGGAATTTTTAGAGTTCAAAAATAATTTAATATGAATAATCTTAACATCAACTATTATCAAAATTATTTTATTTGGATTTTATGTGCTTGGATATATTTTCTAGATTTTTCTAGAATTTTTCCGAGTGTATTTGCTATTTTCCAATTGCTATTTGGATTTTCGGCTATTTTCTAAAAAGAAAACGTAATTTAAATCTCAGATAATCTTTTGGGTGAATCCTTTAATCCGGTCCAATCCTATTTCTTGTCCTGCCCAACTTCCGTTTTCCACCGTCGGCCCGCTCGCCATTTCTTTTCGGCCGAATCGCGTGCGGCCCATCCAAGTCACCGGCCCGTTTTTCGTTTCAACGCCGAAGCCAGGCCGCCGCTTCCTTGTTTCCTCGCGCGTAGGTCAACCCGAGCCGTGCGCCAAGGCCTGGCCTTCTTTCTTTTCCGTGAAAGCCCGGCTGAGCATTGGCCGCCTCCAGTCCTTTTTGGTGCGCGTGTGTGAATCGGCTCGACTCGCTCCTCCTTTTTCCCATGTACGCTCAAGGACAGCCACGCCAAAGCAGCCCGCTTGCCGTTTCTCTACCGCGCCGTCCGCGCGTGAACCAGCCTATGCCTTTCCTTTTTTCTTGCTTTCACCGACCGGTGGCCCCGCCTTTGCCTGTGCTTCGTCTACCTCCGGGATTCTCTTGTCCCGTGTCCGTGCGCAACACGCCGAAGCCGCCGGGTCTATCTCTAGCTCTCCTCCATCCGGTGCTATTTAAGGCCGCCCAACCTTGTCAATTTCCTCGCCTAGCCCTCCTCCTCCAAAACCCTAGGTCTCAGGCCCTAGCTTGTCCCCGTTGCGCCGCAATCGCCGTAAAACCGAGGGCGCCCGAAGCTCCTTCGCCGACGAATTGCTTCGCCGTCGGTGCCTCTCCACCCGTGCCGTCTTCGCCTGCGGGTTTGCATCGACGTGGTCTACGCCGTGACGCCATCCTCTCCGGCTGAGCATCTTCGAATCGCCATCGCCACTTCCTCTTTGCCGCCAGAGTCGCTGCTGCCAGCACACCATCGCCGCTATCGTCGAGCCACTGCCTTCTGGAGCTTCACCGTGTTCCCAGGGTTTCGTTTTGGTACTTCACTGAGTCTCTCTTGCCTTCGTTCACCCTCGCCGCCACAGTCTCGTCGTCGGACGTCCTGTTTGTTCTCTCCCTGGCTTGCTCTCCTTTGCCACCTCACCTCTCCACATCAGCAGCCATGTCACACTTTTGTCCATGTGGCATGTCAGTCAAAGCCCGTGTGTCAATGCATGCCGTGGACTGAACCCAACCCTAGACCCAAAGTCCCTGGACTTGGTTTACCATGGACCTCTCTCTATGCCATGTGGGACCCCTTGTCATCCATTGATTTCGTCTTTCTCTCCCTTACCAGTGGACCCCACTTGTAAGTCTCCAATTCTTTTTATTTATTTTAACCCGAAGGAATATTCTCAGGATATTCTTTTCTCTCTCAATTTCATCATTTCATGTGGATCTTCCAAAGTCCATATTTTTTGCATCCGAACTCCGATTGAGTCCATTCAAATTTCTAAATTCAAGATCTATTTATCTAAGATTTTATTTAATTTTTGGAATTTCTTTTGTCTCTGTTATTTATTTATTTTGTTTATTTGCTTTGTTGCGAGTAGACGTTGATACTTCGGGAAGCTTTGATCAAGGAGGAGTATACCAAGATCAAGATCAACCTCAGGATTTATTCCAAGGCAATCTGTAGTCCTTTGATCATATTGAACCTATGATTTCAAAATTATATTGTTTTATAAAACTGCAATCTTTATACAAATTGTTTTGGGATTAGTTATTACTTGTTGTCATTACGCCTCCTTTGATTATTTGAATGCCATGAATCATTTGTCACCTTAGCATGGATAATTTTAGTTGGATATATTTGTATCACCAACATGGGTATCGTATAGATGCTTAGTCAAGCTTAGTTACGATGGGTTCGTCATCACATGTGTTATAATGATTAATCTTGACTTAATGATATATGGAATTATGGCGGTGAGCCACTCTTGTTAAAATTTATGTATCATGACAGGGTGTGTCATTGGTTGTAGTTAAACAAAAATGGTTTTCGCTCGGGCAAGCAGGTTGGTGGATTGAGGGTGTGGATTTAGCACGGTATGGGTTGTGGAAAGATCGCCTGAGTAACTTGTCAAGGACTTGATCTTGTGCGCCATTGAACTGGGTCTTAACCGTACAAACCACATGTCTGGTATGGGACGGACTTGGCTAATTAATTAGCAATGTTTTGATTTGGTTCTGTTTGGGTTGTGTTTGGCCCAAGAGAGAGCCAGGTGGCGAATCCTTAGCGAGCAGAACTGGGTCAAAATAGGACTTTGTAAAGGTCTTGTCACGTTCTCTAGACTGCTTACCTAAGGTAGTGAGCAGTGGTATCGACGGATGCCAAACAAACTAGAAAAGTCATGTCTTGTGGGTAAAGTTGTACAACCTCTACAGAGTGTAAAACTATTCGAATATCCATGTCCGCGGTTATGGACGTGCTCGGGGATTTCACACGGGAGATAGAGTATTTTATAAAATGAGTCAGAGTGTGGATGGGAAGTTCACTTGATGAATATAATGTTTGTTTGGTGAATAGAAAATTCACGCGGTGGTTTGTGTCGATTGGTGAATTGGGGATTCACTTATCAATGGTTTGGTTGGGAAGTGAATGGGATGTTCACAGGTTGTTTCAAAGAAATTGTTAATTATTTATTATTATTTTCAACTACGCATTTCAATCTATTTATTGTACTTATTGTAAATATTGCTTTCTGCAAAAGAACCATACAGCTAACCTTTGTTAGGTCGTGCATGAATACTATTTGCATACATTTCCCTATGGCTTGCTGAGTGCTTTATGTACTCACGGCTTATGTCTTTGTTGAATCAGTTGAAGAATATCAAGCTGCTCAGGAGTTCTTTCAGGAGAACTATGAAGGTTTTGCGGATTAGAATGCGTTCTCCACTCGATTTCCTGTGGGCATGTTGATTGGCCTTTTCAAGAGTTTCGTTCAGCTGCAAGAGTTTATTTATTTCTTTAGCCCTGCATGATAAGTTAAGTAAACGTTGACTATAAGGTCCAGTTATTATTATTATTTGCTACTATGAGATCTTTTTAGTTAAATCGAATAAATGGATGGTATTTCATCACTGTTTACTGTGTGAGCTAGCTACTGATTTGAGACTAGTTCAGAATACACAGAGGGTTCCTGAGATGTATTTTCGGGTCCCGACATTAGGGATATATCGAATACAACGTAACAAGTGAAAAATCTATAAGATTCGCTTACGAGGATGTTCCCACACGTGTAGAACGCCCGGACGGCAGTCGTTGGGTGTGTGGACTTAATGATCTTCGCCGGTTCTTCGCACACACATTGCGGGCGTGGGAACTCTGCTGGTATCAACGCATCCTTCATAGAACAATCGGGGTAGGGTTTAGCCCTCTCGGCAAGCCACTTGCGCTTCCGCAGCATCTGCGCATAGAAGTTAGACGACGAGTCCGACATCTCCTTCCTCTCTGTTGTGTGAACCAAGTTAGAGTGAAGTATTGGGTATGATGGTGTAGTGTTCTCCTCTAGCTCTCTTCCCCCTCCTTTTATAAGAGGATAGGGTGTAGAGTTGAGAGTGGAGGGAGAAGAGACAAGACATCAGTCTGAAAAGGTTGTATGGCAGAGTGTGGTTATTTTGGTATGAAAAAGTAGCGTCGCAGTGTGTTGCCTTTTCGGTCTGCAAATGTGGTAGTGTGTGGCGTGACAGGGTGCGGTCTTTTCGGTTTAAAAAGGTGTTGTGGCAGAGTGTGGTCATTTCGGTCTGAAAAGATAGTGTTGCAGTGTGTTGTCTTTTCGGTCTACAAAGGTGGTGGTGTGTGGCCTTATAGTGTGCAGTCTTTTCGGTCCGGAAAGGTAGCGTAGCCGAGAGTGGTCAATTCGGCCTGAAAAGGTAGCGTCACAGTGTGTTGTTCTCTCGGTCCGCAAACGTGGCGGTCGTGGGTTCGATAAAGGTGCGATCATTTTGGTCGAAAAAGGTAGCGATGTAGCAGTGTTGTCTTTTTCACTACAAAGATGACAGTGTGTGGCGTGACAGGGTACGGTCTTTTCGGTCTAAAAAGGTGTCGTGACAAAGAGTGGTCATTTTGATCTGAAAAGGCAGTGTCCAATGTGTTGTCTTTTCGGTCTGCAAAGGTAGCATCGTAGTGTGCGGTCTTTTCGGTCTGAAAAGGTGGGGTGGCCGAGTGTGGTCTTTTCGATCTTAGAAGGTAGTGTTGCAGTGTGTTGTCATCTCAGTATGCAAAAGTGTCATATCGAAATTCATATGTGAATCCCTTGTCATGTTATGTTCATACAGATCTAGTTACCAAAAGTTAAAGATATCTTGCAATTCATAAAAAAGCATACAACATCGTTCATACATGAATCCCTTATGCATACAACCACTACTACTTAATACATATTGAACACACTACCAGTAGAATACACACACACAAATAAGTTTCTCAAGCCACTTCAAGTGGTCAAGAATCTTGTCAAAGCGCTCGTCGGTAGGTGCCATGTTCACCATTGGACCATCTGGAACTATAGGTGAACGTTCAACTTCTCTTTCCACCATGACACCAATAGAGTCTGCCCATTGAAAGTATTGGCAACTGCTAGCCTGAAAACCACACCAAATAGTGAAAAAAGAAATGACAAACAAACCCAAAATCCAAATACTAGCATTCGCGGAAATCAAACTCATCGAGAAATATGGACACTTGTAGAACACACACCCCCTATTCTCTCCAATGTTGGAGTATAGGACATTTGCCTAGACGCCGCAGTTCGGGTAGTTCACGCGCCTTGCAGTTGTCAGCGCCACCGCTCTTCGGCTCATTGAACTAGACGACTGAGACATGGCACCGAGTAGAGTTCTGAGACAAGTGTAAGTAGGTTAGAAGAGAGAGGGTTGGAGTTTAGTTGTTTGGATGGACTTTTGTAGTGGTAGGGTTTCGGGATGCCGGATAAATTTTTTAATATTAAAATTTAGGTAAATTGCCATTCGAAATGGCGATAGTGATCCCACACGGGGTAAAAAAATTTAATATTAAAATTTAGACAAATCACCAATCAAAATGGCGATAGGGATACCGCAAGTCACAGTCGTCATTCCAAAAGGCGACACAATTTCCCATATAAAAGATCCCAAAATTCGAGCAAAACTCACTTTTATTCAGAAGAACGAGGGGAGGGAAGGAAGAGGAGTAGAGGGGATGAGAGGAGCTAGCGAAGCGCTGCCTGTTCGGTCGACCACCTTTTAGGTAATTTATGTAACTGAATGGATTACATAGTTATAGATATATGGTTACGTGGTGTAGTATGTTGTAGATAATCCTTTTCGGTGGGTAGTTTAGTTTCAGATATGTTGTTAATCGTGAAAATCTTGTTTATGGTGCAATATGTCGGACGCAACTAATTTCAAAATTTACTACGGTCAAGGGACTATTCTGGATTGTGTTATTTCCAATCAGCGGTCGTAACCCTAACAAGACTATAGCAGCGTACATGGGGCTTTGTGATGCAGTGGTTGTTCCACACATTCGAGTCGCTTAGCCGATGGAATTGCCCAATCAGGGCCATTTGGCATTTTTGATAATTCCATTGTAGTTGTAGGGATGTTGATGTTGCGTATAACTTACCAAAAAGAATATTGTGTTGCTTTGCAGATGTTACACATTTCCCTTTGGTTGGTTCAAACTCTTTACCATGAGGACAAGTTGTGCAATTATACCCGCCAGGAAAATTATGACATATTCCATTGCAAGAATTTGGCAGTGAGCACTCATCGATGTCTGCAAGCAAAATGACATGAAGTGAGTCCTCACCATGGTCTTAAAATCATTCTAACGGGTTGTTTATGTTGTTGGTGACGGATATACATACCTAAATTGCTTGTGCCAATTTTTCTGATCTTATGGTATTGTGTGGAGAAACTAGAACGCTCTACTTTGAAAACTGGCCCATTTGAGAGAGAGAAACGGAAAGAGACCTGTACAGCCATCTTGGATGTATGGATTTCCTTCGAAGCCAACAGAACACTTGCAACGATATCCAAGACATATTTTCCCATGGGTGACATTAAGGCATTCACTATAGGCGCTGATGCATGCATATGATTTGTTCCTTCGCGAGGCTGTTTGGCACGTTAAGTTGGTAACAACCCATCTCATCCTGATATCGAATTCTTGATAGAACTCGGAAAAATCTTTCGCAGCGTTTTGCTCTAAGGTGCTTTCAATGTCACCGTTGGTGGCATGAACTACTACCACCTCGTCAAGTCATCATCGCTGCTGCTTGTATCGTTCAACATGCTGCTTACTGTTAGAGTTTTTGGGCTTGGCCCATTAAATACTCTAATTAAATCCTAGGAAAATATGAGAATCTGCGTTTTTAGACCTAATCGTGTAGCAATAATCTACGATTAGCGGTAATTAATCTCGGCTTAGTAGTATGCTAACGATAGTGTTAAGATCGTTATTAAACAACTAATTTGTTCTCAGCTCGTTGGTTTATTCGGGTTTCGTTTCGCGAACATTGCATTCATAGTCAGTAGAACCATCATTTCATCATTCATTTCAATCTCATCATTCAGTACAAGGTTCTTGTGCATTCACCAGTAAAACAGTAGAATCAAGGTCATAATTAAATTGCATTTTCCATTCCCATTAGATAAATAAATCAATAATTACATTGTTTACAAGACAGCTTTACATCAATCAAATTGTGAGCATTACATCATTGTAGTAGGCAGCAGCTCCATCTCTGCATTCCCTCTTTCCTCTCCTCTTTAGCGCATGGCAGGCTGCACATCCCCCTTTTTCACCGAACCATCACCCCTTGTGCTTACTACTGCCCTTCCCTCCTGTTTCTCAAAACCAGCACCATCAGCACATTAGCAGCCCAAGCCAACCAGAGCAGCACAGCACACAGCCTAAGCCAACACGGCGTAGCACATCCAGCAGTCCAACACAGCCGAGCCATGACCCCTGCCTAAAATTCCACATTCATTTCCCCCCAGCACATTCATCCCCCATTCCAATTCATTCCCCATCTCACAGCACCACATTCTTTCCCCCAATCGACAATATCAAGCACAGCCAAGTGGTAAGGCCGGGTGCAAGCCACACAAGGGGGAGAGCATTCCATCCCCAACTAGCAACCCACACTTCCCTCAACTGAAGGCAACCACAAGGAAGAGCAAGGAGGAAGGGAGCCAAGGAGCCAAGAAGAAGGGCGAAGATCGGGGAGCAAGGCGACGCCGAGGCCAGCAAGGAGGAGCCGGAGAGCAAGGACGACGCCGGCACCTGCATCGACCTTGAACCTTCGGCGACCAACCCCACTGCCGGCAGCCCAGCTCAACCACACCGGCCGCCACACCGACCCAACCTCAAAACCCCAGGTAAACCACAATTTCTCCCATCCAAAGTCGAATCACATGTGAAGTCTGGCCCTCCACACAGATCACAAGACCACAATAGCAAAATATATCTCTCAGTTCATCACATCACACAGTGTACCTCGGTAGCAGCTCCCTCCATAGCCATTTTCCAATCCAAATCAGCCATCATGCTCTGCATACATGTAGCATCATCGTGCATCAATACTTGACTTAACCTTGAATATTAAGAAGAACATTAGCAAAGAGCTTAGAGAATGGGAGGCAGGAGGGTGTTCTTGAGCCACGGTGCCGGTGGCCAGAAGGCCGAACCCACAGGCCAAAGCCGGCCGAGCATGGGGAGGGAGCGAGACGCGGCGTGGGATGGCGCGCGACCGCGAGGAGCTAGGTAGGCTTCACGGCGAGGCGAGGAGGCGCAGACCCAGCGGCGGCGCCATGGGCATCGAGCCGAGCCAGAGGCGGCGCTGCCTACGGCCGCCACGGAGGACGTGGCGTGATCAAGCCGAACGGCGAGCGGGCGCACTGGCGGCGTCGCCGCGGTCAAGGCCGGGAACTCGAGGCGCTCGGCGCGGCTGGACCGGTTGAGCGAGGTGGCGTGGACCGGAGCCAGATGGGCGCTTAGAGAAAGCAGGCAAGAAGCATAGGGCTGGTGACGCCGAGTCATGCAGGATGGGCAGGGGTAGCCGAGGCCGCCAAGGGAGCGTGACAGCGACGGCCAAAGTAGGATGAGTCGGTGGCGACTTGAGATGGGTGGGGAAAGATGAGGAGTAGCCTTGGGGAAGAAAGTAATGGGAGGGAGCTGGGTGCTTGTGGATAGGGCCGGTCGTATAAGAAAAGTGAGAAAGATAGGGAGGTTAGGAAAAATTTAGGAATTAGGTTTAAGATTTGGGTTTAGGAAAATCTTAGGAATTTGTGTGCGCTAATAACCTATTTTACCTTATGTCTGTAGCTTTAGCATTTAGCATCAAGTTAATTGAGTTTTAGCTGCATAGTTTTGCGAATGACTATTTGAACTTGGGTCTTTTCGGATTAACCAACTTAAAATCAATTTGTTGAGGTAATTACTAGAATGAACTGTGTTGCCGTTAATACTGTTAATCGCAAGTTAATTTGCATAAGTAGCAACATGTGCATCGCTGGCATTAGTCAGGCATATTGAACTGTTCTAGTCTTGTTATTTTATTTAAAACCAAACCCTGGGTTTCTCGACCTTAGCGCAATTAGACAGTAGAGCGGCTATAGTGGGGAGTGCTAACTTAGTAGAGGACTCGAAAAGTTCTATTTAAATTAAATCATGCTAACAAAATAGAAACCACTAACTTATGTATGCATAATATCACCCCAAAATCAACTATGTATTTATATTACTATTTGTGCTACCGTGTTGCTACAGAAGACGAACCAGCACCGACGGGAGCAGTTGATCAGAATTTCATCAACGCCAATCTTTCCTACAACTCCAAAGGCAAGTGATTCTCTTGAACATAAACTTAGTTATCTTAAATGTAAACCGTATTCTGCTGTATTATATGTTAATTGCATCAAAATTGTTTTCTCAAAACTTAAATCAATGATTGAGATGAAAATGATTAAGATGAATATGAAAAAAATGAGAATAAATAGAGGAAAGAAATAAGAATTAATAGGTGGGTAAAAGGGGGCCCTGGCAGGGGAACGCGACGACGAAGATGATGATGAGGTAAGAGGAGGGCCCCTTTTTACATATGGTTATAATATAAGGACAAACAAAACTCTTACTCGGTTAGAAGCCGTAAAGTCAGTACCAACCATTTTCCCGTTTCGGCGGTAGAAAATGCTACCTTGTTATGTAATTATGATCTCCACAATGGGTCACATTGGAGTGTTGGGCATGGAAGAGAGCCGCCCCAAGGTGGAGTGTTGGGCACGGACGAGAGTCGCCTCAACCAACATTACTGGAACTCGATGTATGACGAGGTCAGCAGCGTGATTAAATCAGCACCGATGGAAAGTAATGGGTAGAGACTTGATCACGTAACATGGAAAATGTTCTGAATTCTGAACTCGAACACGCATCAAAAGAAATGCGAGGGACCCGACTCATTTAGAGCTCAGAATAACTATGGGTAAAGTGGTACAAGCCTGCGCAGTGCTATATTAAATCATGAATTCATGCCAGTCTCCTGGATTGGAGTCTACGGGAACCGTCGGGGGGTCTATCTTCTCTTTGAGTAATCAAGTAGTCTTTTCAGAATTAAAATTACAACATAAGTTTTGAAAACTATTTTCAGAATAAGTGAAGAGGTAGGAATTTTGATAAGGACTTGAGGTAGAGTCAATCAGGTGCATTTTTGCTATTAATGCTTGCTGAGTACACTCGTGTACTCAACCTTGTTAGTATTCTCCTTTGTAGATCCTAGTCCGACCGGGGACTATCCCGAGTGGGACGACGGACATGCGGGTACTGGAGCAATTGCAGGAGGAGATAGCACTGACTACGAGGACCAGGGCGAGATGGATGCCATACTTGACGCGTGGGGCGAATAGGCGGGCGAGAGAAGTGGAGAAGTCTCCTTTTTGTAACTGTATAATACTTGTACTAAAAACTATAGCCTTGGGTGGTTATTACTGAAGTAAAAAATGTATAGCTTCTATCTTATTATTCTGCAGCGTGACTCTAGTAAAGGCTTATTATTCGTTGGAGCAGTGTTCTACTAAGCAAACGAATAGTAATCCGTATGCCTAAGCGTGATTACCCTTGGGGTAATGACACGGGGCGTCACAGAAAATCCCAAAGATCCACTCATGCATGGTGGAAAATGGAAAGTTTAGTATGATATGCTAATCTAGGTGGGAGGAGACCAATATATAAGGTGGAGTTGATCTTACCTAGTTGAAGCAAGAAAAGAAGAACACACGCGCGGGCTCGCTCATTCGCTCGCCATGCCATCGCTTGCCTCTTTTTGGTCCGACGATTTTGTGTCCCGTTGGCTGTGGAGCTATAACCTCTTTTTGCACCTCAAAACCATGCATACTGATTAGAAACTGAAAACTGAATACACTATTTCAATTAGCTTTTATGGCACGCATCAACCGCATTTAAAATAGCGTTATGACGACGGTTTCTAATGACAATAATGGCGGCAGTTTCTTCTGCTGAATCTGGTTCTATATAAAGGTGAGACCTCTCCTCTCAGAATCACAGAATAGAGAGAAACTCTCATAATCAGAACAGCGAATTCTAGTTTTTGCTCGGTTCCTTCGTGCTGCGCTACTCGGCTACTCCATCCCTTCCTCGGTGTGCACCGACGTGGGGAGAGCAGTATCTTCGAAGCTGGCATCTCTCGCGATCCTGCACCGGTTAGGGCGAAATAGGATTTTGGGAAGCGTTCGCGCGACTGCTCACGGCTTCCTCTTTCTCTATCATCCTCTACGCGTTGTCTTCTTTGGATCAAACTCTACCGTGACCTTCGTCGGAGCGATTCTCTATAAGTCGCGGTCATATTATTTGATATGACTAGGCCTTGTTTCCTAGATATCTGTCATGTGATGATGTCGATACCTACTTCTGTTAGTAGCATTCTTGTTCTAAGGTTTGCCTTGTTAGTGCATATATATGAGATAGATATATTTAAGTTGATGATCATGTTACTGTTTATAGTCCCAAATATGCCTAGTATATATACTGTTGTTGATTCAATTATTGTTTTAGAAATTATAATAATCACAAAAGTGCGCATATACCTAACACTTACACCCAAATATCCGTCGTCCAATGACACCATAGTCACGTTATATTTTGTAGTGCGGTCTCCTCGGTCGAGAACAGTGAACTTATCAGACACAAAACTAAGTGGGAACTTCTCATGTGCAAAACAGCCTTCTTCAAGCGAATTGTTTTTTATTTAATCCTTTTTTTATTAATATTTTAAAGTTAATCCCTCGCAAATTTTATTTCCAATTCTGACCCCTTTGGTCACACCACCTCCCGTGGCGTGACCCAACAACATGTCACACCAGGCGAGGTGGCGTGACCAAAGCTGCCAAGCAAGCCCTCGACCGCGCGCCGTGCCAATGTGGAGCTTGCGTGACATCTGTCACGCCAGCTCGCGTGGCGTGACACTGACTGTTGTCACGCCAGCTCGCGTGGCGTGATAGTGGCCACTTAAGCCCTGGATTTGGAGTTTAAGTTTGAAACTTAAATTTTGAAAAACTTAAATTTTTGGGATAGAGATAAGTTTGAAACTTATTCCAAAATAAAGTTCATTTAATAAGAAAATTATCAAAATTGGTTTCACTTGATTTGGAGTTTCTTTGAATTAGTTATGCATTTTTGAAGTTATTCCATTTTTGGACCGTCCGATCGAAATCGGACCGTCCGAACGTCTCCTCCGATCCGGACAATCCGATTCCGATCGGACAGTTCAAACAGACAGAGACGTTCGAACGGTCTGAACAGAGTCTTTGTCATGCCATTTATCACGGCGTGACAGTAGTGCTGTGTCACGCCACCCATATTGGTATGCCTTTTTCTAATTATTCTTCCTTTCTCCCTAACTCCCTTTTCCCCTTTTTCCTATTTCTTTTCTACCCTAACCCTATTCGGCCGAAATCCCCATATGGCTCCTTCTTCCCCTTATTTCCCAAATCTCACAAATATCTCAATCTTCTCCTCTCTCTCTCTCTCTCTCTCTCTCTCTCTCTCTCTCTCTCTCTCTCTCTCTCTCCTCCCATCCTAGCCTTGCGCCCTTCCTCCAGCTCCAGCTCGCCTCCGCCTCCTTGCCCGGATCTTGCACCCAGCTGCGACTCGCGACTTCTTGCCATTCGCCATTGTCTCACGCTTCGGTTTCACGCTTCGGTCTTGACGGCGCCTCCACCCGTCGGCCTTTGCTCCTTTTGCCGGCTCGGCCCCTGGTGCCCTTGCCCTTGCCCACTCACCTCGGTCCAGCCTCCTCCCGGCCTCCTCTTGGGATTCGCGCCTTGCCGCCTCCTCAGCTCTTGGTCCGCCGCTCCTCTCAAGCTTCCGGCCTCCCGGGCCAGAGGCAGCGTCGGCTTAGCTCCCTCTCGGCTCGCCTCAACCTCCTACCCCTCTTCCCGGTTCAAGACGCCCATCGCGCCACCAGTTTGCTGGCCACCCACCGCCGGCCGCCGGCGGGGACTCGACCCTTCTCCTCTCGGCGTCGCCACCGAGCCCTCCTATGGCCGGCCAAGCCCGCTTCAATTCCTTCCTTCCTAACCTAATTCAGCTCTCGATGCTTTTTAAACTTTGGATTAATTCGATTTTACTTGTTGAGATCAATTCATTTAATTGATTATTGGTGGTTTGCTTACTAGCATATGCTATTTCATGATTATTCAGGGTATGGTGAGGAATTGAGCTACTGGAGGCTGGGTCTGGTGATGCTGAATGGTAGCAGATAGAGGTGGGGGGATGGTTCATCTGGATTCCCTAAGGTACCTCCCTTTCCTCCCTAACCCCTTGCTCTGTGATGTGATGGCTGGGAGCTACATGTGGGTTCTGTTGTGAGATGTTCTACTCGTGCATGATGTGTATGTGTAATGCCTACTGGAGTATACTGAGATTACCTTGGGTTGGATTATGGGATGAGAGAGGGGATGGTAGTGCCAGCTTCGAGCCGGTGCCCTCCTCTTCTCCTTTGTGGGTTGGGGCTTGCAGGCAGTGATGGTGGTGTGGATGCTGAGCTCCACCTCCTGGCTGCCTTGATGCTCTGGTTGCAGAGGGATGGACAGTGCTTGCTTGCCTTCCTGTCTTCGACTGGGTTTGAGAGATGGTTGGATGTGTTGGTTCTGTGAGGCTTGTGAAGTGGATATGGTTTATGTGTAGGAGAGTGGCATGAGAGGGATGCCTTCGGCTGCCAGGCTTGGGCTGTGTTTGGATGTGGTCTTGTGAAGAAAGAAGGGAAGTGAGCCTTATCAGGGGGGATGCATCACTGGAGAGGGCTTCGGCTGGGTTATCCATTTCCTGTGCTTTGGGTTATCCCTATTCTGCACTCTAAGTTATCTCCTTCTTGTGCTATCTCCTTCCTGTGCATGCAGTCTGTGCTCTGGGTTATCTTTTAGCTGTGCAGTGCCCTAGTTACCCCTCTACTGTTCATTATTATCCTACCCTAATCTTTTGTGCTGCTGCTGTCCTCACTGTGCATTGCTATGTTCCCTGCCCATATGTTATTTGGCTAACTAATCTCTATGATTTTGGTTGCACGAACTGGGATGGTGGGAGAAAACTGGATGCAATTACAAGGAGGGCTTTAAAGAAATGAATGCAAGAAGTGGATTGTAATTTAATTATCTTTTGTAAATGCGCTGTTCATTTGCTGTAAAATTAATATTGTATCTAAATTCGGTTTTGTAAGTATATTATCTTCGACTTACAATTAAGTGGTTAAAATGTAATCAAATGAAATCAAGGTTGTAATTTTGCTGCATTTTGAAGATGTACTGAGATGGCGATATACTGCTATTACAATGCTATTGAAAATGATTCTTGTTGACAAATGTGTTCGTTTTGTGATTGTTAATTAATTGAGATTACGCTTTGATGATAATTTAATGAAATTTTTACTTATGCCAATTACCGATTACTGTTGCTTAGCTTGTTAGCCTTAGGGGTTACGACCATGAAGACATATAGTCTTTTATTATGTATTAAAATAATGCATAGAGGTTTTAATCCTCGTCTGCCGCCTTGGTCCTTCTTCTTAAGGCTAAATCCTCTCCTCTTCCTTCTTGACGGTGAGATACACCCGTCCTTTCTTCGACTTATCACACTTCCTTTCTTCGACTTATCACACTCGGACGCGAAATGGCCCAACTCCCAACAATTGAAGCACTGGATATTCGACTTATCGAACTTACCGCGGTGGTTCTTCTTGTCGCCGTCTTGGCCACGGCCACGACCATCGCCGCGCCCGCCATTCTTCTTTGTGCCGCTGTCAGAGTCCTCGCCGCTCCTCTTTTCTTCGGCGGCTTTGGCCTCCCCCACTCGGCGCGCATGAGCAGTAGATGCTCTCCTTCTTCCTTGTCACGCCGCCGCCCCTTCAAGCTCTCCTCGTACGCCCTCAAGCGTCCGATGGCCTCCATCACCGACATCGCCGATACATCGCCCCATTGTTCAATGGTGCCGACAATTGGTAGGAATTTGTTGGGGACGGAGCGTAGGAGCTTCTCTACGACATCACTCTCCTCCACCTTGGTACCGAGAGTACGTATCTCGTTGACCAAAGTGGTGGGTCTCAAGGTAAACTCAGTGATTTTCTCTGAGTCCTCCATGTAGATGCGTTCAAACTCTCTCTTGATAGTTTGAACGCGCGCTTTCTTGAAACGTTCTTCACCGACGTGCATCTCTTTGAGCGCGTCCCAAGCCTCCTTTGTCGTCTCCTTCTCGGATATGGCCATTACAACGGCCTCCGGCACGGCTTGGACTATGACGGCGTGAGCCATCTGGTCTTTCCTATCATCGACCAATTCTTCGCCCTCCACTGCCGTCCATACTCCTTGCGCTCGCATGATGATCTTCATCTTCACCGCCCACACCCTATAATTGCTCTCCGTGAGCATAGGGCATTGGAGGGTCACAGCTCCCTCCCTCACCGCAAGATACCACGGTCTGGTGCCGCTGCCGCTACTGCCAGACCGTCTCATCCGGCTATTCCACGGAGTTGCATGAGTACCGTGGCGAGACCGACCTCGCACCTCGATGCATGCCGCAGGATCAAAGCGGACCACGCTCTGATACCAATTGTTGGCCCTGAGAATTGCAGACACACACACACACACACACACACACACACACTCAGAACGCAAAGAATGAGTTTGCAAACGCGAGACAGAGATTTTGGTGCTGCTGAAACTCTTGCAGCTTTTCAAGTTTCTTTCTTCTCCTTTTATTCTCACTAACAAGTAACTTACAAATGCTAATGCTAATGAATAAAAAGTCATTCCATGCAGGATTGATGGTCAGCTTTATTAATGCCATGACTACCCACGACGTGCGGGCGTAAAAGCAATCGTCAAACCACCAAAATCAAGATCAAGCATCAATGCTAATCAAAAACAAGAAACGGAAATAATCAAAGACTGCTAAATAGAAATAATCAAGGATTATTCAACACCCACCCTCCCGGCTGCTCTCCCGCTCCCTAACCAACCCACTAGCGGCGGCTGCTCCTCCCCTTCCCCACAGGTGGCGGCACCTCCCCTTACCCACCGGCCGCCGCCTTCTCCACCAGCGTGGATTGGAGGAGATCCCGGCGCCCTCATGGGCGAGGAGCGGAGGAGGAAATCCGTCAGCCGCATCACCGCGAAGTGGAGGAGGAGATCCCGGCGGAGGGTGGATGTGAGTTGGGCATGACCGCCTGGGCTTCGCTGCTTCGGGCCTTCAGCAAGGGCCTCTTCTTCTTCCCGTCCCTCTCGGTTGCTCTGCTTAGTGCTCCTTCTTCTTGTTTGGTGGCGCGACCATAGCAGCTGGGGAGCCAAAGGTTAGACTTGGGGTGGGGTGGGGTGGGGTGGGGTGGGGGCGGATTCGCCCCTGCTCATATCAACGACAGAAAGCATAGAAATGCTACTCAACCTAGAAACATTCTCAAGCATGCATGCCTTCGGTTTAGAGATAGCAGTTTTCATCTCTTCAACCATCCTGACAGCAAAGAGAGATGGTGTTACTAGGTAATGTATACATGCCTCGTCAAACATTTCCATGCACTCTCGTAATCACAGATTTCATTAACAGTTCTTAGTGTTTAGCAGTAAACAGAGATGGCGAGGAGACCTAACCTAGTTTATGAACAATGCAGGTAAAATGTCATCTTTGATCTTTGAAACGGTAGACTGCATAACTGACAGCTCCATCTCCTTGCTTCGCGTGAAAAATTAAGTCCAAGCAATCGGGGTGCCCTCTTTTAATCAGGTGTCAAATGGTAATAAGGTGGCAAGGAACCCAAGAAATTCGTACCTAAAAAAGGGAACCCCTAGAAGTTACATGTTTTCTCCCTGAGTCGGCCTCCTCCTCGCCGTCACAGTGACTCCCAAGAACTCCCCCCTCACTGCACTACAGCACTGCCTTCTTGATCTTTCGGCCGTTCGGCTAACCGTAAGCCACACGCGGTTCCGGCGAGTGGAGCCGTGGAGGCCACTGGTTATGCCCGCCGCACATGGTAGCAGAACGGCCTTCCTCGCTGCATTGGGCAATGACCAATCAGTGGCTCACCTGGGCGCGCCCGATTGGAACAACGGCTCCGCCCCTCACGCCGCCGTCGCCACTTGCCGGAGACGGACCGACCGGGGAGGTTAAAGGGTGTGAATGAAATAGAGATCAAGTCAAGGATACCTTTGGAAATATCTCTGATTTCTTCTGCCACGATCAAAGCCGCAACGTCTCGATCGCACGGTTGAACAAAACCCAGATGTGAGCCTACGTGATAACATCAGAGTATATGGAGGGCTCTTTGTGCAAAACTCCTTCCGCAACATTCACCATCTCACTCTGGGCCACACAATTCGATCTAATGGTAATCCATATCCCAAATTCGGATCACGATTTTTTATCGCGTTCCATCCGGATGACGCGATGAGGAGTTAAACAGAAATACTAAGTAATTAGAAGGCACCAAATGTAAAAATGCTCCAGCTGTCTTTCCTTCTCAATCTGGACCGCGGAGATTGGATCTAACGGCCAATATGTGCGTACGGTACAACCGATGCCTTTCCCCTCCACGTGATCTAAGTGCAATGCAATTGGCCATTGGCCGTGCTCGCCACCTCCGCGCTGAGCGCGCGGCCAGCCGGCCGTCGCAGACGCGACCGCGCGCACCTCCGAGGTGGTAGGTCTGGCGGCTTGGGAGGTCTCGTCACGGGAGAACGACGGGCAGCGCGCAGAGTGCACCGCATTGACGGAGGAGAACACATCACCACTGTTAGATCGTTTGCCATAAACGCCACCAGCCGGCGCAACCAGAGAAGCGTTGGGCTGGACCCTGCACCTGCGTCGCGATGATCGACTGGTACCGACAGCAATGGCCGGAACATACCCACCAGCACACAAACCGACACACCGTAGTCTCGATACCGTATCGGCCTCAATGCCGGTCAATACCATCCATTCCTATCATTCCGGTACCGGTCAAAAAAAATTCAAAATTGAAGTGATCACTTGTTTGAATCAGTTCGGAAGGCCGAGTCCAATACTACTCCTTCGGTAAGTGAAATTATGCTAGATTGGTAAAATGCATGAAATTATGAACTCATGTTGTATTATTTAACTACGTCATTTACATTTATATTTATGAAGTAATTGAACGATGTGTCATTTTTATTCTATGGTTATATATTTGAAGTGAGATTCTAAATAAAATTATGTGTGCATATAATTATATATATATATATATATATATATATATATATATATATATATATATATATATATATATATATATATATATTCGTACTCTTTAGAGTATGTACTCCACTTCTAATATACCACTTAAACACACATATTATACTTCTTTATCATTTTCAATATACTTAAATACCAATTATAAGATACTCCAATGTGACTTGATTAAAAAAAACATTAGAGCCCTCTGTTTTTTTGCTATATACCCTTTTCATATATAAAAGAAGTATATAGACAAATTTTGCTATAAAAGTGGAATTTAATGAAATTTTTCATGGAACTCACTTTATGGTATCTTATAATCATTATTGGAGTATGCTCAAATAGATAAAATATATCATCGTACGATTTAAGTGGTATATGAGATGTGGAAGTATGTACTCCCAGGAGTACCATACCATTTTCATATATATATATATATTATAAAAAAAAATTCGGAATGGTATGTAGGAATGAACCGGTATCGACGTATTCCATACCAAGAGACAAACCAGAATGGCCTTTGGAATGTAATTAATAACTATGGGCGAAATGGTCGAAATTCTGAAATGTTCAAATAGACATTTAAATTTTGGACAAAATTTGACTGAAATTTGGACGAAATTTCGTTCGTAAACAGAAAATCAGGCGCAAAAAAAGAGGGAAAACAGGGCTTGACCAATCTTTTGCAAATCTGCTGTTCAGATTTCACCACCATCTCCAGTTGTGAATGGAAATGTCGTAAGCATTCGTTACGAAAGAACTTATAAAGAATGTATACATTTTGTGGTCTTACATTTTCAGCTATAAATCTTGGTTCATCCACACCAATTGAGAAACCATGGTTCCACTATAAATCTTGCACTGCAGGCGAAAAAGTACATATATAATTCATATCAGAACAAATTGTGATACACTAATTTCGCATAACAATGGAGGACCTGCAACACAAATGAAAAACTACGCAGTTGATAGCCTGCAAAATTCCAGTGAGAAAGGATATTATATGAATCTGGAATTGCACAGGGAAGGATGAAGAATGCTTACCAGTGATTGACGAGCTGATGACAACTGGCGTAATTGGAGCTGACATGAGCCTTGGCAAGCATCCAGAGCCAATTGAAGGTAGCATCACAGGGGGCAGTCAGGACCTTGCTTGGCTGAGGCTCACCTGGCTGGGTCGGAGCCACGAAGGCCTGCTCCTTGGCTCCCTGCTGTTGCGCCGCCGCCGCCGCCGCCGCCGCCGCCGCCTAGAGAGGCCAAGGAGGAGGAGACGAAAGGGTTTTCCCTGGTTGAGGAGATTCGAGGGGACACGGGAGGTTACTGGTTAAGAATAATTTAAAATTTGCTATAGTGAATAAATAGATTTCAGAATTTGCCCCTCTATATATCTATGACATATAGGCTCTTGACCCACATATCATAGACATATAGAGAAAAATACTGAAATACATCTATCTTATAATGGTAAATTATGAAATCCTCCTACTGGTTAGGGCAAGGTGTTGCACTGCTTCGTGTGTTGTGCCGGCCAGATGGTTTGTTTGGGCCGGGCCAAATTCAAGTGTGGCCGAAATTTCTTGAACGAAACAAATATCTTTCGGAGGAGGGTGACGAAAGGAACAAAATTTTGATGAAATTGTGAACCTGTGATCGAGTACGGACAAGAACCTCCTCATCCCGAGCACCGGCTCATTCTCCTGCTGCTGCTGCCGCAGCCGCGTCCGTGTCCGGCACCGACCGACCAAACTGGCTAATGCCTGAAACATATTGTTTTCTTTTGGGCGCCCAATGCCTGACACGGGTGATCGATACACGGACTCTGCCACTGCCGCATAGATATCTTGCGTGTGTTGTCAGGTAGCCGAGCCAGATACTCGGGTACTTCCTTAACTCACCACTGGTCCCTGGACAGTCTTCTCCCTGTCGCTGTAGTTTTGCTACAGCTGCCACACTCTGCCGCTGCGCTTGCATGTCTGCGTCAAAAGAGATTTGCTCCCAGCTCTGCCGCTTGCATCTCTTGGAACCCACAACGCCATCAAGTCGATCATCAACCCCCTCCTACTCCCAGTACGTCTCCTTCAGTCCAGTCGTCCAGACCTCAAGCGTCAAAGCTCTAGAACTAGAACTAGAAGGCGATCCATTCCACGGCTAGCTGCCCATTGAAGTGTTTTTGTCAAGCCAGACACGTTTTTACTGTACACAGATTTGACTCCTTTAGTTCGTCCAAGTGCTCCATTCATAGCAGCACGTACTTGCTCGGTGGATTCTGCGTGCCGTTCGATCGCCACGAGAGAATCGATCGCAGGCACAAGAGTTCGTTGGTTCCATGTGGAGATCAATCCTGGGCACAAGTAGCTAGGGATCCAATTCTTCATGACATGGTGTGCACGCATGCATCACTACCAGAATCGTTGAATTTTCCGAGTGCTCATAAATTTCCCGAGTGTTTTGGGTAATACACTCGGGAACTTCCCGAGTGCCTTCATAAACACTCGGTAATAGTATAAAACACTCGGGAAATTAACGTTTCCCGAGTGTCCAATCGGACACTCGGGAAAATTTGACGGGAGCAACAATGTCCCGAGTGTCGACACTCAAGAGCTAAAAATCCGGTCGCGCCATTTTTTTCCCCACATGCGCGCCCGTTCGTTTCTAACGTTTCCGTTCCCCAAAACCACGCGGCGCCGCTCCCCTCTCCCAATCCCAGCCTGTTGCTCCTCCCAATCCCCATGGCGCTTCTCCTCCCGTCCTCCGCCCTCCCTGCCTCCTGCCGCCGCCGTCCCCTCGTCATGCCACACCTTGCCGCCAAGCCGCCTCCTCGTCTTTTCCCCACCTCCTCCAGACTTGCCCAAACCTCCTCCAGTAGCCTCACCTCCCCTCCCTCCTCCTTGTGCCTCCCCCCTCCGCCTCCTCCTCCGCCCATGTCATGCCTCCCGCCTCGACTCCGCCTCACAGCTCGCCTCCCATTGCCTCCTCCATGGCTCCTCCTCCTCCGGCGCCGCCTCCCGACTCCTCCTCGGCCGTGCATAATCGGTAGGCACCTTTATTATACTTTTCTCATGTGATGCTAAGGTAGATGTTATTATTTTGAAATTTTGAATGAGTAATGTAAGTATATATATTAGTTTGTGACAATGGTGATGATAATCTTAATCCAATGCACATGTGAGTATGAGATCTAAACATGGCATGCCTAGTTGTCTGCTCGGTGATCCTTCGATGTAGTGTGATCCACAAAACATTCAAAACCAACCAAGCTACACAACGCCATGGAGAACACCAACAATTGAATAAACTACGATAAAGAAAACCATACATATCATAACATGAGCAGATACATGCACACTTGCGCTATAAACATATCGATTTGAGCTACATGACGATGAAACAACCGCGAAAATCTTGCGCGATGTAGCATCGAGGGGGGTGCATAAGATTTTTGTGCTACAAATGAGAATATAATAGCTGGGGCTTCTTATCTTGGTCCTATCCTTTTCTTGGCACTACATAGGAGCATCTTTGGCACCTTTATCATACATGAACTCCATTGGCCTAAGTGACTAGGATTTGTTTGGCATGACCACAAGGCCCCACCATGACATAAAACTAATGACATGAGAGAATCTTAAATCCCTCCTCCCCTTGCCTCACCAGATTTGATACATGCCAATCTGTTTCAGCAGAACCAAAAGTTTTGGCCTTGGCCTAGAAGCGACTAGCGAGAGATCTTCTTGTGAGAGGCGAGAGAGTGCCTTCCTTCTTGAGAGGAATTCAGCAATAGGAATTTTTAGAGTGCCTTCCTTTATTTAATGGGCATCAAGAAGACAACATTACATGTGAATGTCTGTTTGCTGCATGGGCAAATGATGCTAATGTGGATTCACATTCTATTACCACTGCTTATATTTTTAGTCTGCTACTTTGGAATCAGCTTTAGTTGAAGTTCTATGATTGCCACCTTTCATTCTCATCTTACCTTGCTACCTTTCATTCTCATCTTCCCTTGTGTATGTGTCTTTTTCTTTTTGCTCTGAGTTATTCATGATATATTGTATAATTCACCATTCAATGAATTGAAAGACCTTCATACTAATATTTTATTTGAATTATTTGGGCAGTGAACCAATGAACACTGTTTTACCTTTTTTTCCCCTATGGCTGTGAGTAAAGAACGTTACCATTCATTGCACTCTATTTGTTCTCGTGGTTTTTCTTTATAAAGTGCTCACTAATGTACTATTTTCCTTGTCTTGTATCTTTGGAAATACAAATATACTAGATTATATTCACTCCCAAGGAGTATTGCCAAAACAATTTTTTTATTGAAGAGTGTGTGTATGCGTCGTGAAACATGCGTGCATACATCACCTTTTCTTGAATGTCCTCTGCCTATATATATATATATATATATATATATATATATATATATATATATATATATATATATATATATATATATATATATATATATATATATATATATATATATATATATATATAATTCAGTTGCTTTCAACTTGAACTTCGGTTCCTTGTTCAGAGCACTTTCAAACTTAATTAGTTTGTGTGTAGCGATTTTTTTTTGTTTTGTCTAAATTTCAATGCTTAAGTGCCGATTCTGTCCTAATATAGCTCATGGTTTTCAATACAGTCTTCGCCTCCTCCTCACCGAACGCCTCCACCGACATACAAGTGCAGACCATCTTCCCCATTGCAGCCTCCTCGGCTCCCTCGGCTCAAGAAGTCTTGTAAGGTAATGGATAAGTGCAAAAGAAATAAAGTTTGCTTTTTTTTTGTGTTGTCCATTTATGGTGGATGATATCTTTGTCATTACAATGCTACATTAACGTGTTAATAAATAAAGGTATTCATATATATTGAAAGAAAGTGTTTTTATGCTCTGTTGATCATATATATTGTCTTCATGTCAATCTGTTTTAGTGTACATATATAGGGCATGCATCATAGGGTAGCTTCTAGCTAGCTCAGTAGTTATAATTTTGACATAAATAAAAGTTGGATTAAAATATGCATTATGTTTTGTACACTAGGATGGTGAGGATCGTAGTTGGATGTACACTGGCGTGAAGCGATAGGTGATTGTACCCAGAATGGATGGAAAAGTCGGCGATTTTGTGGATCGAGCATTTGCTAGGCGTAATGGACGGGGTGTGTTGTGCCCTTGTTCTCGTTGTTCGAACACACGGCCACAAACGAGGGCAACAATGATCGCACACCGCAAGTCTGGTTAGAGGCGAGCTATACCGTGTGGGTGTATCACGGTGAGTCACAACATAGCGGTCGGATGTGCTAAGGAGGAAACAGACGATGGCGGCCACAATGAGAGTAGGATAGAAGACATGCTAGATGATGTCGTCATGCATATGGGCCACTGGCGAGGAAGAACCGAGCCTGCAACAAGGGCTTTCTTTGATATGTTGTTCGCAGCGAGTCAACCACTTCATGGGCACACATAGGTGTCCCAACTAGATGCCATCACACGACTACTTGCTGTCAAGTCTCAGTTCAGCACAAGCATTGCTTGCTTTGATGCATTCTTAAGCGTGTTTAGCACTCTTCTCCCGGATGGTCACAAAGCGCCCGCTAACTTGTATGAGGCCAAGAAATTGATAAGCGCACTAAATATGCCATATGAGAAGATAGATGTTTGTCCAAATCATTGCATGCTATTTAGGAATGAGAATGTGGACAAAGATCATTGTGATAAGTGTGGTGAGTCTAGGTTTGTTGAGGTTGACTCGGTGATGGTCGAAGAAGCTGACTTCCTATTGGCGAAAAATACTTCGCTATCTACCATTTGTGCCACGAATCCAGCGGTTATACATGTCGAGGTTTACGCCAAACAAATGGTATGGCACAAGTATGGTCGTCGGTACCATAATGACAAGATGGTCCACCCATCGATGGTGAAGCATGGAAGCAATTTGATCGAGACTATATAGAGTTTGCCATGAGCCTCGGAACGTTCAATTGCAATTGCAAGCGATGGGTTTAACCCATTTGGTATGAGAATCTGCGCCATCAAATTGTTAGCCTATGTTTGTCATTCCCTTAACCTTCCACGGCGTTTGCATGCGAAGCGATACATATTCCTTTCGTTGATAATCCACGGTCACGAATACCGGGGAAGAATATGAGTGTATTCATGGAGCGGTGGTGGATGAATTGTTACATGCTTGGGAACAAGGCATAGTGACATATGATCGGGCATTGAAGCAGAACTTCACTATGCGGGTCGCGTACCACACATCCATGCATGACTTCGGCGTGACGGGATATTTCGTGGGTGGGTGTGTACATGGGAAGATGCCATGCCCAATCTGTAGGGAGACGTTGCGTGGCTGTTGGCTAAAGTATGGTCGCAAGCACTCCTTCTTCGATTGTCATCGTCAATTCCTTCCAATTGACCACGAATTCAGAAGTGACACAACTGGATTTAGGGCCAATATTGCTGTCGCAATGGACCACCACGTCGTCTGGCGGTGAGGAGGTTCGTGCGGCTAGATGCTTTGAAGCCTCTTGATGATGGTCATGGGTTAGAAATATGGTGAGGAGCACAATTGGACTCACATTCCAAGTTTGTGGCGGTGCCATACTTTCATAAGCTCATTCTTCCCCATAACATAGATGTAATGCATAATGAGAAGAATGTTGCGAGAGGCCATATTTAGCACATTCTTTGACATTCGAGACAAGGCGAAGGACAATGTGAAGGCTCGCCTTGATCGGGAGGAGCTTTACAATGAGCCCTCGTGAATATGATCCATAAGCCGACTCTTGGCAAGTGGGAGAAGCCAAGAGCTAGTTATTGCCTAACTAGGGTTCAGAGGAAGGAGATTTTGGAATGGTTTGAGACCCTAAAGTTTCTGATGGGTATCAACAAATCTGAAAAGAGGAGTGAATTTAGCTACCATGCGCATCAATGGCCTAAAGAGCCATGACTACCACATATTCATGGAGCGCCTTTTGCTGCGATGATCCGTGGCTACATCCCCGAGTGTGTTTGGCAAGTGATGGCGGAGTTGAGCTTCTTTTATCGGCGACTATGTGCGAAAGAGATAGATCCTATGGTAATATCAACTATGGGCGTGAAGTGCATGTTGCTTTGCAAGTTGGAAAAGATCTTTCCACCGCTTCTTCAATCAATGCAACATTTGATTCTCCATCTTCCCTATGAAGCTAGGATGGGGGACGATTGCAAAACCGGTGGATGTATCCAATTGAGAGGAGCAAAAGGAACTACGGGGCAAAGCAAAAATCGATCACGTGTTGAAGCATCCATAGCGAGGCGTACATAATTGAGAAATTTCCCATTTCACATCAATATACTTTCTTGATAATGTTACTTGACGGTGCACAATCAAACCTCACGATACAATATTGGCATCCTCAAAATAATTGCCAACTTAGCCTCTTCAGGAAGAGGTGACACTTCAAGCGGTGGTACTCCCAAAGTTTTATCGCGGGATGAGTGGTTGATTGTGATGTTGTATGTCTTTACCAACCTCTCAAAGTGGATGATTACATTAGGTATGCAACAATTATTTTTTCCCAATAATTGATGTATGAGTGTTTTAATCTACTTGTCTTGTTGCCTCTAGGGAATTTGTTAGGAGCGAGTGGAAGCAACGTCGAGACCCATCCGAAAAACAAGTTGCGACCCTTCTTAGGAAGGGTGCTGGGAATTGTAAACCGAATTTCCCGACTTGGTTCTATCAGAAAGTAACTTCTCTATTAGCTACTCCCCCTTGCACATAATATTTACTAAGTAAAGAGGAACTAATACATGAAACCCATTCTATTTATGCTGTAGAGTTTCAAGGACAAGTCTATGAGCAGTGAATTGAAGCAAGTTGCTCAAGGATGCCACACTCGGGTGCTGTCCTATAGTACCTACGATGTGAATGGGTACCGCTTCCGAACATCGACACATGAGAGGAGCGGCCTAATGCAACAACAATTAACAGTGGATTGGTGACTATAGGACAAGATGAGAGTGATACACTGTGGAATACTATGGAGTAATTGAAGAAATAATTGAACTATATTTCCATGGTAGCAAACCTCTCAAACTTATGTTATTCAAATGTCATTGGTTCCATCCGTTTAGAAGTCGACGGGATACATCACTTGGGCTGGTTGAAGTTGCACATCAATCAATCCTACCGAGCAATGACCCATTTATTGTGGCTCGACAAGCCACCCAAGTATACTACATCCGTACCCATGCAAAACTATGAGTAGTCTCTTTGGATTGGTGGGTAGTACATAAGGTGCAACCATATGGTAAACTACCTACCCCTAGTGAGCGAGGACTACAACATGGAGACCAACAATGGTGTTGACCTATTCTTTCAAGAAGATGGGCTACGGGGACTTTTCAAATAATAATTGGGGAAGAGGGCGATCACATGGATGATATTCAAATTGATCTTGATAAGGTTGTAAACCAAGAGGACTTGGAACTACTTAATCGCTTAGACATTGATGGCAAGAAGGGGATGACGCTGAGTCAACACCTCATGATAGTGACGATGACTTTTAGAGGGCCCATCTGCGGAGGATCCCATTGTGAGCGACTACTTCTAAGCATGATCTTGTATGTCTTCCATTTATTTCTTTGCATGTTTTTAATTTTTGTATGAGCTTACTTGATTCGTTATATTACATTTTTCTATGAGCTTATTTGATTACGCTATATTAATTGATTTATTTTATTTTATTTCATTTGAGGACACCAAAAATGAGTGGCGTCGGCGAGGACATACTCTAGTCGAGGCAGACGCTTGTTTCCCACTCGAGGAGGCGGAGGCGGCCACTGCCACTCGGCGGCGAGGCGAAGGGCAGCCACGGCCCCTCCAGAGGCAGAGGCGCCCACGGCCCCTTTAGGAGGCGATGGGGCAGCCACGGCCCCTCCAGAGGCGATGGGGCAGCCGTGGCCACTGGGCGAGGTAGAGGGGTAGCCACGGCCCCTCCAGAGGCGATGGGGTAGCCGCGCCCCGAGGGGCGGGGGTCTACCTCTAGTAGATCGAGCTCCTGCCCTCGACCCTCACGTCTTGATGATGTGGGCGTGAGGTGGAGGTGAGGAGGAAGAGCGGCACCTTGAGGCGGAGGTGAGGAGGATGAGCACCATGAGGTACAAGAATATTGGATCACGAGGACTGCGAACCTGCCACGACGACCAACCCGAGAGGAGGAGAAGACATCATCGTTCTGTTGGCGACACGTAAATGCTCATTTTACACTTTCACTAATTTAGCCCACTTACTTGCATACCTAAAAAACTAATATCACGAGCAATGGCGAGAAGAAGGCGGGGGTGACAAGCGTAGACTTCGAGCAGCATAATTGGCGTGTTAGCCGATGGCACTTCCTGGCTTGGTCACATCTGAGGGCGGGAGGAGCTGCATGGACATGGTGCCACTCTGGGGCAGCAGAATCTGCCGCCATGAAGGAGAGGTTCCATTTGGCAATTTGTTTGCGGTGGTGGAGAAAGTTTTTGGGTAAGTGACTAAATATTCAAATCTGCTTTTATGTGTTCCTATGCATGTTAGGGTTGATTTGGCCCCAATGTTCAATCACCTAACGACAACCACTATTTAACTCAAAGATTAATTTTTTCGGTGTATTAATACAAACTAGATCATTAAACAACCATACTTAACTTACGGTAGATTAGGCTAGTTTTGCTCAATCTATTCATGTTAGGATAGTTATCTTAATTGTGACGGAACAACTAAATCATCATCAACTATTTATTAGGTGGTACATGGCTAAAAATGGTAGTTTTAAATCGACACCTATCTAAATTGCACAAGGAGTACTAACATTTTGAAGTACACCTAAGCCATTTGAGGACAAAGTCGTATTTTTGTGTTTTTATGCAAACCTAACCTAGCTAATCTCACTTGTTTGGTACTAAAACTTCAAGTAGTCGACATGTTTAATTTACCTCTTTTGGATGTTTAGTAGCCAAGTAATAAATGTCAACTAACTTAATCATCTTATTCTTTATCAATTCCTTTTCGCTTTCATCAACTAACTTAATCATCTTATTCTTTATCAATTCTTTATTCTTTGATTGTAGTAGTGGTTTCGATGGGGTTTGACGGAAGTGATTCGGCGAGTGCTTCGTAATTGTGTTAAGAAGCTCATCCCACGATGTTCTCTGAACGCATCAAGCGGTGATCTGTTACCACACACAAGTGCTTGACAATGATTCAGTAGGGCGGCGCTTTAAACGCATATCACTTTCGGCGAGTACATGCGGGTAACCAAGCGAACAAGCGATGTCCTTGATTACAATCAATTCTAGTTTATTCATATTTAACACTTGGTTAATTTAGGCAATACCTTGGTGGGCCATGAAGTGTGAAGATGCATGGCGGCAGATTCTCCGAGGCAGTGGGTGCAATGAGCGATGGTTGCGAGGACTCTCGTCTTTGCTAGGGAGCGGCGATTGTTGATGGGCGGGGACAACACATCGTCAAGGCGGCTCCTCCATGGCTCGTTACAAGAAGAACCTAGTAGGTCAACATGTTCATATTGATTGTATGTTGCGATACATATTTATTGACCGTAGTGGTTTTTGGGTGCGAGGAAAAGAAAAGCGAGGCTGTCTCGATATGGAGGCATATGTAGAAGCTAGGAGGGTGATCGGGAGGGCACCTTGTGCGACCGGTATGACGAGAGCACTTAGTGCGATTCGATCATTTTGTCCTGATGATTTTCGCTCCTGATGATTTTGTCCAACAGTGCATATCTTGATCTTTGCTAAGGAGATTCATGGCCCGAGTACAACGTCATGAATTCGCCACTAGACGCGAGTCTTGTGTACAAAGTCGGCAAGGGAAGAAACATAGTCGTTTCTTTATGGGTGCTGGCTACATTAGCACACCGACCACCCTCTCCGAGGTCCGATCCAGAGTCTTTGCATCAAGCGATGAAGTACACCTTCAAAGTCGGCAACAACCACCATCACATGTTTCCCGATCTCGGTTTTCTCGGCTTGAGGCGAGGTCGCAAGAGAAATTGAGGCTAGGCGGTTTAGAGCAAATGCTCATGCGGAGTTAGTTGGGCGTGGTAGTACAATAACAAAGTAATATGCAATATATATATATATATATATATATATATATATATATATATATATATATATATTCATACTTGGCTAATGTATGGCAATGTGCAAACAAATATCAGTACTGGACCGGGACTCGACTTAATGCCTCTCCGTCAGAGGAACCATCGCGCCTCACTTATCTGCTCGGGTTAGTAGCGCATCTTGATTATTATATTGTTAGTCTCTTATGAGTGCTTGATTCGAATACATTGAAATGACATGCAATGTAATTATTGGTCGCTCTCAAATTTCTTATAATGCGATTTCTTATGAAAATGAGGAGCAGCGGGATCGGTTGCCATTGCTAATCCTAAAGATCTTTGGTGCACATGTTGAAGATCATGTGAATGCATCCATCGCCGAGAGGTCACCACCAGTGCTTGCTATTTTCATGATCTACTAAAGGATACCAATATTAGAAAACATTCACAATCAGGTGATTGCTAAAAAATGGATAAAAATGGCTTCATATATAACTAATTCTCTATATCTATATCATAAATTCTTTTGAAATGTGTCAACATATAATAATTTGTATGTACACTCCTTTGTATGAATTTGATGATAAGTGCTTGAGACATAAATGTTGATCAGTAGTTCACAATGACAAAATTTTGAGAGTTGCAGTAAATGATCAATTAGGCCACAAGCTAGCTGGCCCACACCCCAGGCATGCCCTTAACTGATTTACCATGTTATTAGGTTGCTCATCATGATTTAAAGGAATTTTTTTGCTTTGTCAATAGTTTGGTTAATTATCTTTTCATGTATCAATTCCTAACTTTTGTTGTAACATGGCACTAATATTAAGTTTTGCTCTATCTGCAGAACTTTGAAAATGATGCTCTTATGCACGGAAGATTGAAGCGAAATTACATGCATGCAAATGGTTGTAGTGATACTTGTTATTTGGAGCTGTCATATGTATAATAATGCCTTATGCTTACATTTTGAACTTGATCTTGAATGTTGTGAGCTCGGGAGGCTGTTATGATGTCTTTTGTTCGATCTATACATTTATATATACATATATTGTGGAATGGATGGATGGATGGATTATTTGATTCTTTGTGGAATGGATGGATGGATGGATTGATTATTTGATCTTTGTGCAATGGATGGATTGATTATTTGTTGTTGTGGAATGGATGGATTGATTATTTGATTCTTTGTGGAATGGATTTTAAATGAATTTGTGAAAATTGGTGCTGAGGAGTTTGTCGATTTCCGAGTGCCTCATCGCTTTCGAGTGTTTGGCACTCGAAATAAACTAACGTTCAGTGCCAACACTGGGAAAGAGACAAACCTTTCCCGAGTGTCGACACTCGGAAATTGAAACTTCGGAAAGCGACAAAAAGTTTCGAGTGTACACTTCGGAAAACTTGACCCGTGGCAATTTCTGCGGATCCGTCGGAATATTTCCAGTGTTTTTCGCTATGCACTCGGAAAAGCGCCACGTGTCAATTTTCCCTGGTTCGTCGGTGAAACGGTGGGAACATTCCCGAGTGTTTTTGAGCATATTCAGTGTTGACACTTTCGGTAATAGTTCCGTTCTGGTGGAGAAGCCGTTCGTAGCGGTTTTCCCGAGTGTCGGCGTTTCGAGTGTCTCGGATACACTCGGTAAATGTATATTTCGAGTGTAACACTCGAAACCGTTTATCGACTAATCTATCCCGAGTGCTTTTTCCGAGTGTGACACTCGGGAAACAAATTTTCGAGTGTTTCGCCCCATTGCCCGAGTGTTTTTGACACTCGGGAAATATCGTGTTTCTGGTAGTGCATCTGACGGCTTGTCCTTCGTCTGCTCACGGTTGCTCTTAACAATCTCTCGAGAAAATCTGTGCATGCATAAACAAGGACAGTGCATGGCGTGCCATTGCGCCGATATGGTGGCCATTTCGTCAATGCATGCACGAGTTGGCAAGTGGCAACAACCAAGGCTGGCTCTCACGGTTTTCCAATGCCCAAGCTAGGACAGATATACATATGAACACTGCCAACTATAGGAGAAAAACGTTTAATGGCACATGCAGAAATATGAATATTACAGCTAGAGCTGGCTAGCTATCTAAGCTGGATCATATCGCCGATGATTGAGATCATAAACACATCAAGGGGACTCTCGTGTTTAAGAGGGAAGATCTCGGTCCCTGGCTGTGGCAGGCTGGGGGCACTTAATACCTGACTCCTATGATCTTCTGTTTGCAGCAACGAAAGATTTCGAGAGCTTTACTCGATCGCCGCACGAGCACGTACACGCACGCGGCACGTGTGCATCCCAACGAATCTGGCCCGTATCGAGATCTTGTGGATCCACTCCGATCCCTGCACAGCTGCACTGGGATCTCCCGAGGGATGCTACGTACCTTCCATTTCTTCCCTGACCTCATCTGTGTATATATGCGCCACACCCTGGTCGAGATGGATGGTTGTGACGAGAGAGACTCGTGTCCTGCTGATACGATTACCACACGCGATTCTGCTACAAATATCGCCGCGTAGCTAGATCGACTGCACGAGCTTGAGATGTCGAGCGCCGGAGGAGGCGTAGTGGGGACGGCTGCGGCTGCGGCGGCGGCGGCGGGCGGTGGCGCACCGCCGCACGTTCTCGCGGTGGACGATAGCTCGGTCGACCGCGCCGTCATCGCCGCCATCCTCCGGAGCTCTCGGTTTCGTGGTGCGTGATTGCATCCGTATGCATGTTTGCATGCGTGCGTGCGCTTGTTTCAGGTTTCAGTTTGCGTGAGGACTGATGAGTGCATGGTGTGCTCATCGCTTTTTGTGTGCAGTGACGGCCGTGGACAGCGGGAAGAGGGCCCTCGAACTGCTAGCCTCGGTATGGCGCCATCAAATCGAGGTATGTTTGCATGCTTTTTTTTTGCCATCTCTTGCCTTTCATTTGTATGTGAAGTAGTAACGTTCTCTGATCTTTCCCTTGTTCGTTTCTTGGGTCGCAGGAGCCCAACGTGAGCATGATAATTACGGATTACTGGATGCCGGAGATGACGGGATACGAGCTCCTGAAGAAGGTCAAGGTATACATAAATACGTCTTTTACAGTTCTACTCTAATGGCATTTCATTTTGCACAAAACTCGCTGCTTCGATTCAGAGCTTTATTTACTTCGCGACGCAAATCGTGCAGGAGTCATCCAATCTGAAGGAGATCCCCGTGGTGATAATGTCCTCGGAGAACGTGCCAACAAGAATCAGCAGGTCCATCAGTCACTATGTTCTTCTCCCAGTGGCCAGAGCTAGCATTAATTCTTCCTATGCTCCAGATGATCTGATGTTATTTGTGAATGCCCCATTGAGCTGGAACTTAGAACTGGGCGCTAACCTCATCTTCTTGTTTTCTTTTACCTTGTCTGATTAATCAGATGCTTGGAGGAAGGCGCAGAAGATTTCTTGGTGAAGCCCGTCCAGCCATCCGAAGTGTCGCGGCTGTTCAGCCGCGTTCTCCGATGAGCTTCGTCGGCGGCGCCATCACGCGTGCACGCATCTGCAGCACGCACTTGAGCGTGCCTGCCTTGGTGAATGTGGTCGCATCATTCCACTTGTGCCTTTTCTGCTGGTCTTGCGGTCGCGCGTTGGAGCTAAGAAGAGTACTGAACTGTGAGCAGAAGGTGGCCTGCCTGTTTTTGTTTCCGGTTTCTTAAGCTTGTTCAGAAGAAGCGCGGCCTATGTACCTGTTTAATCTTGGTCGGTTTAATCAAAGTTGGGCATTTACCCTTGCGATGTGTGCGTGAACATACGTGAATCGGTGTACGGCGACAGATGTGATGCACGGACGTACGGTGAGAGAAATCTTGTCCTCGTCACGTTCGTTCGTGTTCTCGTGCAAACATACATACCCGGCGACCGATCGCTCGATCTCGTGCGGGTATGTGTTAAGTAAAAAGCAGAGGCCGGTGCACGCTCGCTCACTCGTTATATGGTCTATTGATTCCTGCCATTTCAAACAACTGAGCTGGATTTGGTGACGTGTACATGGCAAAGGCAACCTGAATTTGTGCTCTGGGGAAAACAATTAAGCTCGTTGATATCGATTGGCAAGCCGGCCACTAATATTTACCGGTCCATGAATGCAAGCAATATGTTGCTATACGCTAATACGCCTATATATACCTCGTGCTGGTACTTTGTAGATAGGTTCATTCTGTGAATGAATTGAGTCAAGTTTTTCTAAGAGAGAAGATTCTTGTGACTGTCTCAGTTCTCTTTGCAAGAATGTACCAGAGTCTTTTTTTTAGGTCAGAACTCACCAAAGTGCTACTCCTACGTAGTAGCATGTGTCTACGATATGCTGGGTACAATGCGAAGTATAGTTGAATAGTATATTCGTGGACTTTTTTCTTTTGAGAGGACGTAGATTTTATTTATTTTATTAGTTTACGAGGGAGGAAGTAGATTTTTATTTTATTTTTTTGGAAAATTGCTCCGTAGCACTCCATTTTTGTCACTTTGCTCTCGAACCAATTTTTTGTTTCACCGTGCTCAAATTGCACTAACTAACATACATGACTTGCCTCAATTACACTATAGACATTTTTGCCCTAACTCCTCATTTCCCTCGCACACTATAGACATTTTTGCCCTAACTCCTCATTTCCCTCGCTTCTTCTTTCTTCCTTCTCTCTACCCCGCCGCCACCGCAGACCGTGCCCCTCCCATGCCAGACGGAGTCGTCACAGTTCCTGATGCAGCCATCGACTAAGCTACACCGGGCACCCAATTCGTTGCATCGCGCCACTGGGACAATCAAACCCACCTCGTCCTTCTCGTTGGTTCCTCGGCGACCCCACCGCCCACGCCCCACCCAGTCACCGGGACGGCCATATCCGGCTCCCAGGCATTCCCAGAACGACGATGGTGATGGGCGGCACAGCTCGAGAGGTGATGAGGGACACAGGGGGCAACGTGCGATCTGGTCCAGAACTTGGCCAGATACACTGCTGTGTCGCTAAAACGAGCCTCGCCACAGTGTTGGAGCCACACCCGCGGCCGCGAACTCTTCCGCGCTAGGGGCCACACCGGCATGCCCGGTTCGCGCCCCCGCTACCAGAGATTGCCCGCGCTGTGCAGTCATAGGGGAGAGGGGATCTGGTGGAGGGGTGGTATCGGGAAGGAAACAGTGACGTAATACAGGATGTTTATAGGAGAAAGCTAACATGGCAAAATCTTACCAGACATATATTTGATTGTCTAATGCAATCCAAATTCATATATAAATAGACAAAAGACAAAGCGAGAATATAAAATACACTTAAGGTAGTACCTTGCTAATGAACAGAACGGTCTGAATGCCTATAAATACGTGCGAGTAGAAATCTATAGAGCAAAAGTAACTAAATTAGTGAGATAATCAGAAAATTATGGCTAATTACAAACATTGAAATGAAATGGAACATACTGCAAAACCACTAGCTGTGATTAGGAGTAACAGGCAAGTCCATTCTACGACATTTCATCTGTTAAAAATGATCTGTGATTATTTTATCATCAATGCTTTTGAATATCTCTCACTTAGTATAGCACACCATCAAGTCATTGAGCAAATCATCGGAGACTTTGTTGTGCAAGTCTGTCGTGATAATTTTCATTGCCGAAAAGATTCTTTGAACTAATGTTGTTGCCATAGGAAGAATCAATGTTAGCTCAATGAGGCGATAGACTAATGAGAATGTTTTGTTTTTTCCAGTTTCAATCAAGGTTCAAGAAAGCGCTAGGCGCTAGGCGGGCGGTGGCCTGGGGCCTAGCGCCTAGGCAGACTAGACGGCGCCACTGTTTCAGTGCACAACCATTCATAATATGGTAATTCTGATTCAGAATTAGCAGTTTCAGTGCACAACCATTCAAAATTTCAAAGCATTCACAGCATTCAGATTTCAGACATTCAAGTATTCAACACATTCAGAATCAGCATTCAACTTCAGTCTTTCAGACTTTCAGGCTTCAGCATAAGCTCACAACCAAGAGGTCCAAAACTCCAAGACTTGTCAATTTGTCAACCACCTAAGAAAAGAGAAGCAACCATTAGTCTTCAGAAGAAATTGAAGAATTCATCAATTCAACCTGAGAAGAGAGAAGCAACCATTAGTCTTCAGAAGAACCAACCTGAGAAGAGAGCTGCGGCGCTAGGGGGAGCAGAGAAGAGAAGGGAAGCAGGCAGCAGTAGAGAGCCAGAGATTGAGGGGGAAAGGGAAGAGAGGGGAGGGGAGGGCGGTGTGGCGAGGGTGGAGCAGAGAAGGGGAGGTCGGCGGCGCGGGAGAATTGAGAAGAGAGGAGGGGAAGGCGGCGGCGCTAGAGAACTAAGTAGAGAAGGGGGCATCGGAGGAGGGGAGGGCGGCGACACGGGAGAATTGAGAAGAGAGGGGAGAGGGGAAAGCAGCGGCACAGGAGAGGGAGCAAAGAGTGGAGCATCGCGGGGGGAGGGCAGCGGCGCAGGAGGGGGACCAGAGAGGGGAGGTCAGCGACGGGGGAGCAGAGGGAAGACTGGAAGAGGAATACATACCTCGATTTGATGGCGGGGACGACAGGGTTTTGGAGGCGGCGAGCTCAATTCGGTGGCGTCGTGGCGGGGCGAGATCGACTCGTCGGCGGCGAGGTCCAACCTGCGACGCAAGATGGCGGGAACTCAGGCGAGCTTGATTCGACGGCAGGGAGGCCGAACCCTAGTGCGTCGCACGAGTGGACGAAGTGGTCAGGGGAGTCAGGCGTTGTTCTTCTTATCTTCCGCCTCAGCGCCCGTCTCGCCTACAGTCGTCGAGCGCCGCCGACGACCGCCGTGGACCGCCTCGGACCGAAGCCCGCTTGGAGCGCCGCCTCGGTGGAAATCATCGCGGTAATGGCCCAACGCGTGTGTATTCGGTGCCTAGGCGGTGCCTAATCCCGACTTTTATAACCTTGGTTTCAACCATCTTTTTGGCGAACCTTGCAAGGTTACGACATCCACGGAATTATACACTTCTCATAACATTGAGAATGTAGTTTTGAAGCTGAGTTCTTACCAATCTACGATCACCTATGGTGAAATAGCTATGCAAAGTTGGTTTGTCCATCTTTTACAAAACTACAGGAAAAAATTATGGACTTTATGAAAAGTTGATACCAGACTAGACTAGAGAGCATAGCTGATTTTTTGGCTTCTATATGACAACACTTCATAAATCAACACGACTACAAAGAATTTATAACCGAGAGTCCAAGAGAGAGTTCAGAGAGGTCCTCAGTCGATCAGTCCTCACTTGCTGCTGCTGGTCCTGGCGCCTGGCTGCTCTGCTTTGTGCCTCTGTGTTGTGCATGTGCACTAAGACGATGTGTGGCTGCTGACCGACCGGCCGCCCACTCGAGGACTTGCCCATCCTACTAGCGGCTGGCCTCTTCTCGCCCAGTCGCCCCTCTGCCGTCGACTCACTGCTGACCCTCTTGGTCGCGCACCTATGCCCACACAAACACGACTGCACCTCCGCCACGCCCACGTGCCCACCCACCCTAGCTCCAGCCTTCGCAACTCTACAACTCAGCCGCGCCACCGAGTCGGGAGCAGGAGCAACAAATTAGGAAGTAGAGAAGGAGAATTAGGGATTTGGGGGAATGGGGATTGAGTTGGGTTCAATTCAAACTCAAGTTGTCTATCCCATGGTGAGTTGATTTGTTGCAACTGAGTGCGAGATGGGCCTTATGACATGTAAATATTATGGCCCAAGTGGTCCAACTCTCCCCTCAACCTTTCTTCAACCTCAGAACTCGCCTCATAACTCTGCCTCCCACTCTAAAAAAAAAGCTCTGTGTCCCTGCTTCTTGAGCTTATGGCGGCCAGTGCTGCGCCATGAAGGGGACCATGAAGATGCACCGGTACCATGGGCATCCCAGTATGCCATGGCGAGGCCGAGCAGTGCTAGCCCCTCATGCCAGTGCATCCGCCACTAGGATGAAGAAGACATAAGGCAATAAGGTCAGGGGAGAGGAAGAAATGTGGGAGGGGCAAAATGGTCCAGAAAATTGCATAGTGGTATTTTAGCACATGGTAAGTAAGTGCGGGTGATATGTTTGCAAAGGTCTAAAGAAGAATTTTTTTTATTAATTAATCCTTTTTATTAATATTTTAAAGTTAATCCCTCACGAACTTTATTTCTAATTCTGACCCCTTTAGTCACGCCACCACCCGTGGCGCGACAAAACCATATTGCCATGCCACCACCCGTGGTGTGACAAAATATGCCACACAAGCCCTCGGTCGTGCGCCGTGCCAGTGTGGAGGGCTTGCGTAGCATCTGTCATGCCATATTAATTGGCGTAACAAACCTTCCTGACACGCCTCTGTACATGGCGTGACGCTGGGCACTTAAAAGTACCGGCGTAGCCCATTTTCCCCATCTTCATCTGGCCGCCTCTCTACCTCCCGCGCCCGTGCCTCTCTACCTCCCGCCACCACCGACGCCCCTCCACGCCACCGGGTCCTTTCGCCACCGCCCCTCGCGTGGGTCCTCCCGCTCATGCGCCCCACGCTTCGGGTCCTCCCACCGTCGGCCGCGCTCCCCTTTGCCTCCTGCCGATCTCCCTCCTCGTGGCGGCGCATTCTCCCCGACACTGACCTCTCCCTCTGCCCCTCGCACCAACCCCGACACTCGGCTCGCCTCCGCCCCTCGCGTCGGCCCCGATGGCAGCCTCGCCTCCCGTCGGCCCCGATGCCCTCCGCGCCTCTAGCCTGCCCCGACGCCGGCTTCCTCCTCCGCACCTCCTCACGAGTCCCGGTCGCCTCTAAGGTATTGAATACTTCCTCTGTTTGATTACTTTGCTATTTTTGTCGGTTCACCGCTTCAGTCCGATTTAGCTTTGGTCAACTTGCCTGTGTCTGACGATATATGGGGTCCCCTTAGAGTTGGATTTAGATTTGATATAGCATATTGGATGATGGCATGATGGTGAATTGATAATTCTGGGGTGGACATGTTTGGTGGATTAGGATTTATTTTTCCAATACTACTTTAATGTGTAATCATTTATCCTTGTTGATTCTGATTATCCACATTTTGTAAGTGAAAGCCTTGTTCTTGCTGGTTTGTTAGGCACTTTGCTTTATGAAAGCATCCTAGTAAACATTGACATGAAATAAACCACTAAACATTATAAAGATTAGGCATCTCTATGTGCGGCTCATATTTTAGGAGAACTGTTTGATCTTCCAAGGGCATTCACATGCTCCAACTCATTGGCCTTCCCTATTTTATGTATTGTGCTGTTGCAACATAAGTTAAATCGTTAAAGTTTTCCAATTAGACACAAGTTTTATGCTTTTTATATCAAGGTTTCAACAGAGCTAGATTGTATTGTCTTATATGTTTACATGTATGTGATGTTGATATATATGCACATTTGTGAACAAGCCTTCTCGTATAGCTCATGTTGATGATTAGTTATTGCATAGTTATTGGACAAAACTATCGTTTGGCATAGAAACAAAATAATCAACTGATACATTCATTGTTTGCATTAAAATAGTTCAATTTGAAGTTACCTACTGGGTCTAGTTGCACAATAATTACTAAAATTCTAATTGGCGTTGTCCATGTGTTCAAGAATTTCAGTGGTCAAATATATAGAAAGAAGTCATTTTCATCCATCTTTAATTGTCAAATTGCTACTGTAGATAGGCTTATCTTGAGAATGTTCTCATGAAGGTCGAACCCACAATGTGGTTCATTCCATTACCCTTTCACATGTTTTACATCACAGTAAGGATTTGTTTCATGCATGCACAAGACATTCTACATGAGCGCCAATTGATATCTGTGGACACTGATGTGTCATAGAGTTTTCTCCGGATAGAACATCAGGAGGGATATAGACATTGTATCTAGAAGTCTGAAACATGATGTTCCGGTTAGAAACAATTGAGGTTTGTATAATTAAAATAGCCCGTCAATGTTCTGAAAGTAATCAAGTGTAATTAAAGAAATGAAATATAGGCTGAAGGTGAAAAAATGTGACTTATCTCCTTTCTGCATATAAGATTTTCCGAACGGGTGGTTCGTGGCACTCCGAGCGTGTAGCTCTAGCGTACCCAGGAGTGAAGTCCTGGGCGTACTCAGGAATGAGCCCTGAGCGGTCCCAAACACGTGGTTTGGGCAATCTCGAGAACGGGATCTCGAGCGTACCTAGGCACGTGGATCCAGGGTAGTGTAGGTCGCACTCAGAGGCAAGCTTTGAGCGGTCCCAAACACATGGTTTGGGCGGTCTCGAGAACAGGATATCGAGCGTGACTGAGCACGAGAGACTCAGGTAGTGTACGTTTTGGATCTTTTTGCATCTCCTTGTTTCTTGGTGTTATTTGTCCGCTGTGTATGGCCTAACACAGCTCAATTCATTGTGAAACGACCCGTAAACTTCATTTAAAAAGAGGTATTGTTCCATGATGACTGTAAACCATCATGCTCATTCTCAGAACTTCTGATGAAAGTACTATCACAGTACACAACATGGAGGAAACCAGCTTTAATTATCCATACGTTTGTACCGTCAAGATGCTAGCATGCCTCAGGAAACTGAGCTTTTGTTATGTCCAATGTTGATTGTGATATTTCATACTTGCGGTATTTCGTTCATATGACATGTAGTACTGACTTTGCAATATTTTATTGGATGTAGATGGACAAAGTTGTACGTGTATTTACTAGTGGGGTGATTAGGAAAATTGGTAGTTCTGTCGACTTCGGCGGCATGGAAGCGACCGTCCTTTTGTTTCGCGAATTATCGGACTTTAAAACCCTTGTAACTAGGATTAAGTCGACATTTGGATGGGTTGAGCCCGGGGTCGTTATTGGAATGCAAGGACGATATGACACAGGGCTGGGTTCTAAGGTGCACGCCTTGTTGGTGCCAATCATGTCCGCCGATGATTGGGACATGTACAAGGAAATTATGCTCACATCTCAGGTCCGGTTGTTGGAGGTGGCGGTGGAGAGGACAATCATTGTTGAGGATTTGTCAGACAATTTGGATGTGCTGAATGGCAACACAGAGGAACTAGACCCCGCTGCCCATCATTCGCGAGGCCCCCCTAATGGAAGAGTGACCTTTTGAAGAGTTCGTTAGCGTGAGTTGTACCAACCATGGCCCCCTATCGGTGGATCTGTTTGTATCTTCCCCGCAACATGTTATTGACCATATGACTGATTTCAACGGCGATGTAATGAACAACGAGCTTAAGAAGGAGTTGTTTCGCGATGGAACAACTCGTGAAGTGAGTCTGACGAAGAATGGAGCTCGACCGAAGACGAGGCTCCCGCACCTCTTTTCTCCTCAGAGGAAGGCAGGGTTCTTTGCAGTGTAATGGGTGAGGTCCCGTCGGTGCATGCTTTCGATGATGTCAGTATGGCTGATAAGGCGGCTTGTGCTAATAGGTTGAAGAGCAGGGATGGCATTGCGGACCCGGAGAATAACATAATACGGAAGAACATGTTGTTTCCAACCATGGAGGACATAAATGTTTGGCTGTAAGAATACTCAGTGCGGCACCATCGTCCGTTCATAGTGCAACACTCCGATGTGAACAAAAGGTACACCGTGAGGTGCGAAAGGGGTTGCAGATGGAAGGTATGGTGCCGCAAAACAAGAGACAAGCAATGGGAAATAGCGAATGTGAAGCAGCCTCACACTTGTGAGACCGCACAAGTGTCTGGGGAGCACCTCCAAGCGACTACAAATTTTATTGCTAGGCATATTATGGCAGTTGTGGCTGTCAATCCTGATGTGGCCGTCGCCACTCTCATCGAGGTTATTTACGGGTTCTTCCTATGGTTTCAAGGGTCGAGTGGTCCTACTTCCGGAGCGTGGGGCGCATATTTTATAGCCCGTAGGGGAGGCTAACAAAGCGGGTAATGTGTTAGGTTGCAGACGACAAGACCTGACGGGGTAGCTTTGTGCAGTGACAAGACCATATGGGGCAGCTTTGCGCAGTGACAAGACCACACAAAGCAGCTTTGCGCAATGACAAGGCCAAAGGAGACAACCTTGCGCGGTGACAAGACAAGACGGGACAGCTTTGCGCAGTGACAAGACCAGACGGGGCAGTTTTGCGAAGTGACAAGACCAGACGGGGCAGCTTTGCGCAATGACAAGACAAACGTGGCAGCTTCAGCGTGTTAAGACTTAGCACCAGGCCGGGATAAATGGCGTGACAATGTTTACAGTTTTGGGGTTTAAGGTTTAAGGTTCAGGTTTACGTTTATGTTTAGGTTAGGGTTCATGCTATTAGGCTTTAGGTTTAGGTCTAGATCTAGGTTTACCTTTAGGTTAAGTGTTTAGGGTTTTACGTTTAGGGTTTAGTTTAGCGTTAGGGTTTGGGTTTAGGGTTTAGGTTTTAGGTTTAGGCTTAGGGTTTAGGATTTTCAGATCAACTTGACAACCCTGACCGTCTCACCAGCTTTTTAGAACGAAAAGACATGACTCTGCAAAGAAAGACGTGACAACACTATGCCTCGCCAGCTTTTCAGACTGATAAGATAGCATTCTGCAAAGTAAGACATGACTTCTCTCTGCAAAGAAAGACGTGGCAACACTCTGCTAGCTTTTCAGACCGAAAAGACAGCACTCTGCAAAGCAAGACATGATATGACTCTGCAAAGAAAGACGTGACAACACTCTGCCTCACCAGCTTTTCAGATCGACATGACAACACTCTGCAAAGCAAGACATGATTTCTCTCTGCAAAGTAAGACGTGACAACACTCTGCCTCGCCAGCTTTTCAGATCGATATGACAACACTCTACGTCCTCAGCTTTTCAAACAGGACTCTGCAAAAAATTTACCACACTATGCCAACCAACCATGTGGCCTATAAAAGGGGGGTGGAAGAGATCTGGGAGAGAACACTACGCAACCAAACCCAACACTACAACACTAGAGTTTCCTCTCTACGCCTCACAGGCTACTACACTAGAGCTTCCTTCACCACGCCGGGATGGACGACAGGCAGAGGCAATGGGACTGGATCTGTGAACTAGCAAGAGCTGCTGGGGAGCAGGACGACCGAGCAAGGGCTTCTGCGGCCCGGGTCCGCCAAGAGGAGTGTGCCAGGATGGCATCTCTTCGTAATGAAGCCCCCCCGTAGCAGCAACCCCATCCCGAACGTTCCAACCGAGCGTTCGCTGCAACACCCGCCAGATGGGGAGACGCTGCCCCTCTGTTGGTGCAGGGACAGATGCAAGTTCTTCAAGTCCAAGCACCCGCTCAGCCTGGGCATGCGTTACTGGGGTTGCGCGAACTACTCTAGTGACTATCCCGACCGACGTTGGGACACGCGTAGCTATCGGCAGCCGGTAAGGACCAGTTACAGTGTGTTCCCGTACTATTTCTCATTCAAAGTACGCACTAACAACCTCTCCCGTCTACTTGTAGTCCCTGGATCCGCTATGTGGCTACCACAAGTGGATCGACCACGAGATCCACTTACATGATCAGTGGTCTCTCGACTTCGATGAGTGGCTTGACCAAAAAGACCGCGACATGCGGGAGGAGCAACGCCGCAACGACGAGCAAAATGAGCGCATACGTCGGGAGACACAAGCTCATCTCGAGGCGTGCAAGCGCAGGGAGCACGAGGTTCGCGAGAGGGAGCGTGAGAGGAAGAGGGAAATTGCGGCCAAGGCCAAAGAGGCTGGCGAGGAGTTCAATGCCGAGCTAGCAAGGAAGGGAAAATGGGCCCGGTCCACGCAATAGGTCGGACCATTCTGTACTAGTCCCCCGTTGAAGGTCGAATCTATTTTCATTCCAAAAAGGCGCATATGCATCGTAGGAGTACTTCGGTTTGTTGAATCGTGCATGTTGTTGTTTCTTATGCACGTAACCAAACCCTGTGCGTCATGTTACTCCAAATTTTATTATGAAGTCTATTTTAATTTGCAACTTTAAATCTCATCGTCTTTTCGCATTCAATTCTTCGCGTAGCAAGATATCCAACAACATGAAAAAACGAGTTCTGGAAGTTTACGGTTTGGTCTACGACCACAAAGTTATGTTTTTGCCACCTATCATTGCACTGGGATGTCTACGCATCTTTCATCAGCGGTACTGTCTAGCATATGTGCATAATTGTGCCTCATGTTGTACCACACAATCCACATATTACTCATTTTTTCAGGATGCATTATGTATCACTTCTGGGACACACTCTGCAAATATTGTGAAGTGTCAAAAGTTTTCAAAGCACAAAAAGATTACCGGTCCATATATATATTTACTCTCAGTTAAAAGGATGGTGATATATTTGGTTACGTATAGAGGTCTTTATTTTTAAGTTGTCAATTGTTAAATGTTACATGTACATGGTGTTATGCATCACTATACCTTCAATTGTTTTTGATCTTTTAAAAGAAAGACCCTTTATTATCATCTTACCACATGTTCCAGATCTATAAACCCAAATGAAATAACTGTTATAATTTACAAACAAACTGGAAGCAGCCTCTGTCACGCCAATCTGGATGGCGTGACATAGAATTACTGTCACGCCATTATAAATAGCGTGACAAAAGGTACGTTCAGACCGTCCGAATGTCTCCTTACCTCTGTCACGCCAAGTAAAATAGCGTGACATGATGCCACGCAAGCTCCACGCTGGCGCGGCGCGCGAACGAGGTTTGCGTGGCACCTTTGGCCATGTCGCTATGGGTGGCGTGACAATGTTGTTTTGTCACGCAAGAAATGGTGACGTGACTAAAGGGGTCATAATTGAAAATAAAGTTCATGATAGGTTAACTTTAAAATACTAATAAAAAAGATTAAATAAAAAATTCTCTAAAGAAGTAGTGCTTCGTGAGCAATTTTCTCATTTTTTTTAGAGGGGGAGGAAGTAGATTTGTGGACTTTCCATCCAAATAAGCCGATTCTTACCTCTGCTTGCTTCCCGTGCTCCTTGCGCCCCGGAGTCTACAGAGCCCAGACGACGGCGAGGCCCCTCTCCTCTCCTCCGTTTTCCCCCAACCCCCCCAACCCTTCGTGTCCGGCTCCGACTGAGCCCGCGCGCTCGTCACCGGCGACGGCCGCTCCCGCTCGTGACGGTACGGTACGTATCCGCTTCCCACCACCTCTCCGTGTGCCGGTTCCGCTAGGTCTTCCGGGCCGAGGCGGCGGCGCGAATTTCGCCTCGGCCGTCCGTCCGTCTGATGCGACACTCTCCCTGAGACCTAGTAGTTTTATATTTGGATTTGCTTAAACCAGCGGTTCCATCAGGCTCTGATTGTTAGGGGGCACTATTTTGACGTTGCTTACCGCTGATACAGTTGCAGTGTAGTAACATTTGGGGCTAACAGTTGAACTTCTTTTTTTCCAGGTATTTAGGTTTCCACAGGCTCTATCTGGTTTTAACTTGGTAGTATAAAATGGAGAGCACACAGAACGAGAACCACACAGACACCAAGCAAGATGACGAGGCACGCCAAAGCAAACAGGATGATGAGGTAATTCTGATACACCTCGAGTAATAATATATTAATATGAAATGGGTAATTGGCTAATTTCACGCTAGCATGGTGGTTTTTGGTGATATTTACTGATGATGTTGCAAACTTGCAATTTTATTAGCCAAAGGTTATGTTTGCTGTCTTTTGCCTCATTTTATCAATATTGACCATTAATCTACCGAAAGCTTATTCCCTTGGCAAACTTGGGACTGATAGAGCTGCGATTTAATGAGGGAGAGGTTGAGGTTTCTTAATTTGGCTTGGTCAGAATTGGTTGGGTTTTTACTAGGCCTGCTATGATAGTGAGACATACGAGCTTCAATTGAAAATGCTGCAAAACTTTGATTCCTTGCCTACCAATTGTCACCTTGGTAGCCACAGATGCATTGATAAGTTATGACCAAGGCTGCACCGAATAATAACAGGGACATGGGACACATCATGATACTGACACTGTAAACCACATTTTACATGTTACTGTGAATCAGTTTCCTTGCTCCTAATCGGTTTCTAGTTTGTATAACTTGAGGTAGTTGCTTATAATTGGACTCTTGACTACAGCTCAAGTGGATTCATTTTCTGTTGCTAGGGTTTAGTGTCAGACCTTATTTAAATGCTCATAACTAATAAATGCCTGTTTTAGTTTTACATCGACTATCTGAGCTTTCTAGCATTTTAAGTGCCAGAATCCTGCTCACTGATCCCAAATTTCGGCTACATGCAGGAGGCCCGTCTTGAAGAATACAAAAAACTTATTGATAAAAAAACTGTCCTCCGCCGGAGCAACCTAAACCCTGAAAGGCCTGGTAGTCATTTTCTTTTAGTAATGGCTATTTCATAGAAGTCATGATGAAAATTTCTGTCTATATCTGAAACTCATATGATTCAAATTGATGTATGGCATGTGCATCAATTACACTTACACAAAACAAATTTAAATGAAGCGCTAGAAAAGTTCTTTAAATTTTTTTATTCTTGTTAGGTGGAGAACTTGTTTCTATGATCAACAAACAATATTATCAAGGTGCATGAATTGTTAGTGCAGATGTTGCAGACAGTAGGAGTTACTTGCTATCATCTTCATCTTGAACTTCAAATTTATTCATTTGGTAGACCAGCGCTGTACCAATTATATTTCCTCTATGTAATAGTGTTCAGGACTCTAGTTCAATAAACTAAGGCTCCGTTTGGCGTTGTGCTGGCTTTTCAAATAAATTAAGAAAATATAACTGTCATCGAGGGTGAGCAAACCAATTATGTCAGCTCTCTACTTTAAGCAAATTCCTGATATTTTGGAGTTCTGGGCTTCCAGCTATGTTGATCAAGGAGGCTCTTCCCCCAATCTCATTTTGGCTACTCATTACTGAATAACTCGTGTAATTGATTTTTATCTATTAGCTTAGATTTTCATTTTTTTTTCACATGGTAGTTTTGTTTTCTCCTTTTGTAATTGTTGGTTCTTTTGCATCTTAATGGATGATTAATGTTTCAATTATTGAGTGGACAATTTCTAATCTCGATAAGTCATACACATTTTGTTGGTAGCATCATTATGATGTGACGATTCACTAATTTCAGATGCAAACTACCTGAGGACTCTTGACTCCAGCATTAAGCGGAATACAACAGTTATAAAGAAACTCAAAACAATAAATGATGAACAAAAGGATGGGTTAATGGATGAGTTGAAAAGTGTGAACTTGAGCAAATTTGTCAGCGAAGCAGTTTCTTATATTTGTGAGGCCAAACTTCGTTCTGCTGATATACATGCTGCTGTTCAGGTAATTGACAATAGTAACTTGCATTGTTTTACTACATGTGCAAATATATCCATATCTCATAGATCTGCTCACCATGTTATTGCTGTAGAGCCCTCCCCTGTACTTGAGCAAGCCCTTTTGTTCATTGCACGGTTACACTTGTCTATTTCAAGTTTCTGGGTTACAGAATGAAGCATGTTCGCTGCCTTAGTGACAGCCTTTATACTTCGCGCTGTTACATATATTATTAGCTATTTTATTTGGACTTATTGGCATCCTTCTGTTACATGGCTTCATTACTTCACTTTGCAGATTGAGGTTTAGATGATGATGAAGATGTGAATGGATTTATGTAATGTAATAACCCTTGTAGCAATGTAATGTAGGTTTGCTCACTGCTTCATCAAAGATACAAGGACTTCTCTCCTTGTCTTATACAAGGTCTACTAAAGGTCTTCTTTCCTGGTAAATCTGGAGATGATTTGGATGCAGACAAAAACTTGAGAGCTATGAAGAAGAGAAGCACACTGAAACTTCTGATTGAACTGTATTTTGTTGGAATTGCTGAAGATGCCAGTATCTTTGTAAACATTATAAAAGATCTTACATCAATGGAGCATTTGAAGGACCGGGAAGCAACTCAGACAAATTTGTCTCTTCTCTCTACCTTTGCTCGTCAAGGGAGGTTTTTCATAGGGTTACAATCTCATGGTCAGGAAGCTTATGATGAGGTAAGGAAAATCGAAGTACCAACATCATTTATTAAGTTATCAAATGGTCTCAGAAAAAAAATACTGATCAGTGATTACATTCGACAGCATTAAGCAGAGCTAGCTGCTCTTAGTTCAGTACACATCCCTGAGCCCCAATGTTATCTTTTTTTTTTCTGAATAAGTGCACATACTTTTTTGCAGCCTTTAAAAATGACTAGATAATACTAAATTTGATTAGTCTCCCATTAAGGGCATTGTAGCAAAATGGACAAATAAGGTTAAGATTTTCACAAATAAGATTTTGGAAACTTCACTACTTCAGTTCAGGAAGTTTCATTGACTTGTTGATACACAATTTACACTAGGACCTAAGCACGGGAGGGACCTGCATGCATAAAATTATGATTGTGATAAATGATCCCACTCCCACCACTCTATACTGTTGTGTATACTATTCTCAAGAGTCTACCAATACAGCATGTCTGTACTGTATATACTGCCTAGTATATTGGTCAGAAGACTGACATGTTTCAATGTCCATACTGAGCTTAGTAACCGACCAATAAAAGTTTGAATGGATGCAGTTCTTTAAGGACCTAAATGTTACTGCTGATCAGAAGAAGTTCTTCAAGAAAGCCTTGAGCTCTTACTATGATGCTGTAGCTGAACTTCTACAATCAGAACATGCGGTAACTACACTCTTTTTGTTTATTAGTTTGGACTCTCTTATTTGTCATCATTTGACTTACCTCTAATATCTTTATGCATACACCTAAACTATCCACTATATCCAGTCTCTTCGTCTGATGGAGGTAGAGAATGCAAAAGTTTTAAGCGCCAAAGGTGAACTAAGTGATGAGAACACAACCTCATATGAGAAACTCCGGAAGTCTTTTGATCAGTTACTACGTGGTGTATCTTCGTGAGTATCTATTTGAGATGGCCATTTTTAATTTGTTTGTGTATTGTTTCATAGCAGCATGAGCTGCCATTTGTCTAGTTATGTTATTTGTAGATTGAACTTTGTGGCATCTGGTCTTCTGTTAGGGGACTTATGGTTGTGTAACACGGCAGCACGCCAGCACATGCTCGACCCCTGCAATTTACCAGCTGAATTTATTGTTTGAAGTAGTACTATGTCATTATTGGGTTCTTACCTCCCACGGCCCACCCCCTAAAATTTGTAAAATATTATGGTCATTTGAAAATATTTTATTTACATGGAACGGGAATCAACCATACCTGGTTGCAACTAGGATACTGGGCATGTTTGGGTCTCCCCAATATAAAAGATAAACTGTGCATTACTGCACGGGTGTGCTCTCACACAAAAGAACATTCAAATCAATCCAAAATTTCTATAAAAGTTAGATAGAATAGACGAAATATTGATGCACCATCCTGCAAAGTTTCATCCTCACATTTGATCTATGTGAGGAGAAAGAAAAACAAAAAATTTGCTGAAAAATAAATAGAAAGGGGGAAAAGACAAAAGTAACTATTTACTCCAAACTTCAATTTTTGGTTCTAGTATTAGTCAGCACATGTAATTGTACAATGCTTTAGATCACCCAAGATTCCCTTTTTTGGATTTTTTTGGGGTTTGGTGCTTAAAATAGTGTGTGTGTGGATTTGCAAGAAAATGGAGGGTGTGCATAGGATTGTTTTCCATCACAGCTGATCGCCAATAATGCACTAGTCCAGCTTGTTACATATGTATATAGCTTATGGTGTTCTTTGTTTATGTACATGTTATATTGGCTTTTGGCCCATTGGAATAGACAAGAGTTCTCATTCCAACATGGTATCAGAGCCAGTCAGCCACTACACCTGCATCTGTTTTTGATGCGTCCTCTATTGCTTCCTTTGCTCAGTAGCACCATTGTTTGGGTCATCTTTGTGGATCGCGATTGTCGTCTCTAATAGGTCGTGGTCTTCTTGGGTCTGTTTCTGGTGACACTTCTTTACCTTGTATGGGTTGCAAACTTGGCAAGCAGCTGTAACTCCCCTATCCCTCTAGTGATTCTGTCTCGGCTCTTCCTTTTGATCTTGTTTACTCCGATGTTTGGGGTTCGGCCCCCTTCGTTTCAAAAGGGGGTCATCGATACTATGTATCTTTATTGATGATTATTCTCGTCATACTTGGATCTATTTCATATCCTCCTGCAGTCAGACTCTCTATATACCAAAGTTTTGCCACCACGGTTCGTACTAAGTTTGATTCGGTCATTCGTGTTTTTCGTACTGATTCTGCTGGCGAGTACCTATCTGCTGCTTTACGTCGCTTTCTCGCCGAGCAGGGTATTCTTTCTCAGTACTCTTGTCCTGGTGCTCACGCTCAGAACGGTGTCTCTAAGCGTAAGCATCGTCACTTGCTTGAGACAGCTCGCGCTCTCATGCTTGCCTCTTCTGTTCCACCTCACTTCTGGGCTGAGGCCGTCTCCACTGATGCTTTCCTCGTCAATATGCAACCTTTCACTACTCTTCAGGGTTCTACTCCTGTTGAGCGTCTCTACGGTCGGGCTCCCGAGTATAGTCACTGTCGCTATTTCGGTTGTCTGCTTTGTCCTTCCACCTCGTGAGTGCGCTAAGCTGACTGCTCAGTCAGTTAAGTGTGTTTTTCTTGGTTATAATCTTGAGCATAAGGGTTATCGCTGCTACGACCCTATTGCTCGCCGAATGAGGATCTCTTGGGATGTCACCTTCGATGAGTCCCGGCCTTACTATCCTCGTCCTTCTACTGTCAGCTCAGATTCTCTTGTTGAGTCGATTTCCTTTCTGACTTTACCTGACACTCAGCTTTCCACTTCTGTTTCGCTTCCGCCTTCAACTGCTTCCGCCTTCAACTTCTTCGCTTCCCTCTCCTCCGCCTCCACCTGTTCCCTCTCTTCCAGAGTACCCTTTCAGCTCTTTTGTTGATGTTCCACCCTTTCCTTGCACTACTCTCGCCGTCCTTGGCCTACTTCTTCTCTAGTTGAGCCTTCGTCTTTACTGGGCCTTGTTCTCAGTTCTTCTCCGTTCTTGCTGGGTCCTGCTCCACCTTCTCCTCCCAAATATGATCTTCGTGATCGTTGCATCGTCAGGCCTCCTGAGCTCTACGGCTTTGCAGCTGCTGCTCTTTCTGAGCCTATGACCTACAATGAGGTTGCTACTCACCCTGAGTGGCAGCTCGCGTTGTCTGAGGAGATTGCTACTTTAGAGCGTACTAGCACTTGGGATCTTGTGCCCTTACGCGCGCGTGCCACTCCTATCACGTGCAAGTGGGTGTACAAAATCAAGACCCGCTCCGATGGTTCTCTTGAGACAAGGCTCGTTTTGTGGCGTGTGGTTTTCAACAGGAGCATGGTCATAGCTACGATAAGATCTTCGCTCCTGTCGCTCACATGACCACTGTTCACACTCCTTGATGTGGCCTCTGTTCGACAGTGGCCCATCTCTCAGCTGGACGTCAAAAATGCCTTTCTCAATGGCGAGCTGCGTGAGGAGGTTTACATGCACCACTCCCTGGGTATCCTATCCCTGATGGTATGGTTTGTCGCCTTCGTCACTTTCTCTATGGGCTCAAACAAGCCCTTCGTGCTTGGTTTGACCGCTTCTCTGTTGTCGTTGCTGCCGGCTTCTCCGCTAGTGATCACAACTCTACCCTCTTTGTACACACCTCTCCTCGGGGTCGGACGCTCTTGTATGTGGATGATATGATCATTACTGGCGATGACTCTTGGTTTATTGCCTTTGTGAAGGAGCGTCTCAGTGAGTAGTTCTTGATGTTCGATTTGGGTCCTCTTCATTTCTTCCTTGGGATTGAGATCATTTTTACGCCTGAGGGCTATTATATCTCCTAGGAGAAGAACATTCAGGATATCTTTACTCGTGCTTGTCTCACTGAACAGCGCATGGTGGATACTCCTATGGAATTTGGTGTTCACCTTCTGCTCATTGATGGTGAGCCTCTTGAGGACCCCACTCACTACCGTCATCTTGTCGGGAGCTTCGTCTCTCTTGGGACCACTCGACTTGATATTTCTCGCCCAGTTCACATCCTGAGTCAGTTCGTTTCTGCTCCCACTCAGTTCCACTACAGTCACCTTCGTGTTCCGAGATATCTTCGCGGGACCATCACTCGTCGTTTTTTCTTTCCTCGCTCTAGTTCTCTGCAGCTTCAGGCGTACTCTGATATAACCTGGGCTAGCGATCATTATGATCGCCGTTCTCTTTCTACTTATTATGTTTTCCTTGGTTCCTCTTTGATTGCCTGGAAGACCAAGAAGTAGACTGCCGTTTCCTGTTCGAGTGCTGAGGCCGAGTTGAGAACCATGGCGTTGTTGACAGCTGAGATTACCTGGCTTTGGTGGCTACTTGAGGATTTCAGTGTTTCAGTTTCTGTACCGACTCCTCTTTTATTAGACAATACTGGTGCGATCAGCATTGCTTGAGATCCAGTGAAACATGAACTCACCAAGCACATTGGAGTAGATGCTTCGTACATGAGATCGCAGGTGCAAGACCAAGTTATTGCTCTTCCGTATGTGCCTTCGAAGCTTCAGTTAGCAGATTTATTCACTAAAGCACACACTAGAGCTCAACACAGTTTCTACCTCTCCAAACTTAGTGTTGTTGATCTACCATGAGTTTGATGGAGGGGGGAGTTTGATGGAGGGGGTGTTACATATATATATAGCTTTAGATGTTCTTTGCGTATTGCCAATCCTGTACATGTTATATTGGCTTTTGGCCTATTAGAATAGGCAAGAGTTCTCGTTCCAACACAGCTGAGAGGATTTTCTTTTGATTCTGTGATCTGTACTATCATTTTCTTTGTTAAACTTCAAACAGTATCTCCTTCCCATTTCCTACTAAGAGAAAGAACTGAGAACAGTTATTAAACAAATGTAAAACACATCATTTCAACCGATTTAAGCCTAATAATTGCTTACATGTTCGGCATTGCAAAAGGCCATAGATGTTTAGTTAATTTTATCATCTTAAATTTTGGTACAAAGGAAAAGACAATCTTTTACCATGACTTGAATAATTATTGATGTTTCTCTTCAGTATTATGAATCAATCATATGTATTTATGTATGATTCTTGACAATCTTTAACCTTTTCTTTTGCAGGTTAGCTGAAGCTCTTGACATGCAGCCTCCAGTGATGCCAGATGATGGAAGTACAACAAGGGTCACTACAGGAACCAATGTCACCCCCTCTTCTGGAAAAGAGCCATCTGGACTGGAGCCTATTTGGGATGATGACGATACCAAGGCATTTTATGAATCCTTACCTGATCTCAGGTTTCTCTTCATACTGTCACCTTGCTCCACTATTTAGCTTGCTTTGGAACTACATTAACTATGTTATTACTTGATTATTCTTCTGAAACTATGCAACCTACTTTTTTGAGCAGAGCATTTGTGCCCGCTGTGTTATTGGGAGAGGCCGAACCAAAGTTGAATGAGCAGCACACTAAGGGCCGTGAACAATCCAGTGTAAGAATCTGGATCTCAAAAGCAGTACATTCTGCAAGCTCACATTGCTAGTGTCTGAGAATGTTCTAGAATAATTTTTAGTTTGTAAACTGGATTATTAGATGTCACTCTGTGACTATCTGCTTGGTTGCAACATTTCAGCACTGATCTTTTCCTTCTATATTTTTTTTGGGGTAACATCCAGAGTCTCTCCTGGATATCAAAATCCTGCCTTTTTCAGACGTGGATAAAAACATTGTTTAAATATGAACAACGTTTGGTTGTTTGCCAGTTTGCCTTCACAACAAATATTTTGGATTTTGGTGTTGCAGTTTTAGCCCCCAATTTACACTAACCAAATATGTGATGTCTGAATTATTACCCACAGAGATGTTTCACACAACATGCTCTCGTGAATGTGTTCGCCCCCTACGTGTCCCATTTTCTTGTTTAATTTTACATGGATAACATGTTTCAATACATTGTTTATATCTGATATCTGACATTCACAAGATTGTTTATGTATCCTTTCTCGCTCTCTGTGCGTGGGAGATTGAGAGAGGGACGGAGGAGTGTGTTAACTTCTTTTTTAAATAAACATTGCTTAGCATGTTTTTCTTTTATTTTCTTCTTTTGGGTTCAACACTAAACAATTGTATGAATTTTGTTTTGAAGGAATCCGGCACAGAACAAGAGACTGAAGTACATGATAATACTCAAACTTCTAATGCCACTGAACATCAGCTGGAAGGAAAGGCAGACGATGGAGCCAAGGATAGTGAAGACAAAGACAAAGACAAGGGAAAAGATGTAGAAAAAGAAAAATACAAAGAGAAGGATCTAGACAGAAAAACTGAAAGAGAAAAAGAGAAAGTAAGAGCCTTGGATGGTGCAAGTTTGGATAACCTGCTACAGAGGCTGCCAGGACTTGTTAGCCGCGATCTTATTGATCAATTGACGGTATTAGCTCATGTTGTATTGTCTATCCTCTCTACATTTAAGGCTGGTTATCATTGTCAAGCTACCTTTTATTTCTCCAGGTTGAGTTTTGCTACCTAAATTCCAAAGCAAGTCGAAAGAAACTTGTGCGGGCCTTGTTCAATGTTCCAAGGACTTCACTGGAACTTTTACCTTACTATTCTCGGTTGGTTGCCACACTGTCAACATGTATGAAAGATGTCCCAAGCATGCTTCTCTCTATGCTTGAAGAGGAGTTCAACTTTCTAATAAATAAGAAGGTATGCTCATGTCAACACTTTGTTTGCCTTGTCAGTGCTCAGTTCCTGTTTCCTTATCATGACAAATTCTCACTTTATCCGTAACAACATCTGGTATTGGTCATTAGCTCTAAAATCTAAGCTAAGGACATCAATGTAAACACTAAATTCATGCAACAAACATATCCAGCACCTTCCCCACATCCTCCAAAGTAGGAGTTGGAGATTTGGAGTTGAAGTGGAGGGAGGCAGGAATTCTTTTTATCCACACAAACTTATGTATTTACTGTGACTAACTATTCTTCTCTGTTCTGTTTCCTTTTCAGGATCAGATCAACATTGAAACAAAAACAAAAAACATAAGATTTATTGGGGAGTTGTGCAAATTCAAAATTGCACCTGCAACTCTTGTTTTTAGCTGTTTGAAGGTTTGCTTGTCTTATGCATAGAGTTAGTAGTTTCGAGCTTTCTTGCACTTCCATCTGTTTCTTAGGGAATACATATTTTTTATGTTTTGTAGGCCTGCCTAGATGATTTCAGTCATCATAACATTGATGTGGCCTGCAACCTTCTCGAGACTTGCGGACGCTTTTTGTATCGGTCACCTGAAACCACAATTCGTATGGCTAACATGTTGGAGATACTGATGCGATTGAAAAATGTCAAGAATTTGGATCCACGCCACAGTACACTTGTAGAAAATGCCTACTATCTTTGTAAACCGCCAGAAAGATCTGCCCGAGTTTCAAAAGTTCGGTCACCTCTGCATCAAGTAAGACTTCCATGTCTTCTCTGATCTCTTTTATTTCTCTGATAATTTTCATTGAACTTATCTGCAGAGTGTAATACTGAACAGTTCTTCTTTTCCTCCCTGTGCAGTACATAAGGAAGTTGCTTTTCTCAGATCTTGATAAATCAAGTGCTGAACATGTTCTTCGCCAATTACGCAAGCTACCTTGGGCAGAGTGTCAGCAATACCTTATAAAGTGCTTTCTAAAGGTTCACAAGGGAAAGTACAGCCAAGTTCATCATATTGCACTTCTCACTGCTGGGCTTAGTCGCTATCATGATGACTTTGCTGTCGCAGTGGTAGATGAGGTTGGTTCCTTTTGTTTAGCCCTTAAATCATCATGGGGTGTTTCTGATTGGAATAATTTACTTTTATTGTACAAACATATACCTAGGAACTCAAACTCGTACGTGGCAATGGCATGCCAAGCTACCTCTTGGTTGATGAAAAATAATGGTTTTTTTTTTAATGGAGCACTTGCAACTAGAGATCCAAATGATTTAATTTATTTGTCTATTTTGATTTAGGTTTTAGAAGAGATAAGGGTTGGGCTGGAGTTGAATGACTATGGAATGCAACGAAGGCGCCTTGCCCACATGCGATTCCTTGGAGAGCTATACAGCTACAAGCATATTGATTCATCAGTTGTATTTGAGACACTGTACCTTATCATTGTGTTCGGTCATGGAACTCCTGAAGTAAGCAAATACATCCTTTAGCAAAGATTGGAAACCTTTGTTATCTTTAATTCGTTTTCTGATACTATGGTTCAGTTCCTTGCTTGTAAAGAATTCTGCGATTCTGACAGTAAGTGTTATTTGAAAATGGTTGGGTTTTGTTATATATCAGAACATTGTTGATTAACCCGATCCCTTTTCTTTGCTCGGTAGAGATCAAGACTTAAATAAATTTTGTCAAAGGATAATCAGGTTTCTGCTTTTTGCATCAGCATTCTTGTACATGTTACCTGTATTTCTGTGTTTAGAACTGTGTAATATACAAACTTCCAACTATATAAACACATAGCGTATTTCTTTGTGGGTGTGGGGGGGGGGGTATGTATTCGCCAAAAAGTTAGATGACATTAACATTGATTTCTCACTCTTATATTTTTTAAAACCTATTGCACTATGTTTGAGAAGGATGGATCACTGTTGTATATGTTGAATATCTTTCATTTTTTTCTTGTGCAGCAAGATGTGTTGGATCCACTAGAAGATTGCTTCAGGATCAGGTTGATCATTACACTTTTGCAGACTTGTGGCCACTATTTTAATAGAGGCTCTTCGAAAAGAAAGCTCGACAAGTTTTTGCTACATTTTCAAAGATATATTATCAGTAAAGGGCCCTTACCACTTGACATAGAGTTTGACATTCAGGTTAGTTTCTTTCTCATGTATACAACTTGCCAACATGCATAAATACTTACATTTTCTCATGTGAACAACTTGTCAACATGCATAAATACTTTTGTGAGTCTTCTCCATTATATATGCCAGGTTATAAAGTAAAAAAACAAATCTAAAAGCTGTAAGACGCATGTATTTAAATTTTTGGTGTTTGTAGCAAAGAATGGTTATCTAGTAGGATCTAGATTCTGATCATGAGGAAAAAGATCCGATAATATAAGTCAAATGACTGCACTGTATACTCAACCAAGGTATATTTCTGATGGGTATCTGAAGATTCTGTGGACTTACTAATAGGCGAATATTCAGAATCTATCAGCATGTCTGAAGATCTGTCCCATACATTTGACTAAAGAATCTATCACTCTCTACTGGAGTTGTGGATATGGCGTAGCTTTACTTGGCTTCTTTTGTTGGGCTTCATTACACCGATCTGCATGTTTCATGATGCTGAAGACATATTTTTCTTCAGTGAGGACAGCTCTTACATGTGTTCTTGCAGGATTTGTTTGCTGAGCTACGACCCAACATGACTAGGTATTCATCAATAGAAGAACTAAATGATGCAATAGTTGAGCTCGAAGAAAACGAGCGTGCAGCCTCAGTAGAGAAGCCTGATACTGAAAGACACTCAGACAGCGAATCTCAGAAAAAGCAGCCACATGATGCTGCCTTTTCTGTGAATGGCGGGGGCTCAACAAATGGAGCTGAGGAAAATGGTAAGGATCATGAGGAAGCAGCAGACAGTGAGAGCTATTCAGATAGTGGCAGTCTTGATGGTCACGAAGATGAGGAAGATCTTTTGTCTGAGGAGAAATCAAATGATGCATCAGAGAATGAAGGTGACGATGAAGATGATGGCATGCCTGTTGGTTCTGATGAAGATGAAAGTGTTGAGGTTAGACAGAAGGTCGTGCAAGTTGATCCTAAGGAGCAAGAAGACTTTGACCGGGAGCTGAAAGCCCTTCTACAGGAGAGCTTGGAATCACGTAAATCGGAGGTGCGTCCCAGGGCCACTTTGAACATGATGGTACCAATGAATGTCCTTGAGGGTTCAAAGGACCCAAGGGCTGCGGAGTCCGAGAGTGGAGAGGAAACTGTGGATGAAGAGGGTGGTAATGCTGGGGGTGGCAGCAAGGTGCGTGTTAAGGTGCTAATGAAGAAAGGACACAAACAGCAGACAAAGCAGATGTTCATTCCTGGTGACTGCTCACTTGTGCAGAGCACAAAGCAGCAAGAAGCTGCTGAGCTTGAGGAGAAGCAGAGCATCAAGCGAAGGATCCTTGAATACAACGAAAGGGAGGAGGAAGAAATGAATGGTGGATCATTGCAAATGGGGAATTGGGGTCAAGGAGGAAGCAACACGGGCGGCAGCATTAGATCAGGTGGACGGGGCAGTTGGGATGGTTCAACGAGGGGAGGCACACGGCAATGGCACCACATTTCTGGTGGTTTCTACCATAGTTATGGCAGAAGAAGATGAGTTGCCATGAACGCTAGTTGTCCTGAGGTTTTTGGCAGGACAACGGTTTTCTTTAATCTTGGCTGCCTAATGGAGAAGATACATGCCTTGAAGATGTTTCACAGGAGGTGAAAACAGGTTGATTGAAAGACTTTTCATGTCTCAATGATCAATATGATAATACTTCTACCAATTGGAGAGAAGAACGTCTTGAAGGGGCTATTTTTTGCTGGGCTAATGTCTTCATTATTGCGTTGCTCGGTGAAGTTCTTTAGGAGCTCATTGATCTGGTTGTGCATGTGTACATAAGGTATTCTTGCATCCTGGAATGCAGAATAACTTACGTCAGTTGTAGACTTAATATGCGCACGTCTACCTGAATGTAGATATGGTGGTTCTAATTAGAGAGCTTCCATGTGCCAGGCATGTTGTTCAGATGCCATGTCAGTATATGTCACTGTAACTACTGTTTCACGCTAATTCTGTTTTAATGGGGAGCATTGTTAATATCCTGCAGAAATTCGGTAATTACGAGACACATGTGCGCATCATTTTTAGTGTATTACTTTTAGAACTCTGTGCATAGAGTATACTTTACTACGTAGCCTCAAAGTTGCCAAAGTTCTGTGAGCATTGATGATAATTTATAAATTTAATGAGTACGAGTGTATAAGGCGCAATTTTATCAAACAAATGCGTCCAGATGAAGTTAAGAACTGGTTGTGGCTTGTGGCTTGTGGCAGCATGTTACCTGCAGGCTGCAGCAGTCATGTATTTATCAAAGGTTAATTTTATCCCCTACGAAGCATGGCTTATGAAACATCCGTTACGCACTTGCAACGATTACCATGCTTGAATTCGCAAGTTCCAGCAACAAAGCCCCTGCGATGATGAGCATGCTTTCGCTGGTCCAATCCAAAGGCAGAAACTCCGAGCGATCGAATCAACAAACTTCCTCCTGATATACCCAGTTCGATCGTTCCTCTCGCCACCTTTTCACGCAACTTGCAGCTCTCCTCTCCCGATCTACCATTTCATTCCAGCTCTCCCGTCACTCTTTTCTTTCTCCCCAATTCATGATTGCTGCCTACCGAGTATATGCATGTATACATGTCTGCCATGACCAGCTGCTTTACACGGGAATAATTACGATGGAGAAATTAGCGAGCCTGAATGACCGGCACGACACATGACACACAAGCCTGCCCAATGGAAGCGCGCAACAGCGCTCCGGTAATTGCCACCACTTCGGCAAAATTTTACAACCCCAGCGTCGCGTCAGACGTCGTCTGAAGCACGGCGAAAAGGCGCACTATTCACCGCACAGATCGTAGAATTCCATCGTCACTCACACTGCTCAACCGCAACATTGGCAGTGAACTGCAGACTCTCAAACCCTTTACGCCTTTTACCGCGATATATCCGGCCACTGTTCTTGCGCTGGCAATGCAACCGATTCAGATCAATCACCACGCTAGCACAGCCAGTGAGTCAGGGAAGGGGAAACCAAGGCTGGCTAGCCATAAGCCATCCATAGTTGCGGCCGTGCATGGAGCAGGAGCACTAGCTAGGAGAAATAGTATCTGGGTGGCGCTCGGAATCTCTGGGCGAGTGAGTGGATTCTGCCGTCGTGTCGCCTCCCCCCTGCCTCCATGAGGAATCTGATGTGGGGAAGGCAAAGCTTTGACTCCTGGAGTGTACTGACGGCAACTAATGCCAAGATTCTACATCGCATTACTGGGCTAGCTAGCTAGCTAGTTGCCATCCTCTTTTTCGTTTTCAGTGAGAGAGAGGGCGAGCGAATAAAGCGATCGATGATGAGTACGTGGATTCTGCCTTGTTTGGGGGCAAGTGCATGTTGGCGCTTTCTGCTTCTACTCCCTCCACTGCTAGCTAGTCTAGTTTCCTAGTTGGATAAAGATGCATTTCCCTCTCACCTTGATGTGGAAAAGCAAAGGTTCTAGTGCCTTTCTTCGTGTGCAAGCTATCGTCAGTCGCTTTTAACTACCTCTTATGTCTTCTCTACCATAGTACAAAAAACCGAATAAGATCGGCGGTTTAACCGGAACAAAACCAGGACTGGTGCCAGATCCGGTCTAGTTCGTAAGATAGATCGGCTAAGTATAAAACCGGTGAGAAAAAAAAATTAAACACCTTGCTGCGGCAGAGATTGAACCCACCCCTGCTTCTACGCGGAAGGCCTTACCAACCCACCTAGCCAGCTTCAAGTGACTAACAAGCAGAGTGGATCATATATTAGTGTATTTCTACTAGAAGTTGGTATATACTCTACATATTATTAAAATTTAAAATCAACAAAACATATTAAAATGTAGTATTTTTGAACCGGCGGTCGAGCCAGCGAACCTTGAACCAGTGACTTGTCCGGTTCACTAGCCAGTCCAGTTTTTCATACTATGCTCTCTACACGTGGGTTGCACCGACAAACACGATTGCAATAGGGCTAAATCTTGCACCTTACATGATATATGCAGGCTGCTAGATCTGTAGATACTACCTGCTATATATATAATCATCTAATTTGGTGTGAAAAATTAATGGTGTGAACCATGAACATGTGAAAAGCTGAAGTTTGTGGTGGCCAAAAATCATCGGATGATGTCACCTTAAAGTGTTGAGGCTCTGCAGTACCAAAGATCTGTATCTCATGTACGTCGCCTGCAGAATGGAGGTGTGGATGTGTGCAAAAGGACACACTCCATGTGTGTGTGGCTCTTTTGCGCAAGGGTTTTTTGATTGATTTGATCCATCTAATCAGGTAGGGTCAGGCTCCCACCTTGGAGAGACCACCCAAAAACAATGCCTTTTTTATGTGCTTTTGTTTTCACTGGTGTGTGTTGTTCTTGCTTAATGGCAACTAGGGGTGCAAACAGAGCGGATACGGACGGACATCCTGTATCCTTTTCCATATTTTTCTCGGATCTGAGTCGGACACGGACAATGGCCGGATCTGAATCTGAATCTGGATAGTCTCGGTCACGAATACGGAGCGAATACATGCCGAATCGAATACGGATTGTCTCGGTCACGAATACTTATTCGGATATTGCACAAAAATATAAACCATATATATCACACAAATAAAGATCAATCAACCATACTACATGTCCAAAATGCAACTAGATTAGTAGTTTAACAAGTAAATTTAAATACACCACATGATAACAAAGACTAGTTAAGCAAGTAGTAACCAAAGAAGTACATGACATAGGCTAGTTAAGCAAGTAGTAACAAAAGGGTAAGTGCTAAGTAAGTATGTAGACGGTAGTAGATCGTTGACCGCACAAAAGACTTGTCTTTGTCTAGCAGCTGCTAATAACTTATTACCATGCCTCAGTCGATCACAGCCTCGGCCATCATCTTATCCTACAAAAATAGATTTGTAGAGTATGAAATCATATCATGAAACCAACTGAAATTGATATTTTGCCATCTTAACATCTTAGTAGTATACACCACACAACACAGTATAATAGCAGACTAGTATGATCAATGGAAGTGCAGATTCAAAGGAGCATAGTAGTGAATAAAGGCTTAAGTTTTGAGGCGTTATAACTGTAAGTTATAACCTTTGTATGCTCTTATTTTCTCTTTAATACAAATATACTACTATTCTGCATGTTTCAAACCCGTGTTCTAATGTTAAGACTAAACTAAATGTGCGAGAAAACTCCAAAAAATAGAGAGAATTGAGTGAGTTAAGTGCGGGAAGCTATAGAAGCGTGGAGCTAGATAAGTACATAGGTTAGAATGGAGCCTTAAGTGGAGCAAGAAGTATTTGGTGACCTCCATAAATAACTTTCTAAATTTTTTGTATGGAAGAAGACCAAGACCATCGGCGTTGGGTGCTAAATGGTCATGAGATAACTTTCGAACAATAATTGCCATTTGTAATAAAATATTTTAAAGTTTGGTGCTAGAAGATCGAGAATACTACTAGAGGTAATTTGAAGAAAAGGGATGACAAGGTACACAAAGAAGGTGTGTTTTGATTTTTGAACAAAGAATGAATCAATTCAAAGATGTTGTGGCAATGATGAGTGGGTTCTAATAGAGGAAACTATTAGGCTTTGCACTATATGATTGAGCTGCTTTGCTAGGGGTACATCGATGCACTGATATTCACATGATCAGGATGCCATGATTTTTCAGAGTTCTACAAGATTCAACTTGTTTGAGCATGCAAGTCGAGAAATTTGCAAGAATTGTTAGGCATGTGGCATCGCACGTATTATCTTTGGATGCATTTCTCTTGTAACAACAGCTTGGTTGTTGGAGTTGACAATGGGGATGGTGGCCTCTTGGCCTAGAAAAAATGGTGAGAAACCGACTAATCTACGATTCTACACATTGCATTAACAATTAAACAAAAACCTTCCACTCTTAGCGTTAAGAAAATAGAAACGGTTCTTTGCTACAATCTAATTAGAGATTCCACATATTTCGAACTTTGGAAATTACAGCAATTCCCTAAAAGGTATCTTTACACTCAGATTAACGACCAGGCAAACACTAAAAATTGTGCTACCAGATTATCTAACGATGCCAAATCATCCCAGTAAAAATAGGAAATATAATTCCTTTTATACAGAAGTCATGTGATGCAAAGTTTTGCTGACATTTCAGAGAAGAATTCTATCTTGTATAACTCATTAGTCATTACCAAGGGGAAGAGACCTTGGAATCAATAAGCTCGAGATGTCAACAGACAACAGCATCTGTGAGAGCCTCACGAAGTATGGAGCAAGAATTGCAAAGAGTAATATAATCTAGCCTCCTACTTGATTGCTGGAATGCCTTAACAATGCAGATCATGCAAAATAGAGCCTTTCCCTTAACAAAGGTAAGTTAACCAATACCTTAACAATGCAGATCGTAGAATTCATTCCTCACCATATCCAGTGTCTTCAGGCACCTGACAAGGAAAACATTTTATTAACTTGTGATTTGTGAAGCTCCTTTCCATTCACAGCTCATGAAAGGCACATGTTTAGTTATACAAATTGAAAGTTAACAATTATCAAACCTCCGTGTTCATGTTTGTAGTAGCACATTGTTTATCTTCTAGCTCCAAATCTAACTCATCAACAAGTGATACTATCTTCTCCTTAGAACCTGAAATTTTTAAATGACATGAAGTTAGTAAACTAAAGCTGAAAATGGTATAAACTATGAACTAAATGACTTATTATTACCTTTCCTAGATGAAGTTGTCCAGTCCTTGGTACAAATTAGAGCCTCAACCACCTCGGGCTCTAGTCGACTACGGAATGGATCAACAACACGCCCACCAAAGACTAAAGGCCGACTCTGAAGCAACGGTGGATACTTGAATAGCTAACACGTCACGAGCTAGTCGTGAGAGAACAGGAAAAGTCTCTTGGTGTGTGTTCCACCATGACAATATGTTAAACTTTGCACCCTTACCAGTAGGATCAACCCACCGAATTGGTTTTTCTTTAAGGTATAGCTCCAATTCATTCATATCACAACTTGTCACAGCTGCATCCTCATACAAGAACTGTTCAATGTCATCAATACCCAAGTCGGCATCACCATGTGGATGAGAAGGTTCTTTAGAATTAGGCTTTGAAGCTTGAGTCTTTGGGCCGATGTAAGCTTGGAACAATTTGTTCACAACATCTATAAAGCGATTAACTTCATGAGTAGCCCTCTCATGATGATAAATCTTCCCCATAAAATATTCCACCAGCTTTTTCTTATATCTTGGATCAAGAAAGCATGCAACAGCAAGAGCCATGTTCGACTTGTCCCAATACTTGTCATATTTGGCTTTCATAGCCTTTGCCATGCAAGAAATAGTGTCATCATCACTTTCACACCATTCTGCAAGTACCATCTTAATCTCACAAAATTTCCACCAAAACAGATTTGCTGTTGGATATTGATTTCCAGAAAATATCATAGTAGCATCATTGAATTTCTGCAAACACTTGCATAATGCTTCTGCCATATCCCAATCCTCATCTGTCGGAGAACACTTCTCATATTTACTCTTGTTCAAAAACAACAACCTTTCAAAAGCACTCTTGTAGTAAATAGCACAACTCAACATTTCATATGTAGAGTTCCACCTTGTAGGCACATCTAATGGAAGACCGGATTTATTGTCCAAGTCGCATTCTAGTGCACACTTTTGGAATTCCTCCCATTGCAATGGAGAATTCTTCACAATTACAATAGTAGCTCTAATATTCTGAACTGAAGATGCAATTGCTTTTAAGCCATCTTGAGCGACAAGGTTTAGTATGTGACATAAACATCTCACATGAAAAAAAACACCATCACATATCAAGGGAGAACGCTTATTAAGCTCCACCACAACTTCTCTAACACACTTATCATTGGATGATGCATTGTCTAGAGTGAGAGCACATAACTTCTTCTCAATGTTCCAAGACATGACACCCTTGATAAATTCATTTGCTAGATTAGTTCCAGTATGGTTTCCTTTCACATGAATGAATTTAACAATTCTTTTTTGCATATGCCAGTTATCATCTATCCAATGCACAGTGATACACATATAACCTTTATTTTGATTAGATGTCCACATATCCATAGTTGAGGAAAATCGACAAGAAAGAGATTTTAGTTGTTCATATAACTTCTTCTTTTCATCTCCAAACATGTCCAATATCTCTTTCCTAGTGGTTGTGCGACTCTTGAACGAAAAACCAGGACGCAGAGACTTGATGAAATCAACAAAGTACTCATGCTCAACCATAGCAAATGGATATTCATGCATAATTAGTGCTAAATAGAACTTCTTCAGGCTAACTTCCGCATCATACCTGTAAATTTGAACTGAACTATTTTCTCCACCTTCATCATTCTCAAATTGCAGCTGTTGTTGTCCTTGCTTTATGGCATGCTTGAATCCCACATGATTCCACAATGCCTTTGTTCCCCTTGAGGTCTCAGCTCGAGCTTTGTGAAGACATTTATTGCATTTCGCCCAAACTTGTTTCTCCTCCCCGCCATCTCTTGTCGGGACAGTCACCGAGTACTTAGTGTAGTACTCCCACACCTTGAGGTACACTTCTTACCTTCTTCACAAGAAGTTCAATTTCTCCGTGCAAGTCTCTTCATTTACTTCAACATGTCCTACACCTCCAATGGTTGCGGTTGTCTCACGCCACCAATGCACTTTCGATGGCGGTGGCGGTGGCGGTGGCGTTAGCGCCGAGTGGCCTGCACTAACTAACTGTGGTGGCAAAGAAAGAGATGCTCTGTGCTAGCACAAATGCTTGCACTTCCACTTGCGCAGATCATCTCAAATTCTCAATACTCTACAAATAGCAAAATCAAGATAGCAAAAACTTAGCAAGGATAGGCGGCATATTCGTGAGGTCATAAGAAATCATTTCAACTTAGTGACATGAGTACATGACACTGATGGAAATATTAGAAATTAGACATTAATGATGGCAGGAATAATAGGTCTAAATAATAACAATAAATGGTAGCTGAAAAACTCTCCAAAAGAAATGATAGCTGAAAAGTGCTACAGAGCTGTAAAAGTTTAAGGTAAATAGTGCAAGATAAGGTAATTCTTGTGACAACTTTGCATACTTGTCTCTGATAGCACGATGCCTATAAGCAAGCTTCCTTTTATTCACATCATCATAAGGAGAGCTAAAGCAATCAGCCTCAAAATCATATGTTGTCAAGTCTTTCCCATCATCATATTCACTCAAAGCAGTCCAAACATTAGTTCAGCCTCAAAATCTGAGATAGGGTTCGTTGTAGTTCTCAGTCTGCATTTGGTGTGAGAACAAAACAGTCAGTTGATGACATATAAACAAAGGTTAAGGTCTGAATATAACTCTTGTTCAGCTGAAGCCTGAATTATGTGTCCAAGGATTTAAACAAAGGAACATCTAATCTGAAAGTAATCTTGCCAGACGCCAGTTAGTGCTCCACGGATTTTTCAGTGTCACACAATTTTAACAAAGGGTCTGTTTGTGTGGTGAAACATTGTCCATTATGGGCAATGTTTGCTACCTACTTGGGACGGCATATATTTATATCCCTACCAAATGATATCCAACTTGAAGCTATGGTTTGTCAGGTAAGAGCTGGGATCTTAAGCGAGCATAATGTTAAGGTCTCTCAGTGACAGTGTCAATATAACTCTTGTTGTGTATTGTGCTGAGGGTAGTTTTTCCCCAACATTATATTTGAAAATCACCACAGCGATGTTGCAGTCATTCCTCTAATTTGCTTATGTGAGACTGTGTTACACCATTATTGCTCATCGTGAAAAATTCGAAAATGTTTTAGGTCTCTACTCTCTAGTTCAAAGATGTGCGTCTCTGCACAATTATCATTGTGTCAAACATGACTGTTGTCTTTGCTGTTTCCACATACATTATTGGATTATTACTACCTCATACGTCATGACGTTAACAATGAGGGGAAGAAGCAGTTCTTTACGGCCAGTTTCACTCCAGTCCCAAGTTCCCAACGAGCTCCTCATAAGACAGAATTAACTGCAACTCCAAAGCTCATCTGAACACCAATAAGAGGCGAAAGAGCAGCTCACCGTTGAGGGCCGTGAGGACTTGGAGCGAGGGCCCGACTAGGTGGCCGGGCCGCCAGCGTCGCCGATCACCGCCGCCGCTTACGGCAGCCGCAATTTCACCATTGCCGGTGGTGCTTCGAACAAGCGGCGCGCTAATGTCCTCCATATCCACACCTCCGGTCTCGAGCAAGGAGCACGACGCGGCGGCGCAGCTGGCGAAGCCGACGACGGCGAGGCGACGGAGGACGGCGGCTGCGGCGGCGGACGGCGCAGTGGGGAGGCGATGAGCACGACGCAACCTTGGCAGCCGCTGCGGCCGACGACCGGCGAGCGACGGAGGACGGCGGCTGCAGCAGCGACGGCCGCAGTGGGGAAGGCGATGAGAACGACGCGGCGGGTTATGGCGTATCACATGAGGCGACGGAGAGGAGGCGGCAGCGGCCGCGAGGGAGGAGGGGCGGCGGCTGCGCGGGCGCGACGAGGAGGAGGCGAGGGAGGTTTGAGGCGAGCCACCGGCCATGGACGGGAGGGCGCGGGTTGGGTGGGGGGGTGAGACCAGAAGACTGGACTGGCGCGGGTTGGGTAGGGCTGTGGAGGAGGAGGGACCGTGGGACGGGCGGCGGCGGCACGGTGAGCGGCGGGGTGCGAAAAGCTGGTCCGGTTGGGAGCTCCGAGCTCGTGAGTCGTGGACCGATCGAGAGAGAGAGAGAGAGAGAGAGTGAATTTGGAAGGGAAGGGAGACCGAGTGAGGATGAGATGAGGGTTTGGCATTTTGGGCATTTTGGGCGGGGTCTGAAGCGGAGCTCGGCGGGATGCCAAAAAATTCGGATACGGTCGGTAATATCCGATTATAACGCCGGATAGTTCCGAAAAATCGGATATCTAATTATCCGAATCCGAATCCGGTGAACAATATCCGAATTCGAATCCGAATCCGAAAAAACATCCGGATATCCGGAAAAACCACCCGAATTTTGCCCACATTTTTTCGGTCGGTCGGTCGGTCGGGAATTATCCGCTCCGTTTGCACCCCTAATGGCAACCAAAACTGAATTGCAATATCCCCTCAATACATGTATATGCGCCCGTACAATATATTTTCACCATTGCCTGTGGAAAGTGAGCTTATATTTTTTTAAGGATATATGTGAAATATTTCCCCATCAACCCACCGTCTGAAAATTGGTGTGTTCTTTCAAAATGGCGTCTTTTTTTGTTGAGAAAGTGAGAATTAGCTCTCAACATCGATATCTATGCTTGTGTATCTTTGCTAATTAACTATACAATTATAAGTTAGCAGAACATTATGGTGCATACCTTGGCTAGGTATGCTAGCTAGTTAGTCACATATAATGGTCGATCGGTTAACTAATATGCTGATTAATGCAATATCTTTTCTCCTCATTTTTGCACAACTCTCGCTTCATCAATCAATCTCGATCTGATCGTGAGAGTATAGTTATCTAAAATTTGTCAAAAGCGTGCTATGTTACAACTTTTACATATCGGTTTTCCTATGGCCAAATGGTCAACATGTAGTTCATTCTGATTGTACTGCTTCTCTATAGCATTTTCTTTCCCTGCCCCCTAGTTTTGTTATAGGAAAAAAATTTATATGACACTGCAAATATTTCGGATCCTTGATTTGCCGTTGCAAAGTGACTTCTTTCTCACACATGCCACTGCATTGCATAGTCGAAACATAAAAGGTTATGTGGCATGTGAGGGAGAGATCACTTCACATTGGAAGATTAGGGATCCATAACGTTTGCAGTGGTATATAATTTTTTCCCCTTTTGTTATGATCAATTAGGTAATTTACAAAGTAGACAAGTAGTAACACTAGCATGTGGACAAAACAAGAAAGCCGTCTTACTTAATACTAACACAAGAAGTACTTTCAAGTGTCGGAATCCTTCCAAAAAAAGCGCCCGAAATTTAAAAAAACGAGATTTCTAACGTAAGTGCGCCGACTTTTGAGTAACCAAAAAGAGCCCTTTGCACCATCCAAAATCTACGTGCTCGATAAAATACTGCGAAATTACACGTCAGGATGACTAGGGTGGTCAAGAAATAAAGCGCTTTTTCTCGCAAAGGAAAAATAAACAAAGCGCTTTAGTTTCACCTCCAGTGATGAACAGTTCGATGGGAGTAGGAAAATGACGACCAAACAAAAAACTTTGGACACTGGAGGAAGAAGCTAGCACGCACCACTGTTACAGTTTCAACCATGCGAAAGCAGTAAAGCCCTATATGTTGCAGCTACATACATGCATGGCTTTGATTCTCTCGCAAGTCATATCGATCGTCACAACATAAAGTGTCGGTGTCGATGACGCGGTCGTTAAGGTGTCTGCATCAATTTGTACGTAGATACGTATTGCTAGTAATCTATTAAAAGATGAGTTATTTGTTGCATGTTCAGTTTGTGTTTCTTTTAGGGCATCTTCAATAGTTAGTGATAATTTTATCTCTAACATATGCTATATCATCTTTAGAGACAACATCTCCAATAGATAGTTTATAATACACACTTCAACATTTATATTTTATAATTTTCCTTTGAAACAGGTCTACATGTCAACTAGAGTAGATTAATGTATTATGTCTTATTTCGCGTGCACAACAGTCTCTTCAGGAAGAGACGATCTGTGCTCTCTCTCTCTCCCCTTTTTCTCCTCCACATACGATTTTGTTGACGTGACATAGCTAAGAGACGACAATAAATACACTACTGGAGATACCCTTAAAAAGTAGACAATGGAGTGAGAATATGAACAACACAAGCCTGTTTGCGTGGTCCGGGAGGCCTTTAATCGTGCATGGGATGCATGATGGCAATTTAGCTCACCATACAAGGTAGTACACAGCATGAAATGTGTACGAAGTATGCTACTCCCTTGTCTCGCTATATTTGTCTTATGACTTCGGGAGAATCCGTTTCAATATATTTGTCTATTGTGGGAATCTAGAGTATAGTTATTGTAGTTTTCTCTCTCTACCCCTACTTATTAAATGCTTTGGAAGAGATTGAGTGATTGTGGTATGTCATTTAATAAGGGCATATATGGTCATTTCTCATTAAGTATTTGTTAGATTTAATGTTTTCTAGGTTTATGCGCCGTGGACAAATATAGCGAAACGGAGGGAGTATAATGCTATCCTAGGTTTGATGTACGGATTTGTCGATGAAGTTTTCTCTATAGTAGGCTTAAGCTAGCCACATTTCGATTCGGAAATGGTCCTTAATGACATACTATTTCTTACTAGTTATACGCTAGTATTGTTAGGCTAACCATCTTTTGTCGAGTTGATGAGCAGTATATCGTCAGATTAGCTCCCCTCATTTTGAGCTCAAGTGGCTGCACAGCTGTATATATACGGAGTACCTCACCCATGACCAGTGGCATACGCAGAATAAAAATAGAGGGATGTTCATGGTAGAGAACTAATATGATAAAATTGAACCAAACATACATAATACGTCTAATGCAATCCAAATTCATACATAAATAAACAAAAGATAAAGCGAGAATGTAAAATAAACTTAAGGCAGTACTTGGCTAAGGAACATAACAATCCGAACATCTATAAATACGTGGGAGTAGCAATCTGTGGAACAAAAGTAGCTAAATTAGTGAGACAATCAGAAAATTGTGACTAATTAGAAACATTGAAATGAAATGGAAGTATGTAACATACCGCACAACCGCTAGCTATGACTAGGAGCAAGAGGCAAGTCCATTCTACGAGATTTCATCTGTTGAAAGCGATCCATGATTGTTTTATCATCAATGCTTTTGAATATCTCTCACTCAGTGTAGCACACAATCAAGTCATTGAGCCATTCATCGGAGACTTTGCTGCGCAAATCTGTCTTGATAATTTTCATTGCCGAAAAGATTCTTTCAACTGATACCGTTGCCACAGGAAGAATCCATGTTAGCTCAATAAGACGATAGACCAATAGGAAGGTTTTGTCTTTTCCCGTTTCAACCATCTTTTGGCGAGCCTTGCAAGGTCACGACATCCACAGAATTCTACACTTCTCCTAACATCGAGAATGTAGTCACTACTACAAAAAGGCTAATACTAGACGTCTCATCACAGATGGTTGACCAAAATCGTCTGTAGTAAATACAATCACATATGGTTTTGGTTTTACGGCCGTCTGTGTTACTGGTCACGCTAAAAACCATCTGTGATGACCATAATACCACAGACGATTCATGTTGAAAACCGTCTGTGAAGTATCATAATATCACAGACGGTTTTTGTTAAGAACCGCCTGTGATACTTCACAGACGGTTTTCAACATGAACCGTCTGTGGTATTATGAGCATCACAGATGATTTTTGTTTGAAACAGTCTGTGATTCACAGCGCGGGATGGCGAAATTTTTTGGACACGTGCGCGGGAGGCGAAATGTTTTGGTGCTGTCCTTATATATTATAGCCATCCCCGCCTTGTCTTCCATCAGTCTCTCCCTCTCCCCTCCCCACGGTGAGCTCCGACGACCGCCCTCGATTTCCCGGCGTGGTACGGCGAGAAGACGCAGCCGACGAGGAGGAGGAGGAGAAGGGACGCGCAGGACCCAAGCCAGTAAGTGATCAATCTGTGGATATCATGGGGATATGCTCACGATCTTAGGATGATGGTACAATTGGTAATGGCGTTGAAGGTTTATCGAAACTCGTGTTTTCGGCAAAGTTCAAGTGTTGTCAGGCCTCAGGCGGTCAGACCAGCCCTGGCTTTGGCCAAAAGGCTGGCGGTTAGACCGGCCTTTGGGCAGTGGTCTAACCAGCCATATAGTTTCTTTTGAGTTTGGAGCTGGGCCAAAAATAGAGGGTGTAGGCAAGAGAGAGGATTCTTCTACACTTGGTCTCATAATTTTTTGGAGCTTCGAGTCAAAAGATCTATTCATTTGAAATTTTCAGAGAAGTCTCGGATTTCTAAGTTGAATTTTTTGCTAAGTCCCAGCTGAGCGGTTAGACCGACCAACAAATGGCGGTCAGACCGGCCAGGGGCGGTCAGACCGGCCATGGGTGGCGGTCAGACCAATTTTGACTTGTTCGTCGGCCATCTTGGCGGCGATGATTGTTTGGTTAGATCAAGTTCATGGGTTTCAGTGCATATGTGTTGCATGATGCATGTTTTGACTAACGTGGGTCAAGTTGCGAAGAACTTGTTCCTAGAAACAATTTCTTGGTCTATTGTTGTGCAGATTGCTTGGAGGTCAACAACGGTCAACGGCGAGGATGATCGGGACTAGGCTTGAAGAGCTGAGCTTCAAAACGATCGAGAATACTGAGTGAAGTCATTGGATTCAAGCATGGCGCAAAATGGACAAGGATGACCGAACGGTAAGTTCGGTGCGACGGGTTGGATCAAACGACATGGGGGTCGATGCAAGTGCCATGGTGATTTCGGTGGGAGCCGGATGGGAGAGACTTGCCGACATGAAGAGAGCCGTCGATCAACATACACGTGGCAAAGCATGGGATTGCTTCATGAAGATTGGATTCGGTGTTCGGAGAAGGATCGAGAAGGGGTATTTTGGTAACTTCACCTAAATACCGCCTTGATGAACTTTTGCTAACCCGCAGCGCAAGACGGCGCAAATAGAAGCGGTTTAGGTTAAGAGGAGATGAAGACGGCGCTTTAAAATACGTGCGTAAATGAAACCCGTTTGTGTATGGGCTTAACGGGTGCCCATTAGAGAAACTCTTCTAGAAGCTAGCCTTTACTATAAAGGGATTTAAATTTGCCCTCATCAGATAGATGGATTTCAGATTTTTCCCCCTATGACATGTGGGTCCAGGGCCCACATGTCATAGACACATAGGGGGCAAAATCTGAAATCCATCTATTCACAAGGGCAAATTCTAAATTATTCCTACTATAAATAGGGGAGGGTGCTGGTTGTACCTCTCAACGCTTGCATTTGAGCAAACCCTAGTTTGTGTTTAGGCAGAAAAGTGGAGAGGTTAGGGTTCTAGAGAGTAGGATTGATTGTGTGCTCATGTGTTGAGCTTTTGTCCTTCTAGATAGAGTGGCTGTAAACCAACATCAATCTCAAATCAATCCAAGCAAGATTTCACAAGATGAGTCTATTTTTGTTCTTGCTCTCTATTTTGTGATTTTGAGACTTTCTTTGATCCTTCAGTTTTCCTTTGGTTTCTGGCCCTGATCTTACTTGCTGTGATATATGGGAACTCACCTAGGATCATCTTGATCATCTCTTACCCACTAGCATGTTTCTAGATCATGTTTTCGTTTTGACTCGGTTTTGGAACAACCTTCACTCAAACGAAAAAAGATCAGAACTTTGGCAAGGATCTTCACGACCATTGCTTGGAATAGGTTCCTGACATCCTTAAGAAGGTGTGTTTCAAGTTTCATGAAGTTTGGATTTGTAGATCAAAAGTTAGACCTTTTTGTGATTTTGGTTTCAGGCTGTTTTCACTGTTCTTGAGACTGGCGGTCAGACCGCCCAAGGTAGCTGGTCAGGCCGCTTGAGCCAACCGCTCAGACCGCCCTTGTATAGCTGGTCAGACCACCCAACTCATTGTGGTTTAAGTTTTTGGCTGTTTAACTTCAGGGTTTGGATTGGATTCAATACAAGTCTTCCGTTGTGTTTGTACATTGATCTTCATAGGTCTCATAGCTATTGAAGTGAAAATCGTATTGAATTCAATCTAGGAGAAAAAGAGATCGTGCTCCTATTCACCCCTCTCTAGTCGCCTTTTTAGTCCAACAAGTGGTATTAGAGCTCGGTTAGTTCAATCTTGATCTTAACCGGTCACTGAACTTGGCGATAGAGAAGTACTCCACCAAGCCGTATATCTTCGATGGGCTCGACTATGCCTATTGGAAGAATCGCATGCGTGTCTTCCTTCAGAGCGAAAGACCAGCCATATGGGAGGTTGTTCGAGCCCCACTCGTTTTGCTCAAGGTTGCTACGTCGGCTTCAGCAGCTCTCTTGGCTAACAACCATAAGGCAAAGAATCTCCTATATGGCGGGCTTGGTAGACAGGAGTATGACAGAATTTACAATCTTGAGATTGCACACGAGATTTGGCACACCCTCGAAACCTACCATGAGGGTTCGTCCCAAATCAAGCAAGTACGCTAGACGGTCTTTAAGCGTGAATACAACAAGTTCGAGATACGTCCTAGAGAGAGCATCGATGATGTATTCAGTCACTTTAACAAAGTGATTAATCAGATGAGAGTGGTCAACATCGAGTATTCTCAGTCTGAGAATACCACCCAACTCTTGGCTACAATCAACACCAAGAAGTGGGAGATGAAGGCTACTGCCATTGAGGAAAATGTCAACCTCTTTGATCTTACTTTGGAGTTGCTCTATAGCAAGCTCAAGACCCATGAGATCAAGAGAGTTAATCATCCTAAGAAGGAGAACATGGCTTTGGTCGTTGACCCTCTTAAGAGAACTTCTGATGGCTTTTCACTTGCATGTTTATCTACAATCCATGAAGAGGAACTTGAGAGTATCCCTGAGGCCGAGTTAGCCCTCCTAGCCAAGAAATTCACACGGGCCTATAACAATGTGAGAAATAAGAAAAGAGACGGCCCTGTGACATGCTATGAGTGTGGAGAGCTCTATTATATCTAGGTAAACTGCCCCAAGCTAAAAGGGAAGTGCAACCACAAGGAGGAGAAGGTAGCTTGGATGAAGCCTAAAGGGAACAAGTCTAAGTATGATGCTGCCAAGCTCATGAAGGCCGCTCACCGAGTTCTTGCCGCTTTTGGAGAGCAATCCATGGGCGATGTGGACTCCGGGAGTGAGGAGGATAAGGAGGAGGAGCTCCCTCAAGACAAGAAGAAATGGAAGGCAAAGGACTTCACCAGCATGTGCTTCATGGCCGACTCCGTCGACTACGATGAGGTACCTCGTTCCTATGAAGTTCTCTCTGCTAGATGCGATACCATCTTTGAGCAACTGCTTAGTCAAGATAAGGCTTTAGAGTTCACCATGGCTAGGAATAAGGACTTAGAGTCACAAGTGGATAATCTGACATTAGAACTTGTGAATGCTAAGAGTCTTGATGCTGATGAATGTTCATCCTGCCATGCTTTACACTCTGAACTTGCTAAATTACAAACTGCTCATGTTGTTATCTTGCACCAACTAGAAAATGCTAGGACTGAGTTACTTGAAATTAAATCTACTTCATGTGAAAAATACTTAGAATCTAGCAAGTTGGTTGTTTCTGATAAGCCTGAGTCTAGAACTTGCTCTTTCTGCTTATAACGTGAACATGAAGTAAAATACATAATAGAAGCAGTTAGAGATAAGTATGCCAAGCTTAAGGATAGAATTAATTCTGCTACCTGTGCTTCATGTGAAGCCCTTAAGTTTGAAGTTGCCATTCATAAGGAGAAGCATGCTAGAGCCATTAAGGCCAAAACTTGTGAATCATGTATTAACCTTGGAAAAGAGAATGCTTATCTTAAAGATACATTAGAAAAATTCTCTAAGGGTGAGAAACTGACGAGGATCTAATAATCCTCATTTTATCTTTTATCTATAATTCTTATTATAAGTAAATATGACGTCATATGGTCCCTAGGTATACCCCTTAATTTTATAAGAGAGAAGCCTACTAGGTGGTTGTAAGTTCTTCTACGACCACCCCCATAGTCGTAAGTCTTGCTACGACTACCTTATGGTCGTAAGTTCTTCTACGATCACTACCCAGTCGTAAGATATTCTACGATTACCTCATAGTCGTAAGTCTTGCTACGACTATCTTATGGTCGTAATTTCTTCTATGACCAGGTCAGCTACGACCACCTTATGATCAATAAAACCTACAGGCAAGTGGGTCCAATTGATTAAGGAATCTAAACAAATCAATATCTTGCCGTTATTATGCGAAATGATAACACATAATACCCCATTATCTCTGACTAGTAACTGCCAGGCGGCGTGAAGGAGTTACCAGCCCGATGATTACTACAACGTGTGCCCGTTACTGAATTTGATGAGGCGTCTTTTCAGCAGGGGAAAATGGCTATTCCTTCACGACTATATAAAGGCAACGATCAGAGAGAGGAGAGGGCAATCGAGGCGTATACACACGCTATCAAGGGCTATCAGGAAGACAAGCACTATCATCTGTAATAGTCTTAGTTTTTCTCTTGATTGTTCAGAATACACTCAATACCATACACACACACACACAGGAGTATGGTTGTTATTCTCTCCGGAGAAGGTCTGAACCTGTATAAAAATACCCGTGTCAATCTCTCTGCGTGATTCTATTCTAGGAGACCCCCCCGAATCAAACAATCTTTACGTAAGATCGGTTCTAAAATACCGACAGAAACAATTAAACATGATTCTTGACAAGTCCAAAACTCCTTATAAGAAGCAAGGGTTATGATACAACTTTGCTCAAGACAAGTCCAAGCCAAATGTCATTCAAGTCTTGGAAAATGGTTTAGTTGAGTTCAAAACCCAACCTGCCAAAACCATTTTCAAATCTGCAGGTTTTGCCCAACCATCTTTTGAGCCAAAAGGTGTTTCTCCCAGTGGTACCAAGTACCATTGCACCTATTGCAAGAAGGATGGGCATTTGCTTGAGTTCTGTTGGCGTAGGTTGAAAAATGTAAAGAAAAATCTTACTAGAATTTCATCTCATCAACCTAGAACTTTTATGAGACATGATCATTTAGAAAACAAGAAACCTGGACTAGGATTTGTTTCACATGCTCATCATCATCATGTTCCTAGACAGGATGCTTCTCATGTTCATGTAACCATTGCTCATGATAGAACCTCAAGTAGGATCAAGGATAGCAATTCTGCTTTGTATACTACTCGCAGACGTGTGTCTCAGTACTGGGTTCCCAAGTCATGTTTAACTAACCCTAGTATTGAGACACATTGATTTTCTGTACCTTGATTTTCAGGATCGCCGCGGAAGGGGGAAGAACACATGGTTCGTTGACTCCGGCTGTTTACGTCACATGACCGGAGACTCAAGATAGTTCACCTCCTTCACGCGGTCGACAAGTGATGACTTCATCACCTTTGGAGATGATACACAAGGGCAAATTGAAGGAACGTGATTGATCAGGGTGAACGACCAATTCATCCTGAAGGACGTCGCTCTTGTGGACAAGCTAAGGTACAACCTGCTTTCTGTCTCGCAGCTTCTTGATGATGGCTATGAGACTAGATTTAAGAATAATGCTTGTCGTGTGCTTGATTCAGCTGGTGAGCCTGTTTTTGGGATTTCTAGAGTTGGTAGGATCTTTGGAGCTGACTTTTCTGAATCTCTTGCTGCATCTCTCAAGTGTTTAATTGCATCTTCTTCTGAGTTCTGGCTTTGGCATCGATGTTTGGGGCACATTAGTTTTGATCATCTGACGTGAGTTAGCAGCCTTGATCTCATGAGAGGTTTGCCCAAACTCAAAGCTGTCAAGGATGTTGTATGTGCTCCCTGTAGGCATGGCAAGCAAGTTGCCGCCTCACACCCTTCATTGACTATGGTCATGATTGACAGACCAGGACAGTTGGTTCACATGGATACTGTTGGTCCTGCTAGGGTTCGTTTAGTCGGTGGCAAATGCCATATTCTTGTCATAGTCGATGATTTTTCGAGATACTCTTGGATGTTCTTTCTTGCTTCGAAGGATGAAGCTTTTGATCATTTTCATGATATTGTTCTTCGCTTGGCTTCTGAACTCCCCGGTGCTCTAAGAGCGATTCGCAGTGGCAATGGCACGGAGTTCAAGAATGTCTCATTTGCCTCTTTTTGTGCTGAGCATGGTATTGAGCATCAGTTCTCTTCTCCACACGTCCCTCAACAAAATGACGTGGTGGAAAGGAAGAACAGAACCTTAGTCGAGATGGCTAGGACGGTGCTAGATGAGTATAGCACTTTGAGGAGATTTTGGGCCGAAGATATTGCTACAGCTTGCCATATTGCCAATCGTGTTTTCTTGAGACCGTTTTTGGGCAAGACATCGTATGAGCTTCGGTTTGGTAGAAAACTCTCTGTTTCTCATTTTTAAGTTGTTGGAGCTAAGTGTTTCATTCTCAAGACAGGAAACCTAGATAAATTTGAGTCAAGAACTGCTGATGGTTTATTTCTGGGTTATCCTGCACATTCGAGGGGTTTTCGGGTTTTTAGTGTTGAGACTAATGTTGTCTAGGAGGTATGCAATGTCACTTTTGATGAGACTAGCCCTAGTGCTAGATTAGACGCTTTAGGTGATACACAGGAGACGAAGAGCATTTTTGTAGAGGAAGATGATGATGAAGTCGATATTGCTCTTCCACCTGTTACTGATGCTCCTGTCCCAGCTCCAGAACCTGCTTCGACTACTTCACCTCCAATTGAGGTTTTTGCTGCATCTTCATCATCAGCAGTACCTATAGAGGTCGAGGAGATGCTATCTCCCCCAGACACTCTTCACATTCAGAGGCATCATCCTCCGGATCAGATCATTGGTCATCTTCATGAGTGAGTCACTCGCTTCAGGTATCATGATCTGTGTCTCTACTCTGATTCTGCATTTGTTGCTTCTTTCGAACCTCGCGATACATCACATGCTTTATCTGATTCTAGCTGGGTTAATGCCATGCATGACGAGTTAGAGAACTTTGAGAGGAACAAGGTCTAGAACCTAGTAGAGCCTTCTAGTGGTCATAATGTGATAGGAACCCGTTGGGTGTTCAAAAACAAACAATGTGAGGATGGTTCTGTGGTTAGAAACTAGGCTAGGTTAGTAGCTCAGGGTTTTAGCCAGGTTGAGGGGTTAGACTTTGATGAAACTTTTGCTCCTGTTGCTAGATTAGAAGCTATTCGTATTCTGCTTGCATTTGCTGCATATAAGGGTTTTAGGCTGCACCAGATAGATGTCAAGAGTGTATTTCTGAATGGTTACATAGAGAATGAAGTATATGTTAGGCAACCCCCTAGCTTTGAGAATCCCAAGCATCCACATCATGTTTTCAAGCTATCCAAAGCCTTGTATGGTCTTAAGCAAGCCCCTAGAGCCTGGTATGATAGACTTAAGACCTTGTTGCTTAAGAATAATTTTGAGATGGGAAAGGTAGACAAGACTCTATTTGTTCTTAGGCATGGCAATGACTTCTTGCTTGTTCAGATTTACGTGGATGATATTATCTTTAGTGGTTCTTCTCATGTTCTTGTTTCTAGTTTTTTTGAGACCATATCCAGGGAATTTGAGATGAGTATGATGGGAGAGCTCAACTACTTTCTGGGGCTTCAAATCAAGCAATGCAAGGAAGAGATCTTCATCCATCAAACGAAGTACACCAAGGATTTGCTCAAACGCTTTGAGATGGGTGACTGCAAGCCGATCTTTACTCCCATGGTGACTTCGACTGTTTTGGATCCAGATGAGGAAGGAGAAGCCGTGGATCAACGCGAGTACCGTAGCATGATTGGCTCTCTCCTTTACCTGACGACCTCAAGACCAGATATCCACTTCGCGGTCTGCCTCTGTGCGAGGTTTCAAGCGTCTCCAGGGACTTCCCATCGCCAAGCCGTCAAGCGCATTTTCAGGTACCTTCACTCTACCCTCTAGTATGGCATTTGGTATTCTTGCTCTTCTTCCTTGTCCATTCGTGGATTTTCTTATTCTGATTTTGTGGGCTATCGGCTAGATAGGAAGAATACCTTAGGCACTTCTCTCGTCTCTTGGTCTTCTAGGAAGCAGTCCTCTGTTGCACAATCCACTTCAGAACCTGAATATGTAGCTGCCGCTAGTTGTTGTAGTCAGATTTTGTGGATGGTGTCCACCATTAAGGACTTTGGGTTAAATTTTGCTAGTGTTCCTCTTCTCTGTGATAACACTTCTGCCATTAATATTGCTAAGAACCCTGTGCAACATTCTAGGACCAAGCACATTGACATCCGCTATCACTTCCTTAGAGACCTTGTAGAGAAGGGTGATATTGTGCTACATTTTGTGGAGTCCGAGGCTCAGTTAGCTGATATCCTCACCAAGCCTTTGGACCCAACTAGGTTTGCCACCTTGAGGAGTGAGTTAGGGGTAATTTATCCCTATGGGTTGGTTTGAGGGAGAGTTGGTTCTTTTCTGAGATTTCCTTGTTCATCTGATCTATCCTTGATCTTCTTTTGAACTTGTTGATCTTCTTGATCTTTTTAAGTTTTTCTTGCATCTCATTGTATCATATTGCATTCATATGAAAATCTCAAAAAGATGCATTGTAATATAAGCTTTACTGCTTGTCTTTTAATTGATGAAGCTTTGCTTATTACCCTCTTGCGCTTTAGTATTTCCATTCTTGCTCAATATTATGTCTAGTTCTTTGACTTGCTAAAATTATCATGCTTTCACATGTGTAGCTAAGTCTTTGCTAAATGAGCTAGAACTTTAAAACAACTTGAACTAAAAAATTATAATTTGTGGATCTTTTAGCTAGTTGCGCAATTAGTGCTCCTTTTGTGACATTAGTCCTGTCAAAATTGCTTTGTTAGCTTTTGAATCTAGGATTGAATATCTCTTGAGCTTTTTGTTCCTGTGTGAATCTAAAACTGCTCTTGTGCAAAATGAAAAATCAAATTTCAAGATTCTCATGTAGTTAAATTGTGTCAAACTATTCTCACGAGACTGCATGCCAAAGATATGAACTTGGAGATAGTTTGATGATCCAGACGATCTCATGGGGACTGCTTGTCAAAATTGACATGAACCTCAAGATTTTTCGCCCTGGTCAAAGCTTAGGAAGAGTTTGTAGATGGCTCCTAGTCTAGGATCTTTTTCACTAAGATAGACCTTTAATCAACTTCAATATTCATTGCAAATGAAAAACTGTTGTAAAAATTGAGTGATTGATGTATTTTGAGCAAAATGATTCAATTTGGGACTTTTTGTCTCTAGGATGGTCATTGTTAGCTTCTTGATCTCACATTGATATTCTGATATGGCCATTATCACTTTAGGATCCCTGTAGATGAACTTGCTAATTTTTGAAGCTTTGCTTAAATTGTTAAAATTCATCGCTTTATCTCGAGCCTTCTAGCTTAGCTTTGATATATATGTCTTAATATGATCTTGTTAGCGCTTTCAGGCTTGATATGTATTGAGTAATAGTAGAAATGCTAGCTTGTTCTTTTGGGTAATCCTCAAAGCATCTTGTGCTAAAATTTGAAAAATACAAAAAATGAAGCCACCACATTGCATTTCATGCATGCTCCTTCTTATGATTTTTCCTTATTTCTGCGTTTATCATCTCTGGATGAGAGGAAGGCGTGATTCCTTGATGACTCCATTGTCAAAGGGGGAGAATATGTATCAAAAATGTTAAAAATGAGGAGCTATTTGGAGAAAAAAGGAAAAAAAAATGAAATTTTCTGAAAAATTGTGATCATAGTGAGGGGGAGCATTTTCTTTGCATTCTTATGGTCTTATTGCTATTTCTGAACTTGAATTGTAATTCTTGGAACTTCACAATGATCAAAGGTCAAATTGAACAATTATTCTTTCATATGGACCTTAAGTGAGATTTTTGACTCATCTATGGAAATTGAAGCTTTCTTGCTTTCTTTTGCCTTATCTCACTTGCCTATACTAATCTGAAGCCAACTTGGTCATTTCCATTGCTTTCTCTTGTATTTGGACTAAGTTGTGCCCTTGCGCGAAAACATTGAGTATTTTCATTTTCAAACCTCAAATTTACATTTTTGAGAAATTGCCAATGTGTTCATCAAGGGGGAGATTGTGGATATCATGGGGATATGCTCACGATCTTAGGATGATGGTACAATTGGCAATGGTGTTGAAGGTTTGTCGAAACTTCGCTTTTCGGCAAAGTTCAAGTGCTGTCAGGCCTCAGGCGGTCAGACCGGCCTTTGGGCAGCGGTTTGACCGGCTATATAGTTTCTTTTGAGTTTGGAGCTGGGCCAAAAATAGAGGGTGTAGACAAGAGAGGGGATTCTTCTACATGTGGTCTCATAGTTTTTTGGAGCTTCGAGTCAAAAGATCTATTCGTTTGAAATTTCCAGAGAAGTGTCAGATTTCTAAGTTGAATTTTTTGGCTAAGTTCCAGCTGGGTGGTTAGACCGGCCAACAAGTGGCGGTCAGACCGACCAGAAGCGGTCAAACCGGCCATGGGTGGCAGTCAGACCGATTTTGACTTGTTCGTTGGCCATCTTGGCGGCGATGATTGTTTGGTTAGGTCAAGTTCAAGGTTTTTAGTGCATATGTGTTGCATGATGCATGTTTTGACTAACGTGGGTCAAGTTGCGAAGAACTTGTTCCCGGAAATGATTTCTTGGTCTATTGTTGTGCAGGTTGCTTGGAGGTCAACGATAGTCAATGGCGAGGATGATCGGGACTAGGCTTGAAGAGCTGAGGTTCAGAACGATCGAGGATACCGGGAGAAGTCATTGGATTCAAGCATGGCGTAAAATGGACAAGGATGACCGAACGGGAAGTTCGGTGTGACACGTTGGATCAAGCGGCGCGGGGGTTGGTGCAAGCGCCATGGTGGTTTCGGTGGGAGCCGGATGGGAGAGACTTGCCGACATAAAGAGAGTCGTTGATCAACCTACACGTGGCGAAGCATGGGATTGCTTCATGAAGATTGGACTCGGTCTTCGGAGAAGGATCGAGAAGGGGTATTTTGGTAACTTCACCTAAATACCGTCTTGATGACCTTTTGCTAACCCGCGGCACAAGACGGCACAAGGATAAGTGGTTTAGGTCAAGAGGATATGAAGACAGCGGTTTAAAATACGTGCGTAAGTGAAACCCGTTTGTGTGTGGGCTTAACAAGTGCCCATTAAGGAAACTCTTCTAGAAGCTAGCCTTCACTATAAATAGGGGAAGGTGGTGGTTGCACCTCTCAACCCTTGCATTTGAGCAAACCCTGGTTTGTGTTTAGGGAAAAAAGTGGAGATGTTAGGGTTCTAGAGAGTTGGATTGATTGTGTGCTCATGTGTTTTGCTTTTGTCCTCCTAGATGGAGTGGCTGTAAACCAACATCAATCTCAAATCAATCCAAGCAAGATTTCACAAGGTGAGTCTCTTTTTGTTCTTGCTCTCTATTTTGTGATTTTGGGGCTTTCTTTAATCCTTCAGTTTCCTTTGGTTTCTGGCCCTGATCTTACTTGCCGTGACATATGGGAACCCATCTAGGATCATCTTGATTATCTCTTACCCACGAGCAAGTTTCTAGATCATGTTTTTGTTTTGACTCAGTTTTGGAACAGCCTTCACTCAAACGGAAAAAAGGTTAAAACTTTGGCAAGAATCTTCACGATCGTTACTTGGAATACTTTCCTGACATCCTTAAGTTGTGTTTCAAGTTTCGTGAAGTTTGGAGTTGTAGATCAAAAGTTAGACATTTTTGTGATTTTTGTTTCGGCCTGTTTTCACTGTTCTTGAGGCCGGCGGTCAGACCGCCCAAGGTAGCCGGTCAGACCGCTTGAGCCAACCGGTTAGACCGCCCTTGTATAGCTGGTCAGACCGCCCAACTCATTGCGGTTTGCGTTTTTGGCTGTTTAACTTCGGGTTTTGGATTGGATTCAATACAAGTCTTCCGCTGTGCTTGTACATTGATCTTCATAGCTCTCATAGCTATTGAAGTGAAAATTATGTTGAATTCAATCTAGGAGAAAAAGAGATCATGCTCCTATTCACCCCCACCTCTAGTCGCCTTTTCGGTTCAACACAATCGCTTGTCGCCTCCACTTGCCTTGTTGCTTTTGATGGCTCTTAGTGGTGATCGTGGTTTTCTTGTGAATGAATAGATCAAGATAAGATTGCAGATTTTGAGATGAAGCTCATGGACATCGACAACGAGCACCTCACCATCCCTGATTCCGTGTACCAGGCCATCGTCCGCCTCTTCGTCTCGGACTCGTTTTCCTCCCTAGCCACAAATCCAAACCCGAACAGATTTTGGTTTCGCGCACTGTCCGGTAAAACAACCATAACTTTTGCATACGAAGTCGGATTGCGACGTTCTTTGACTCGTTGGAAAGCTAACGAAAGGTCAGATTCACTCACGAGGCTTTTGAAAAGTGAAAAATCCAAAAAAGATTGTTTAGGGCCTCAAAACGGCCTCCAAAGTTTCAGCACCTGTTTTCACCGTTCGTTCGCCATCTAGTTTGAGTTTTTTTTTCATTCCAGATTGTGTAATCAACCGTATGTAGATACTCGGGTCCAACTGTCTAACAATTGATTGGTTTGGCAAATAATTCAATTTTTTTTGCAATAGAAAAAACTATCAAAAATGGTTCTTTTTCAAGACCATCTGTGATAGCTTTTTCACAAACAGTTCAAAACCGTCTATGATGACTCATGTTATCACTGACCCATAAAGTCAGACGGTTCAGAAAAACCGTCTGTGATGACGATTTTGAACCGTTTGTGATGACCTTTTCTGTAGTAGTGAGTTTTGAAGCTGAATTCTTAATAATATACGGTCATCTATGGTGAAATCATCATCGTAAATCTCAGCAAGTCGCAAAAGCTTGTCCACATCAAACTTGGAGAATGTGTTCCTTGGATCAAGATAACACATACATATCAATAACTCTGTTGAAACTTCATTGAAGCGATGATTTATCTCTGACTTAGTGGCATCGATAGCCGCATAGAAGATGCCAACTCTATAAAAATGATCTTGAGTCACTGTATGGCCTTGACATGACATTCAACCCATAATTGAGGTGCTTTCATCCATACCTAGAACAATGATGCCATTTGCTTCACAAAAGCTTTTTGCTCGCTCGAGCAATGGCTCCCAACCATTATCCCTCATGTATTGCAAGTTCTCTTTCACATCCACAATCAAACCCATGGCATGAACGATGTCTAGATCCTTCCTTTGGAATTCATGTGATAATTCATTTGTAATGCCCAACAAGTCCAACATCAAATGCAATATGAACAAACTCAAAGCTTTCCATTTTTCTTATCAAACCATATGCTCCACCATAATTAGATGGTTGACGACTATCATCACTTACAATTTCTAGCACCTCCTCTGTTACCTCTCACAATTCATACAAACGGAGCAAGGTTTTATGATGTGAGCCCCATCTAGTATCTCCAGGTCTAGCTAGGCTAGTTTCCTGATGCAACCCCGTTCCAGTGAGAATCAAGCCATTCTCCACCTTCTGCAATAAGACTTCACAGTGTTTTTCAATCAAAGCATCCATCCTCTTGCAAGATGAACTAACAGTGTTCACTATTAGGGGAACATAATTGAAAAAATCAGCAATAGCTTTGACACTACTTGAGACGGTGACAACTGCTAATTGCAACTGATGGGCAAAGCAATGGACATAGAAAGCATACGGATTTTCATCTCGAATCTGTCTGTGCAAGCCATTAACTTCTCCTCTCATATTTGAAGCTCCATTATATCCTTGCCCGCGAAGCCTCAAAAGAGATAAATCATGTCCTGCAAGTATACCAAGCAATGCACCCTTCGATGCAGCAGAAGTACACTCTTTGACATGTACAAGTTTAAGAAACCTTTCCATAACCTTCCCTTGGTTGTTAACAAATTTGCATATCACAAGATATACAAGTTAGGACACACAATGCATAAATAGTATGATTAAAAATATAAAACCAACTACCAACCTCACAATCATAGCCATTTGCTCCTTTATTGATACATCTCGGGATTCATCAATAAGCATTGAAAAATTCTTATCTCCAATCTCACCCATAATCACCTGAGTGACCTCTTCTGCACAAGCTTTTGCAAGGTCTTTTTGAATCCATGGAGAAGTCATGGTACAATGCCTAGGAGCTACATCAAATGCCTTCTTCACTTCTTCCTTCTTATCTTTATACCACTCCACCAACTCCTTAAAATTTCCCTTGTTGATGGAAGTAGCAGATTCATTATGTCCACGGAAAGCTTCGCCTTGCATTAGGAGAAATCTTGCACAATCTAGAGAATTAGTTAGACAAATTTTATATGCAATTTCATCTGCCTTACCACGAGCATCTAATTTACGTGACATGCTTAATCTTTGATTATTGAAATCCTCACATGCTTGCCTACAAAAGCTATGGGTACTACTAGGTCCACCAACATGGTCATTCAAACTTTTCAAAGCCTTCCTCCAATTAACAAATCCAACTTTTGTGAATGCATCATTGCCAAAATAACTAGGATGTGACAGACTCTTGAAAAGAAAGTAATAGAAACAAAAGGCGACATCCTTTGACACGCTATATTCCAACTAATTAAATTTGTTGAACCGTGCTTCTTGAAAGGATCACGAACAATCCATCAATTTCTTTGAAAAAACATGGCCGATTAGTCGAGTTGGACCATTCAACAAATATGCCCTCCTCACTTGATCTCTAATTTCATTGGGATAATCTTCAATTGGTATGCGACATGCTGGATCGGCAATGGTGTCATACAGATTAAAATCAATCTAAGGCTTCTTTGGTTGAGTTGTGCTCTCATTGGTTCGAGGAGTACTTGTATTTGGATTGTTGGAGAAATAACCATGCAAAGTTCATTTGTCCATCTTTTATAAATCTACAATAAATTGTATATAATTCATAAGTACTAAGTACATGTAACAAGACTAGACAATTAAATAGACAACATCATAAGTTCACAACATCATCTCAACATTCCAAATTTCTAATTTTAAGTTTCTAAGTATTTAAGTTCACAACATCATCTCAACATTTCAATTTTAAGTTTCTAAGTATTTAAATGAGTGAGCCAAAGTGCCAAACCACTATCGAGTGTTAACAATTATTACTTTACCAATTACCAATTACCCGATTAGTGATTACCATTTACCAGTGGCAACTCAACACTGCTCGGTTGCTCCTTAGTCTTTAATTCTCTATATATCTTCCTCGGTCTTCCTCTTCCTCTATTCCTCTTCGGCACTTCCTCTATTCTCTATTCCTCACGTGTAGACGCCGGTCTTTCTCACGCGCCCAGTCCTCCTCGTGCTCCCGCTCCTTCGTCGGGCGACTAGGCGGCATTCGATAGGCGCGTCGAGGCCCCCAGCTGGCCCTTGGTCACCCCCAGTGCCCCAACAGGTCTCGCCTCAGCCCCAGCCGGCCAATGCCCCGCCTTCGCCACCTCGTGGCCTCGCCCGTCCCCTCACATTGCCACCCAGCGTGCCCAAGAGCCTCATGGCCTCGCTTTCGGTTCTCCGCCGTTGGCTACCATCGTGTGCCCAACCGCCCAGGTGAGGTTTTGAGGAGTGGCGATGGGGAGTAGAATTAGTGATTTCTGGATTTGGGGAGTGGGGATGATTGGATGAGGATTTGGGAAGTGGGGGATGGGGAATTAGGGATTTAGGGAGTATGAAAATGGGCCATATGATATTGGACTGTGGAATGATTGAATGAATGTGGCCTAAACGGCCCAAACAACCTGCTTGTGCTTGAGTTGCTTGCTATTTTCGGTCGTTCTTTCTTCTTCAGCTAATCAGCTTTGCTGCTCCCTCCTTCCTCCGTGGCAGCCGGTGCTTTGTGCAATAGAGACTCCGGCAGAACAGTGCAGGTGCAGGGGGGTCCAGGGGTGCGGTGGCTAGAGCCGGTGCACACGCTCCTGCGCGCAGCGGTGGTGCGTCTGCCACTGCCCATGACTTACATCAATAAATTACTCCCAACTATATCTATATTCAATCTAATATCAAAATACCTCTCTCAGAGAGGTAACCCGATTTGTCTACCCTAAAGTTTCTTTATTTCCCATTATCCAAAAACACAAACAAGAGTGCTCCCTTTGCCAGCACTATGCTCACTCACTTTCCACGCAGTAGTACTCCCATGCTGCAGAGGCCACATCGGGCATATATTTCTTCTGTTTATTAATTAAATTTTCCATTGGTTTGCACATGTATTACATCTACGAATGTATACCTTCTCCATTAGAACACTAAATGCAGAGAATAAATTGTCACCCACATTAGAATCATCTTCCAACCGACCGATCGGAGCCTAACGAGTTAGATATAGCGGTACTACTACAGTAAAAATTGTTAGAATCAGGTACTATCGCTACAGTATTATGCTACCAAATACTGCGACATCTCTTTTACTGTTCACAAATTCGGTTCCTGCATCTACTGGTGTGGCTGCCTGGTTGGTCGGTGCTTTCCGCCTGGACCGTGCACTATCCCATGTGTCCCGTACCACCACCGCATCGATGCGTCTTTTTCGCCGCCTCCGCGAGCCACTCATTTGCCGCGAAGTGTCAGCGGCTCACTGACCGGTCCACCTGTCGACTAACGGCTTCCCAGCGCAGGCCCGAAATTAAAGGGGAAGGGAGAGAGTAGCGATCAAACGTGGTGAACTCAAAACACCATCTCGAATAAAAAAATCTCATGAGAAAGCTGCTTCTTCTTTACCTACAAGTAGTCTTATGCGAAATTAATCATTTTGAGATTATACAAAAAATTTGGGCGGCCATTTCATACTTTACATTCAGCTGTGGACCACTCGCGCAGATATCCATTGGATATACTAGACTTAACTAGAATTAATTGAAAATGATATATTTTCGTACAAATTCTCTTTATGTCGTATTGATCTACGAGTATTTCTAATCAGTGGGCTTCCACTGCTACCCAAAGCTTTAGACACCCGCTTTGTCCACTGCCAACTCGCCCCTTCTGCACAGCTATCTTGCGCGGATCCAGAACACTGCAATATTTACTGTAACAATTTTACTGTGATACTTCGATTTATTCTAAGAAAGAAAACGTTCAAAAGAGAAATTAGACATAAGAAAAAAGGGGTTTCTGCAGTTCTTCGACAACCTGAGCCTTGGGCCTTAGCCCAGGAGGCCCATGAGGGATCGGCCACCAATAAAAGGAGGGGAAACCCTAGATCGCTACTGTAGCTACAACAACACCATTGCTACGGTGCCTCTGCTACAGTAACACCATCCCCCTTACACTCCATTGCTATCCCCTTTCCTCTTGGTGGTGCCTCCTCGCTGCTGTCCAAGCCTGCGGAAGAAGGGAGAGGCTGTGGTTGTGCTCGTCAAAGGTGAAAGGAAGGGGACGGGGAAGGAGGAATTCTTTGTAAGGGATCTCTAGCGAAGTCCAGCGGGATTTCGTGGGTAATTTCATATTTCCCATGAGTTTTTAGTAGATCTTTCTTATGTGATTCGTCGTCAATAGTTATTTTGTAAATGCTGTTGTAGATCGATTGCTTCTGCTGTTCTGTTGACGCGTGAATTTGAGTTAGATCCAAGTGGATCCAGCATTTAGTGTCTTCTAGACTTATGTGGGGTTTCACGTGGGCTTTCCAGAAGTATTAATTCGTAATTTTTGGTTGAATGATGAATTAGTTATGAATTTTACAAGTATGGGCGCTTATTCAGTCTTAGGATTGGGGCAGCGAACTTAGTTCTAGGAATTAGGGGATGGAGATGGACGAATTTGGTCAGTTGGTCTGCATGAGTTATATAGATATCTTTATGATGATTCCAGGAAGATAAAGTTCATAATTTTTGGATGCTTAGAACGAAAGATATGAAATTTTGAAGTTAATGATGTAGTCTGTTCTTCTGTTGTGGACAGTAGAGAAAGACTTGGCTGTGTGCAACCTTTGTTGCACAGTGGGGATAAATTTATTGAGAAAGCTAGTTTTCTGTAGCTTCCATAAAGTCTTAGAGCAGTAGGTTTGGATGTACCAAATAAAAGTTACGAAATTTCCAAGTCAGTAGTACTGAAGATGACAGAACGGTCTCCGGGAGTAAAAACAAAGACTTAGATAAGATAATTTGATCTTTCGGTCACCTGAGAAGTTATAGCTATGCTTGTGTAGATTCCAGAAAAGTTGGATTCATGACTTTTAGATTTTTGACTCAAAAGTTATAGATTTTCCTTTGATAGCTATCGGTTTGGACAGATGGGGATTTGAGAGTGTATCGATTAAGTTTCGGGTTGCGATTAGGAGCGATTGATTTCATTTTGTTCCATTGTTATGCTGAGCACTTTTGAACGGTATTCTTAGTATACTTTACGGTTGTCAGGTGGTGGTGAGAACCGGGGTTAGAGCCTTCCTGTCATCGTCATCCGTCTTGCGGTTGAAGCAAGTATAATTTAGATTGTTTATTTGTTCATAGTGTTTGATGCTTATGCTATGATTGAATTCTATGACTTGTGAGAAATTCCAATAATTTCTGTTTACTTTCATGGTTGTTAACCCATGCTTCATGTGAGTATGTTTTCATTGTAATGTGTTCCTTCATTCATTCATTCGTTCACGTTTCACCCACGGGAGTGGGTAGTGAAGTCCCATCATTCCAATATGGACAAGTAAGACCCATCATTCCAATATGGGCAAATTGGATCCCCACATTTTGGATAATGTGGGTATGAGTGAACACCGACGGGTGTTCACTGGCTATACCGGTATAAGCCGAAGAGAAGAGCATGCATATTCATTCTTGCATAAGATTTTTGCCATTCTACTTATGTATTCGAATGTTGTGAATGACATGTTCTTATTCCAGTACTTTCCGTATTATTCTGTTGTACTTGCTGAGTCGTGGACTCATTCTTGCTAGCATTTGTTTGTTTTAGGTAAACATTGAAGACGATATAGTTTGGGAGGGATTAGTCACATGAGTCACTTCACTCATTTCAAATATTTCATCTTTTAGTTAATGAACCTGCTATTATCTTTCAGTTCAGAATTTTGGATTGTAATAAATGGTGTTTTGATAGTTGAGATTGTTAGTCGTTATGATTTAGTTGAAATAGTTAATGCTTTATATTCATCAGATAAATTCTTGATAGTTTTACTTTGAATGGTTTGTTATGATTGAACATTTAGAATTTTGACATGTTGCTGAAATTTAATTCAAATTTTATGGTCGTTCTTTTGTGTGTTGAACTTTAGTTGTCAGTAGTTGATAGAGTATTGAAATTAATTTGTATTGTTGCTTTGTGTTAGATTTTTAGGTAATATCTTAGCTTCCGTATTGCCAGGGTGTTATATTTACTGTACTGGAAAAACATTGTAGCAAAACAATGTAGCTATTGATCTAGACTTTTGGTTTTTTATTGGACGGTGAAAACCGTTTTCTAATGTCATACACTGTAAATCCTCTACATTAAAACCTTCGATGCAAAGGATCCATTTTCATCTTCTCCACCCCATTGCCTCTATATGTCGAGCCTCCTTGCCTTGAGTTCCGGCATTGCCACACTTCCCATTCACCATTTCGAAAATGGCGAACTGAAGCTTTCAAGTAGAAATTATCAAACTTAATTTCAACTCGAAATAGTCTGGACTTTCAGCTTGAAAGCTTTCAAATTGTTTGGGAAAACTTTCAAAAATCAAATCTCAGTTGTTTCGAAGGGAAGCTCTTTCACTTGGAATGACGAATATTTCAACTTAGTTGGTGGACAGAATGAGAGGCGCAGGAGTACTAGTGGACACTTCGTGGGGAGGAAGAGTACTAGTGGACACTTCGGTGTGGGGTGGATGCGTCCATCAATAATGGTTCAGATGTGCTCCTATATATGTGGATGGGACAGCTATCACAGCCACGTGTGTCCTCATTTAGCCGACGTCCGCACATTAGCAAAAGCATTGATCTACATGTCAACATGGATGCCAGGCGTCGCACATATTTACTATACTGAACTAAAAGAAGAACTCTTTTTAGGAAGAACATTGATAAGAGTATTATCTTTTGTCTATATGCGATATGGTCCTTCCATACAAGAACAATTAATGTAGTTACTCCAGCTCATTTCGTGCACAATCATAGCGCTTGCTCCGTCGCATATATACTTACTGAAGTACCACTCAACCAAAAGAAAATGTTTTTAAGAACCACTTCGATATATTTCGGTTCATTCTTCGTAAATCATCTATTGTTCATTCTCTTCTCCCTCTCGGCCTTTCGTTTTCGTTAAACTCAGAGTACAGGAGTAGTTCCTTTTTTTTAGTAGCCAACTGGCTGCATTAAAGAAGAAATGAGGCGCACGCACCGAGCATCCTCAAACACGGATGGGCAGGGGCTTGAGAGCCCCATGCCAACTGAGCTAAACTCAGTTTTCACAGGAGTAGTTCGGTTGACCGTCCAACCTATGCATATTAGTATCTAGTAGTGCCGGTAAACGGCCGCACTTCCTCCTAAAAACCCTAGCCACCACCAAACATGCCCCCTCTCCTTCTCCCTTCCTCCTTGTCGCGGCCGTCAGCGGCCGTTAGCCGGCCAGCGACGGAGGCGGGGCTTTTTCTTCTCAGTGGTGGCGCCTGATCTGCATCGCGCTCCCGACGCCCGACGTCGTCCGCCGATCTCCAACGGTGTGGACTTTCGTCGGGGTTGGATTTGGGGCCCTTCTCCGCTGGCTCGTCTTCGAGCGTGGTGATCCGGGGCCCTTCTCCACTGGCTTCTTTCGGCGGCACGGCTTCGTCGATGGCATGACGACGGAGGTGGAGCGGTGCAGATCCAGATTTGGCGAAGTTGGTAGAGATCGCGACGACTCGGTGGCAGTGACTTGTGCGGCGCTCGACTCCTCCCCAGTGGACGGCTTTTAACCAATTGACGCGTGGGTTGCGGTGGATGCCGCCTTCCTTTGGTGCTGGCGGCGGTTGGCCATTGGGGATGTTGTGAACGTTATCTTGACGATCTGACCTTCATTGGTTGGATCTATTGACGAGGTCGTGCTGTGGCGTGATCTTGGAGTGCTAGTACCTTCGATCCGGGATGAAAATTCTTGATCTGGCCTTCGCTGGTTGGATCCGGCAACGACGTCGACCTGAGTAGTGTTACTTTTTTGAAGGCGTTGCTTTGAAGAACTGGTACATGAGCTCTGGAGTGAAAACTCCTGATCTGACCTTTGCTGGTTGGATCAGGCGACGGCGACGTGAGTTGTATCCCTTCTTGGAGACATCGCTACGGAGACTAGCTCATCATCACCTCTTTGCTACGTAGCTGCTGTTCGCGTGTAGATGATCATTTGGTTGGTCCTGGAGGCAAGGCTAAGTGGTCTTTTTTTAGGCTAGTTTTTGTATAATAATTTGTTTATTATTGTTGGCTTTTGGCCGTTTTTTGTTTTTTGTTTTTAGCTGTTGGTGGTGTATTAGCTATGTGTATCGCTAATTGGTACAGATACCAAGAGTTGTATTTCTATTATCTAAAAAGTAGTGCCGGTAAACAATTCGTCCGTAGCTTCACAGAAATAATGTTGGTAAACGGTTGCCTGCCTGACACCGTGCATGGGCGACGCGAGGCCCGTGGCTGCAGGTCAGCACTACCACGCGCGATCGAGTCCAAGAAAACAAAAAACGTTCACGCGCGCACCCTTTCTTTGGTCACCGGCGGCGGCTACCGCCGCGAGAAAGGAATGTTCAGAGCGCAAGAATTTCGTGTAAAGTCTGTAAAAAAGTGTTATAATTATATTTGGATTTGTAGTAAAATGTCCTCTGTTTCGAACTACGTTTCATCGTACGAACAATGATTTTTTTAGTCAAAGTTGTTTTTCACGGATATTTTCAGTCCATCCGCTGTTAATTAATTAAGGTCTTATCTGAAACACACGACAGTTCCTATATTCTTGTAGGAACTGAATTGTTTCTTATGAAACTCATGCAATCAAATTCCTTTGTTCGAACAGTACTAAAATTCTAAATTTGCAGTATATCAAGGATTTTTTTTATATTAATTAACCATTTTTTAATTTTTATTTTAAAGTTAATCCCCGACACACTTTATTTCCAATTCTGACCCATTTGGTCACGCCACCACCCGTGACGTGACAAAACAACGTGACATTGTTGTTTGGTCACGCCACCATTAGTGGTGTGACAAAAAGTGCTATTTAGTGGACTTATTCTACCGCGTGACAGCGTTGTTTTGTCATGCCACGAATAGTGGCGTGACCAAAGGGGTCAAAATTGAAAATAAAGTACGCCGGGGTTAACTTTAAAATAAAAATTAAAAAGGGTTAATTAATAAAAAAGTTCTATATCGAGGCATATGTGAAGCTTCTTTGTTCAAATAAGTAACAGTTATGGCAGCCACAGGAGAATATTGCTTACGTGGCAAAATGATCGAACAGAACTACCAAGTCGTTCATAACTGATTAATTAGCTAGTTTACTAATCAAAGAGCCATACAAGGACTTGCACGTTTCTACCTGAATTATACTATCGAATCTTGTGGTTCACGGGCTTGCTATTTTATACCTGAGCAAATCCAAGTGTCACAGGGAGCACGCATCCTGCAGTGCAAAATGTAATGTAAGCAAGCATAGTCAACACGATTCAGAAGTTTTATAAAGAGAAACTAATTAAATTGCCGCTTACATGGAAGTCTTGTGTGGAGCATCTGAAGGCTGAAGCGTTTTCCAGCTAGCTATATAAAGCTAGCTTGTCGATTTGTTTTAACAATGACGTTGCCATTTCAGAAAATTCAGCAGTGTAGTATTGTATGCTATATTGTACTAGTGATCGATTTGTTCCGCAAGAACGAATATATACGCTACTTCATTCTAATATTAGGTTATTCAGTTCGAATCTTAAAACAACAAATACATACGATCTTGTTTTAATTTCTCGTAGGTTAAATTTAAACATGGAATTTATATCATTTTATATAACTTTGAGGGTTACCTCTATAATTTTGTTGAGAATATTTTAACTTGTTTGTGCGTCAAGTGGTTGCCGTTTTAGCACCGAGTAGTGGTCAGTGTTGCTTGAAAATTATATATAATGTTATATACATGATGAGGTAGTGAATCCTGATCATTTTTGTTCTAGTTCTGCCTCTGCCCGCACTCCACCTGGAACTCATCCAGATCCTTTTGCAAGTAAATTGTACTCGTAAGTGGAACCAACTTTGAGACTACGCTCAACTTAGAACTATGGTTGACTCTAATGCCCATTTAGAACACAAGAATTAATTTCACAGAAATTTCATAGGACAATGGTCCAATCCTTATAGTAATTGACAAAAAATACCGTGTTCCAAACATGCCTAAAATTCTTAATCACATAACTATCACATGATTTTATCTCCCTCTCTCTCTCACACACACACATACATACATACATACATACATACATACATACATACATATACTATTATGTAGCCAAGCGTAGAATAGTTATTCTACACCTAGGCAGCCCACCGCGTGCGACGCAGGCTAAACGCAACGCACGGGCGCGCAATCAGCATACAACGACCCACCAACTACAGTCGGCGGTCCAGAAACGTCCGCACCGCGCGCGGGATTCGATTTTTACGGTAAATAATACAAGACATAACAGTAATTCGTGAATCAGTTTACTGCCTTTTCACAGCATGCGATTTTTTTGAGCTCGTTTATTTGATAGTAAAGCATAACAGATATGACAGTAAAGTTGTTATCTATTTTTACTGCATTTCGTGCGGCATGCGATTTTTAATCGAGCACGTATGTACTTGATATTAAAAACACAACGGTAAGACAATAAAGTTATAATATGTTTTACCGCTGAGAACATCCTTATAAGTAGTCGTGGGAGAGCCCGAGCGGCATTGTACGATTTGTTTTTGGGAAAAACGAGGGTTTGGTTTGTTTTGGTACCATGTTTTCAGCTATGCACACGCGATCATACAAAACAAAGGAGTGCGAAGGTAATACAGTAAAATGTAAGGCCACAATGTAGTAAAATATGACACGTATGCAGTAATTACGAACAAAATAGAAGCTCAGTAATTGCGCTCGTATTTTACAGTAAAGAGCTACCACATAATATCTTTTTGCAGTAAATGTTCATTGGGCAGTATAGCGAAAAGGTGGTGTGACAGTAAAAGCACATGCAAGAAGAGGTAAATGATCATTATAAAGTAGTAAATCTGTATTTTTGTCACGCTTTTATTTTTTTCGTATCCTTTTTTGTGTGTGTTCTGGCAGTACACCAAAAGAAAACAATGCAGTAATCATTTACGTGGGGAGCGCATTTAGTGGGATGCATAGGATTGCCCGCCTTTTTTATTGCTTCGCACCACGGGAGGACATGCGGGAACGTTTTTTTTGGTCCGAACGAACTGGGGATCGAGTGGTCATATCGATAAGTCTGTCTTACTTTAAAACTCATTTTGGTGTGAAGTAAAAGTAACCAATAGGTTCAGAAATTAGATACACATCCAAGATAGTAAAAATTCACGCACTTACAATAATTCGAATGGGGAGGGACAAGAACCTTGTTGAACACAGTAAATGGGTGAGAGGATAGTAAACAATAAGTGAGTTAGCAGTAAAATTAGCTGGGTACACGTGAGTCTACTGGTAGTTTTGTTGCAACCGTTCCAGTACCCCCCCGGGAGTAGCTTTACTATCAACTACAATCTGACCCGCGGCGTACTAGTGATTGTTTGGTTTTACTGTCGATTCTGCTAGTAACAGTCCTTTTACTGGCGATTTAGGTGACGAGCGATCTTTGTTTTGATGTCGATTTTACAGATATCGCTTTGATATTGGGTTTTACTGTCATATTGGGTGACACTGAGACTTCTATCGCTGATCCTCACGTGCGCGCATGGGTTTTTCTTCCAATCTCGAGCGGGAGGTGGGGCGCTCGCATGCGTGAGATTTTTACTGCCGTTTTGACGCTCGCATGAGATTTTTACTGCCGTTTTGACGTGCGCGTGAGGGTTTACTGCCGGCTAAGCATTCATGCGATATTTGCATCAAAAAAACCCAATTCAACATCATTTATTATCTAAACCATACCCTAATGGCTACAACAATAAGGATATCAATGTTTCAAGGAGGAACATGCATCGAATAAAACTATAACTACAGTTATCCCCCAAATATAGCCATTTTGAGCAAACATACACGCATGCATAATAGATTTTGCAAAAATAAGTACAATAATTAAAATAGTAGGATCAACATGGTCAAAAGAGGTGCTTGACTTGCTCTGGTTGCTTTGAATAAGAGGATGGAGGATCGTTGTAAATTTTGTTCGAACAATCGACATCTAACCAAAAGAGCCATATGCAAAATAAATATAGAAAAATAATTTCAATAGAAAAAATCCAAATATTTTGGCATATTCAGATAGATCATGATTTTATATGAATTTACAAAAAATATTCATTTGATTTGGAGTTCATTTGCAAAAGTTATTAACATTTCAATTTGCTTTGGTTTTGAAATTCCTGAAATTAATAAAAGTGTGATGTCAAAAGCGTATTATCTGAGGTTTATGTTTTCCAACAAAGAAAGTGTATTTTCCTCTGAGTTCTACTGAGGTTTACAAAGTGTATTTTCCTCTGAGTTCTACTGAGGTTTACATTTTTCAACGGAGAAATCGTATTTTCCTCTGAGTTAAAAGCGACTTTCTCCTTTTTTCGAATTTTTATTAACTTACATGTGGGTCCTTCTTGTCAGTGACTCATAGTTTTATTTTCTGGATTTTATTTATAAATAGAGGTGGTCCCACATGTCATAGACTCATTATTTATTAACCAAATGTTTAAACATATTTTTATTTTAATTATCTGACGTCTGGGTGCACATGTGAGTCTCTCGGGTATTAAAACGTGTTTTACAAATGAGAATAGTGTGTGGCCCCACATGTCAGCAACTCAGCTTGAGAATAGGAAAAATGGGTTCCTCTATCAATGACGATTCCATTGGGCGATGGCGGTGGCTAGAGAGATGGACGAAGGCAACCCTACGCCGGTGAGAAGCGGCAGAGGTTCCCAGGTCCGCGGTGGCTTTTGCAAATGCAGCATATTCATGATGAAAGATGGTGCACATTGGCTCCAGAGGACTAATGCGATGCTACCAGCTGTGGCACAAAGACCAATGGTCACCGGAGTGATGGTGACAACATTCTCCACGACGGCGCCATGATCGGCTACAACGAACTCTACGCTACGCTAGCTAATGATCCAATCTAACATGTGCAATAGATTTAGGGAACTCCTATAATCTCACCAAGGGCGTTGATGGAGTCGGGAGATGGCCAGAGAGCTTGGAGCAGCGACAGGTAGCGGTGGCGGCGGCAGTAGATTCATGGCGACACAGTTCCTCAGTGAAGGATTATTAAAATGGAGTTGCGCATAAGCTCACAGACGTGCTAAGGATGGTGAGGGTAAAAGGAATTAGTTAGGGACTTACCGGGGTGGCGGTGAATAGAAAACGGGGTTGTGGGATCGGACGTTTCTGGCCTGTCTACTGAATTTAATGGGCCGACCATATGAGGATTGCATGCGAGCACGTTCCACCTGGCCTGGTCACTCGCGGTGGGCTGGCTGATGTAGAATAACTATTCTACGCTTAGCCAGAAAATAGAACACACACACACACACACACACACACACACACACACACACACTATTCTCTAGCCACACGTAGAATAACTATTCTACGCCCAGCCAGCCCATCGTGCACAGCCAGTGCAGGTGGAACATGCGTGCACGCTCCTCATATAGCTGGCCCAATAACTACAGTCGATGGGCCCGGAACGTCCGATCCCACGCTCAACGCAATTCGATAGTAAATGATAGCATATGTGACAGTAATTTGTGTAATAGTTTTACTGCCAGTTTTTCAGAGTACGATTACACGTTGACACGACCGCATACGTTTGACAGTAAAACACAACGACTAGCAAAGTAATTGTGTAATGTTTTTTTACTTTCGAATCACATATATTCGTATTTTTTTTATCGGGCCAAGTTCCCACTTTCTCCTCCTGATGCGTGATGTCACATCCGGCAGTAACTTGCAACGTATATTACAGTAATTGTGTTGAACATATTGTAGCCTTCTCATCATGTCACAATGAACGTGTAGTGTATATCGGGGCAACGACCCACGATCTCCCCCATGTGAGACGTGAGACATCACGTCTGACAGTAAGAAAATGTACCACATGTGAAGTGATTTTTTTTGTGATAATAAGCCTACTGCCAATGATCGCCAAACCCATCATATGATTTACTACATCAGACATCTACTTTTACTTGTATGTATAAGAATGTTTACTTTTACAGTAATGGATATTACAATAAAGTTTAGTATGATAGTAAAAGCTCATGAACGAAGCAGTAAAATGGATTGTAGAAAGTAGTAAATGTGTATTTTTTCTAGCGTTCTCAATGATACTGCATCTTTTTGTGTCGGCAGTAAAATAAAGTGAATAATGAAGTAAATTGTTTATTTATATTAGTAAAACTGAAGATAGAACTTCTTAAATATATTTTTTTTGGGGGGGGAGGCAAATAGAGTGGTCGATCATCTTTTTACATTGCATGAGAAAAAGAAAATAAGGGAAAAAGGTAAAAGAAGAAGGCCCTAGTGGCCAAGACACCCTAGCATAGTCTTGAAGCGCTCGTAAGCCTCCTTGTGGGCTTTGGCTGGGACGGGATCAACAAATTCATGGAGAAACTTGTCTACCTGGATCTTCGCGCTGTCGAGTCGCACTTAGAGCTGCTAGTATCGAGGAAACACGTCGAGGATAGGCCAGAGGAGGTCTTTAGCCTCTTCTGTGCTCTAAGCAATATTGGCCCTCGCGCTTCGCTTGCCGATGTAGTCATTGAGCCTCTAGATAGATGCTTCAACACGCTCCACGCAGTTAGAGAGTATGATCTAGATGAAGAGGTTGGCTCGTCAGACCAGGGAGACCATGACATTAGCCTGAGGAGTAGGAGACGCAACGAGCTAATGATACCAGCTACGCTCTCCAGTAGATATGAGGGCGGAGCACTGAGGAGGTCACTGACATAATCATCGTCCATAGCCTGGCTCAGGTCCCGCCCAAAGAGGTGATCGTATAACAGGGCGAGGTAGGATAGAACTATTTGTGGTATGGGAGTAGTTAGCTCTAGAGCCGAAGAAGAGTTCGAAGGCATTTTTCTTTTGTTTTTGGGTTGGAGTTGGGAGCGTGCGGGGATGGAGATCAATGGGGGCAGTGGAGTGTGTGGTTTTGAGTTTTTCAGTGGGGGGGGGGGTTGGGGATTGTGTGAATTCAACTTTGGCAAGCGGATTTCCATCTTTATAAGTCATCGGGGGAGACGAAGAGACACATCAGGAGCTAAAGTAGCAGTGGTACATTTTAAAAGGGAGGAATCGGTTGACATCGTTTTTCTATTTTCACATGCAAATATATAAAAACAAAATAGTGTAGTAAACGATAAACCTCAACACAGTAAAACTCTTTTACACATACAGTAATTCCAAACAAAAACAAATGTCACTAATTTTACGTGCATCATACAGTAAAGCCACCAGCTTATTTACATCGTCTTGTAAACATGCTGAAGGATGTTGCCTTCTTGTCCCGGAAGCAGCACGATGCCAAATATGTTTTTCTGCAGATGGTGGTTGGAGCCAACAAACATAGCCAAAGACATCCTGTACTGGCTGGTCCTATAGATCGTGTCAAACGTGACAACATCTCTGAAGTCAGTGTTCTCCGCGCGGCAACTTGCGTGGCTCCAGAAAATGTTTTTCACTACGCCGTCATCATCCACCTATATGTCACAGTAGAACTTGTCGTTCTGCACACCTGACACTCCTTGAAGAAAGTCGTCAGCCTGTTTACATCGTCGGTGTGATCAGCGCGTGTATTTGCAACCTAACTAAGATCGACAGTGGAATGGATGGGAAAAACAGTAAATCGACACAGACAAGCAGTAAAACGAGATTGTAAGTGTATAGTCATTCACCATGTCATAGCAGTAAAGAAAATCATGGAACACAACAAAACACCTATTTTCTAGGTCGCGTGCGGTGAAAGGTATGTTATGCTGCCTCCCCCTATATTTGACAAAATGTTCATTATAGCGTTGTGAGGGATCTTGTCGACCTGCATGGTGTTGACGAGCTGCATCAAGGAGGGATCAAAGTTCTTGTGTGACTGCATGAACGTGACCAAGGATGGCGTCCTAGCGAGGGGATGGTTGTGCTCCAACACAACCATCTTGATGCAGACGGAGTCATCTTTCAGGCTCTTCTTTAGCTTCACGAACGCCCTCCACTCAATCCTTTTAGAGGTCTTGCAACGTTCACGCTTCTTCTTTGGCATGTAGTAGTCGTGTTTCCCCTCTAGTCTGCAACAAAACTCTTTGATCGTCTTCCCACTCCAGTTCTTTCTGACACCAAAACCAGCATATCGTGCATACTGACAATAGAACTGGTAAGCCTCACACAAATTCTAGAACCTCACACAGACCTACGGAACCATATGGTCAGGAACATCCGCATCCTGACAACAACAAATCTCAGTTACCACAGTAATTTCTTGTGGGAAAGCGAGTAAACGATAGTTATAGAGGACAGTAAAATATGTGTTACAAGCATAGGGGGGATTACGACGGTAATAAAACTACATGTTTACAGTAAAAGAGCACATAAAGAACCGTAAAACACACATACATGAGTGTACGACAGATCTGTGTCCCGTGTTCTCATCTCGCTCAGAGAAACAACAGAGGGTGGTGTTAGGACCGAAGTGTGGAGCAGAGGATCTCGGTTGTCAGGGGGCTTACAGCCAGAGCTGCAACTTTTACCGTCGACGTAGTAGTCCGCGTTGAAGAACTCGGGGTGTCAGCTGTCCCACCGGGCATGACAGTAAATGACGGGGGAATCTGCATGCCCTAGAAGCAGATTTGATTGACACGGGTGATGGAGACCGAGTATCGCCAATTAGGGTTCCTCCGTGCCCGTGGGGGGATGGCCCATAGTCATTCTCTATGCCGATTCATCAGAAGGGAGGCGTTAGAAGGGGACGTCGGGCGGGGAAGTGATGTTGATCGCGGTATGTGGTAGGGGGGATTTTATGTTCGGTTGCATGTGGAGCGCGTTGGTGGGACGCATGGGATCGTGTGCTTTTTCTTATTAGGCATCGTGGGAGGACATGGTCTATTTTATTTTTTCCTGCAATTGTGATCGCGCGGACATAGCAGGAAGTTTTTGTTATACAGTAAAATACATTTTAAGTGAAGTAAAACATAGTAATATGAGCAGTAATTACAAACATATACATAGCTGTAATACTTCATGACATTTACAGTAATATAGCTCGAACCAAACAGTAAAACCGCATCACACTAATTTCGTGCATGCTTCCGGGGCGCTTTTTACTGTCGATACAAGTGTTTCTAGGACTAATTTTACCATCAAGCACTGTGCGATGTACAGATTTTACTATCGTTTCCGGGATGAACTGATTTTGACTGCCCTTTTTTTGCTGTCATGGTGACACGGGTGATGCGTGATCAATTTTTACTACCTATTTTACCGCCAGTTGCGCAATGGAGGGTTTTACTGCTTGTATGGATGCTACCGAGCATTTTACTGTCGTTCGCAACGTGTGCACGCGTGTTTTATTGCTGGTTCCGCGGGTTCATGAGGGGGGCGGGGAGAGGGGGACTGTGGGCTAGTGTGCCGCGCGCAGGGCAGCCCAAGCTATGGCCCACACGTAGAAGAAGCTATTCAGCATGCTGGCATTGAATAGCGCAACAGTGTGTACATATATGGTTTCATTTAATAGTCGTAGGAAGAAAACTTTGAAGCATTGACATGTGGAATTATTACGCATCCACATCTTCGGGTAGGACCAAATTCGCACTCACTTTTCTCGCGAGTAGATGCACCTGGCAATCTGGCATGAGGATAAGCAAGAACAAAAAAGATCTCTCTTTTACTAGCCCGGTTGACAACCCACCACGACGACACATCATCCATCATTGTAAATTCGGCCCCATGGTCTTCTACGCAGTATGTCGTTGATCGAAACTTTGGGTCTGTTATCGTGCTTGCAGAGAAATAATGTGAGAGCACAGTCGAAATAGAGAACCTTTTTGCTGTGGACAAGTGTTTATAAGAAAGCGATTTAGAAGATACCCAAGAGTTATGATTGATACAGATTATATGAGTTATGTTACAAGGTACACGTACTACCCTCTTTATAACTATTGAAGAGTGGCAGTTAATGCTGCTAAAGGAGCCTTTTATCTTTACGCGTGTTCCTTTGTTGATCCTTGAACCACTGCGTATCTTAGCCTATTGTCGTAAGTTGCTAGATGCGTCAATAAGTGCTCTCACATTAGTCACGGGGGAAGTTGTCACATCTCCCGACCAGTTTTGCTGGTCGAGGATGGCCCAAACCGTATGATTGGTCCTATAGTGTCCATAACTAGTCGTCACATGACTCATTTGGCCGTAGTAGAAGGGATTATGTTTTTTTAAAACATAGTCGTAAGTACATGTCCGTTGTTATAAAGTGGGCCCTTAATATGTGGGCTTACTTTCGTAGAGACTAACTTTGACTAAAAAATATTGACCTAGTCAAGAATCCTTGTCAGCTAGTCCCCAAGGCTTAATATTTTTTTTTACTTAAGGCTTTATTGTCTTGAAACGTGCATCAAGAAGATTTTCTCCTTCACAATCATTCAAAACATTAATAAGAATGCTGAAGAGAGGAAAATATTCCATTTTCTTGGTAATCGTATCCGAATATTACAGCAAGTGGGTGAGCGGTTGTGGTAAAAAAGGGATAAAAAGACTCATTTCTTTTTACCTTCACCTTTACCCTGTTCTCATCGCAGTATCTGTCTTCAAGCCTCCCGCCTTTGAACTCTTCGTCTCCAACTCTCTTTCTTCCATTCTTCTTTTGATTTCGATCATGGTGGTATTAAGCAAATCGAGCTATTCAGAGAGCAAGATTCTAGAGTTAGATAATCAAGTCTATCTTCTGCCTAGGGCTTTGATTAAAGGGACTCCTTGTGGCAAAGAAACGACTCCAATTCCTCAAGAATGGTGGATTATCCTTTTTGCTTCTTTTGTGAAATTGGGTTTTCGCTTGGCTAAGAGTGAGTTCCTAGCAAATGTCATAGATTATTTTCGGATAGAACTCTTCCACCTCAAACCAAATTTAATTTTGATCCTTAGTGTCTTTTCGCATATTTGCGAAGCTTTCCTTGGTATTCCCCCCTCTGTTCGTTTTTTTTTGCCATTTTTATCAATTCACTCGCAAGAATAGAGGTTAGGAGAATTGCGGTAGCATGTATTTCAAGCTACACGACGAAATGGTCAGAAAATATCCTCCCCTTCCAATCCAAGATGGATGGTGTGACTATCAAGAGGAGTGGTTCTACTTCGAAGTCCCTGGAGGTAGCCATCTTAAGTACATTGAAGTCCTCCCCCGACTTGTTCTGCACAAGATGTAAAAAATGAATATGCTTCCCTAAAGCTAACAACTGAAGAGAAAAAGACTAGTCAATGCAGTTATTTCTCTCGTGACAGCTGGACTGACTGGTCGGAGGATCATCCATGACTTCCTTCAACACAAGATTAGCCTCCTCAAGAAGAGGGTATGTTACGCCTGGATACTTGAAGGGAGTGAGGACTCGACAAAAGACGGTCATGGAGGTATGTTACTCTCTAGATTCTTTAAAGCAACATTTAACTTAGTAGCATAAACATTACTAAGTTTATTTGTATCTTTTGCTTTAGAATTGCCAGAGGAACAAATTGAAGAAAGGACTTCTAACATGTTGAAGAATGTAAAAGATGGCACAAAGCCTATTTCTTTCGACGACTAGCCTTCTAGCTTGATTGGAGCTTCTCCAAAGCTTATAAATGAACAAATGCAAGTATGCATAAGTACATCCTTAATCTTGAATCTTTGCTAAGATTGTAGTTGATAAGTTTCTCTTTTCTTTAGAGACATGGTAGAAAGAGAGGTGCTGACCAGGCTAGATCTAGCAGCCAACCCCCACCAGCTAAAAAGGCCAAGACTATTGTAGTTGGGTCTTCAGAGGTCATGCTCAAGAGCCAACGACCAGGACAAGAGCTGCTGCAATAGTCTCTAGGGGTGTTTCTATTGCTGCAACACCGACCAATGCTGCACCATCTAGTACCCGAGCTGCTGTTGCCCCGATCAGCACTTTTCTTGCTATTTGGTCAAAGCATCTTCATGACCGACCCCTCAACCATAGGAAAAATTGGCGAAGGCTGCCAAGGCTAAGACAACAACTCAAGTGCACAAGGGAAAATAAAAGAGTAAACCTTCGAAGCAATTTCTTTGTCACCTTCCTTCATTCCCATGTGTTCAGGGTGAGGGTGACGACATTGAGGAGGAGGAAGAGATTCATCTTATTTTAGTGAGAAGGCATAGAATTAGCAATCGTAATGTAAATATCTCTTAAGATAAAACAAGTGGTGGTAGCGGTACATTGGATGCCACCGATTATTGGAGCTGAAGGAGAAGAAGCTAGAGAGGAGCCATTGCCTGCTCCCATAGCTGAGTTGGCTTGGATCACTGTAACACCCTAGCTATGCGGAAGCCAAGATATTACCTAGAAGTCTAGCATACATCAACAATACGAAATAATTTCAGCAATCTATCAACTAATATCATGTAGGAATTAAAAAATGATAAAATGATCATAAGAATTGAATCAGAATTCAACAACATATCAAACTCTAATTACCTAATCATATTGAATCATCTATGATAAACCTATCAATAGACTATATGAAGATCTTAGGCAATTACTATCTCGACATATCATAATGGAAGAGGACATCAATCATCAAACTCCAATTATTACAATCCAACATTTATCCAATAGAAGGTAATGACAAGTTCATCTAATTAAAGGCGATTAAAGTAATGTGAATGAAGTGTTCCATGACTATTCCCTCCCAAACATGCCGTCCTCAATGTTTACCTAAAACAAATAAATACAACAAGAATGAGTCCACGACTCAGCAAGTACAAAGGAATAATATGAACAACAACGAATAAGAACATGACAGTCACATTATAGAATATGAACGTAGAATAGCAGAAATCACATGAATGAATGAAATGCATGAACTCCACTTCTGCTTATACCGGTATAGCCAGTGAACACCCATTAGTGTTCACTCATGCCCGCATTATCAAAATGCGGGGATCCAAGGCCCGTATGAAGAATATTTCATAATGGGAATCCAATCTGTCCACATTGGAATGGTGGGTCTTACATGCCAATACTGGAATTGATGGGTCTTTACATCCCACTCCCGTGGGTTAATCATGAACAATGAATGAATGAATATATGAATTTGTGAAACGAAATCTCAAGAAGTATAGATTCTCATACATGGAACGAAACAGAAATCATTGAAAACTACTCATAGACTATAGTAGTCACTCATGGCATGAACATCAAGTAATATGAACGAACAACAGCAATATATCACACAATGTACTTGCCTTTCAAACTGCGATGTGTTAGGAGGCAAGGATGAAGCCACTAATCTCGAACCCTCTCCTCCTACACAATTGAATTACTTGAATAAGAACAGCGTGAACATGACATTACTCGCAACGCTTAATCTCATCTTCCTAAACCCAAGGTTCATACAATTATTCTATTCAATTTAGACGACAGTCTAGCAGGAGACTATACTGGACAGCAGTATTAAAACCTTCCTAACTTTTGCTCTGAAACTCTAAAATGAGTGATATTAGACTCTTTGGAAATATAATGAAATCCTCTACAACAACCTAGTTGGCGAGCCTTTCTAATTTGGCCAACTTCTGTGTCTAATTATCAGATGAAAGTCTAAACCATAAACTGTTTGATAGAATTAAACAACAGTAGTAAATAATTCATAACTTTTGGTTGGATTAACCAAAATTCAATATTTTTACCAATATGGAAAGCTTATGAATTTACCTATGACAATCAAGTTGGGTGAGATCCCTGAATCAGCTTGTAACATAATCATATTTTAATAAACAAAGTGACTGCTAATTCTCGTCAAACTTTCTAGACATCAGAAAAGAATTCAACGTCACTTTTAGACCACAACTCGGAATTGAGTGATATTTAAACCTATGGAAATCTGAAAACATACCCTACAACTCTCTAGGAGACAAAATCCTCCAATTCGGAATAGATCTACATCAAAACTGGCGCACAAGAGTGAACAGAATTTGATCTAATTGCAGCAGGATGTCGATCCCTAAATCATAACCAATTTCGCATCTAATATGATTGAAACAGCAAGGAAAACCATTCGTTACCCTTGAATATCCACAGGATGTCGCCGATCTAATCCCCACGAAGAAGCTCTCCTTCTACTCCCTCTTCCTTCCTCCCTTTAGGTCGGCAGTCCCGCTACCCTCCTTCTCCTTCCCTTGCGTTGGCCGGCAGTCGAGTTGCAGCACCAAGGGCAGGGAGGGATGGCTCCAATGGCAGGAGGGGAGGCGCCAAGAACAAGAGGAGGTGGCGTCTTGGACAGGAGGGTGGTGGCTTGGGGAGGGAAAGGGGAAAGGGGAGGATTTCGGCTAGGGTTTAGAGAGGATGGGGCGGCTTGGGCTTTGGGCCTTAGGGGCGTCTCTCCCCCCTAATGGCCCACTAAATGGCCGGCCACATGCTACCCTAGCTTGGGCTGGAGGCCCAAGTTCCCAAATTCCTCCAAAATGCTGAAATTAAATTAATTTCCCTCTCCCGAACAAGTTTCTCTCTTATCGATATTATTCTTTCTAATTGAAATTTAGGGTATTACATTCTACCCCCCTTAAACAGGATTTGACCCCGAATCCTCACACAGCTCTACGCGAAAGAACAACCACAACAGAGAACTATCAATGGTAACTACGTACCTGTTGTGAACAAATCTGGATAACGCTCACACATGTGAAAATCTAACTCCCAAGTGCCCTCTCTCTCGGACTGATGAGACCACAAGACATTGATGTAAAATGACGTATGTCTAAACACTCCATCCGACATTTCCAAGTACACTCATTAGAAGAGATTCGAAGGTAAGATCCTACTCGAAGGTCAACGACGTTAACGAAACTCAAATTCCAGATCTCCCAGGTAATCAATAAGTGCCAGGACAAACCAAAAGTTGCGTACCCACGTATGGCCTGAGACGGTCAAAGCGATATGCCAACTTCCTAACCCCTGCAACTGTCGAAAATGAGTCAATGTACCTGGGCCAACTTCCCCTTTGGTACAAAAGCATACAACATGCTCAACACACACGGAACACTTGTCCCATTTCTCAAACAAATTCTTCATCCAACAAAGAGCACCCCCTTTAACCAGAACACATAACAAAACTCGTTTTTTTAAAACAAGCGTTTTACAAAGAGGATCTAACTGAAAATAAAGAGTTCTCATTGCAATCGCGCAATGCCAATACTCCACCAAAACGGGGTCAAATCCACAATTGACAATTAATCACGAAAATAATTCCACTTTCTAATTAGGCAATTTGCGAATGAACACCACGAAAGCCAAATGAGAAATCACTCGAATGCCCAAATCAAATACTTCTTTTATTTTGTCTGAACTGGAAAGAATCATACATGCTAGCACAGCACCAACTGAAATTGCCAAAGGCATCAGTCATAAACACATAGCTCAAACAGGAATCAAAGATCGTTTCATTACTTGAGGCCACATTTTTTTCTCAATTCCTCTTTTAAGAATAGAACTTCTCTCAAATTATGGAACTCCAATTCATCGCATGACACTAATTTTTTTTCTTCTTAAATTGGCAACCTCAATGCCATGCTCAAACGAATACATTAACCACCCCTTTATAGGGAGGCTCTCTTGACACCACAAGACTTATTCTTACCAACTCCTCTACTGATGGAATTACTTTGACAGATGACTCCCAATGCATCTCGAAACAGATTTCACACTCAATCATATCACCTCAATCCTTTAATCATAACCAATCAGGATTCACATCACGCATTCTCGTGTACTACACCAAAAGGGTCTTATCAATGATCATCCCACAATCCGAAATCCACCATTATTCTTCTTCCTCTACACAAAATCCTTGGGCGACCAAAGTCCCAGCATAAAAATGCGAAGCCCAAAAATTAACCTCCATGACTCCTAGAATGAACTTCTGGTGTAAATGTTAGGGAAATCCTCAGATTTGATGAATAAAATTCCCACTATCTAATCATACTCGATCATTAACATCGATGGACAAATATATCCTTAACCAAACTATCCTTTGAAGGATTTAACTCCAAGAGAGTTACTCATTGAACCAAGCCATATCTAACGATAATCCAACAATCTGTGTCATCTCATTAATTCCTTTGGTGATTATATTTCTTCGCCAATCTTTTCCTCATTACACTACACCATCTTATTTCACCTTTACAACTGTTCAAACTTAATTACATGAGTAAGTTTGTCTTTCTAACTTCTTGTTATCTTAGGCAAATCAAATAGGAAAAACAATCATTTGGTCAAATCATTCAAGACTACGAGAACAAGTTGGTATTTTTTGACAATATTGCCGAGGACTATAAGTTCCAACTTGTTCTAAAGAATGAAAGCCTTTGAGAAAAAAAAAGATGGAAGTCTCAAGGAGGCTACTACAGAGTGCAACCACCTTGAGGAGCTTAACATAAAGCTTTTATCTGTTCTAAATAAGCGTGATGTGGTATGCAAATGTTGAACCCGGGAGTAACATCCCCAGATTCTATGTGTATTCTACACTAGTCCCTGGAACAGTAGCTAGTGTACATAGTAAACAAATATGGTAACATCCACACCTCGCAAAATTTTATTAATAATTATCAGAGTTTATTACAAGAATGGCTTACAAGCCAACAATAAAAGAATACATCGGAAGACGAATAAGAAATAGTAGGGCCCAGCAAATTTGCCATAGGCAATCGACTGGGGTAGCAGCCTATTCGTTGAGATCCTTAGTAGTTGCGAAGTTCTTCTCCTTTGAACAATATTTTATTAAGCAAGGGTGAGTACAAAAATATAATCCACTAGTTACACCCAATAACAGAATATAATGCAAGAAAGTATAACAAAGGAAGGTTTATATGGCTGAGTTTTGCATAAAGCAGCATTTTAGTTAAATTACATTTACTAATTTCCAAAGCCACTATTCTATATCTAAAATTTAATTTGATTTTATTCATCATTTTTGAGTGTAGGATAAATCTCCATACACAACTGGTGAAGGAATAACCCCCTAACAGCAAGGCTATCTGCCCCAATTGGATAAACTATTCAAAATAATCTGTGTTAAAACCATTTTTAAATCAAAACCAAAGTCTAATCCATGAAAGGCTTTGCTTAGCATGTCCATGACCGTGGACACGACTATTTGAATAGTTTTACACTTTGCAGAGGTTGTACAACTTTACCTACAAGAGATGATCAGCCTATATTGTCCGCTTCACACTCTTCCGTATGTGTGCGATTAGGTGATTATCACAAGGCCTTTACAATACACCATCAAACGTAGTTATGTCCGCTAAGGTTTCGCTTACTTTGGACTAAACCATCCGTTGAAAGCCCCCTCTTTCGCCATGTGGGAAATAAATAAAAAGTACATAGGTCATTTTCTGACACCCACAAAGCTAGATGGCACAACCACGATGGAACGTTATAAATTATTTAGCTAGGTTTGTCCTATTCCAGACTTGTTGTAGTACAGAGGGGCTTTACAATCCATAGCTCGTAGACTGGTCCTTAATTAACTTGGGTGACTTCCAAAAAAATAATCCATGGGCCTCAACCATTCACTGAATTGAGCTCATGCATAAACTTGCACCTACCAACTATCCATTTCGCCCAAGTCCAAACTAATTTTCATTTTATTTTATTTTTCAAAGTCATAAATTTCCAAGGTACACCAATGCTATGGATATAATTTAAAATGCTTTTGATTTTTGGCTGTAAATTTTCAAATCAAATATTTTAGGTCTAAGCATGGCTAAGCTTTTTTTTTCTCAAAATGTTCTAGTTCATACTATTGTACCAACTAGATTTTATCCAAGCTAACAAGGTATGGGCATTTCAATGTCAAAATTGGCTATACAAATGTATTGGGATTAAGTACAATTTTAAGACAGACATTTAAATTATATTGAATAAAATTAAGCATGCAGTAATAATTTTAAAAAAATTAAACAATTTGAAATAATGGGATCAAATATGATCAAAGGATGTAACTTTCCTTACTCAATGAATTGTTGTTCTGAAATAGCGTAGAAATCTCGCTCTCCGAAGTTATCAAAATCTACACGTGAAAAAAAGCCAAATTCAAATAAACTCCAGATTAAATAATTTTAGTATTTTTATCTATATCAGGATTTTATATGAATTTACAAATTTGAATCACTTGAATCAGAGCTCAGATGAAGGAGAATGAGCTCGGGGAAGATTCGATTTCACATGAAATGATACAATACAATTTATGAATTTGTGGAATTATTTTTCAAATGGAAAATCCACTTATTGCATCAGCATGACATCAACGAAGGGATTTGATTTTTCGGCTGAATTATTTTTCTTAAGGAAAATGGATTGAGTCTCTAACAGGTGGGCCCTCGGTCCATAAACCGGGTCCATAGGAATGCCCTAGTCCATGGTGGACCGGGCGCACGAAATAGTGGTGCTTGCCACGCATGCATGACACGAGGGTGGCCACACGGACAATGGCTCTGAGGTGGTGCACACGTGGCCCTACGAGGCGACCCCACATGGCGGCGGCGGCAGCGGTGCACACAGGGACCCATGGTCGTCGGCGATACTGAAGAAACTAGGTCCCATTTTTAGTGTTTTGGTAATTAAGGACAACCATATGTTTTGGACTAACTTGTTTTGTCAAGAAGTTAAAAGGTTTATTCTCGGACAAAGACGAAAGAGTGCTAAAGGATCTCATCTAGCTCAAGGTGAAGGTATCTAGTTGACATGACCTTTTCATAGTTTTACCGGTCTAGGAGAATGAAGGATAAAAGACTGGATTGCTAATGTAGGAAGCCGTACTATGAAGAGGAATCAAATGACTAGTAGCTTGATAGCAATGGGTGCCACAAATGCTCAAACTTACTTGGTTAAATCTTGGTTTCTTTTGCGATAGTCTGGCCACATTTTATAAGTGTTTTATTTGCACGGCCGGACTGACCGCCGTTAATGGCCCGGACTGATCGGACCACCGGATCAACTCCGCAGTTAGCTTTTTCTAGAGAGCTCCTTTTCTGCGATTTCTATGTCCGGTAGTCTAACTGGACATGTCTTAATGTGTAGGACTGGAAAGGTGACTAGAGGGGGGTGGGGGTGAATAGGAGCACGAACACTTTTTTTACCTTAATTGAATTCAATAATAATTTCACTCTAATAGCTATAAAAGCTATGAAGATCAATATAAAGCACAGTGGAAGATTTGTATTGAATCCAATCAAAACCCCGAAGCAAAACAACCAAAATTACCAAAAACTCAATTCACAATGAGTTGGGCGGTCAGACCTCTCAGAACGGCGGTCTAACCTCTCCATGGGGCGGTCTGACCTCTGATATTGGCGGTCTGACCGCCACCGACGACGATGAACAAAAAAATTTCCAAACAAATTAAAACCGAAACTCAAATCGGTCTAACTTTTGATCCGTAAGGCCAAACTCCACGAAATTTGAGACACACCTTCTTAAAGATATTAGGAACATATTCCAATCAAGGATTGCAGAGATCCATGCCAAAGTTCCTATCTTTTTCAGTTTTACTAAAGGTGGGTTCAAAACCGGGCAAAAACGAAACTTAGATCCAAAAACTTACTCGTGGTTGATTGATGATCTAGATGATCCTAGATAGGTTCCCACAAGTCACAGCAAGCTAGATCTACACAAGAAACCAAGCAAAAACCCACGGATCGAAGAAAGCCCCAAAATCACAAAATAGAGAGGAAGAATATGGAAAAACTCATCTTGTTGCAATCTTCCTTGGATTGATTTGAGAAGATGAATGATTACAGCCACTCCCTCAAGGAGGACAAAGCTCACAACATGAGCACTCAAATCAATCCCTCTCTAGAAACCCTAGCCTCTCATCTCTTCTCCTCAAAACCCTAAAACACACAATTAGGGTTACAAATGGCCAAAGGGTTTCCAAGTGCAACCAGCACTTAGCCCTTATATAGTGGAGGCTAGATCCTAAAGAATATTCCATTAGGGCACCCATTAGACCCCACACACAAATGGGTTAACATACGCACGTATCTCAAAGCGCCGTCTAAATCATCGATTGACCTAAACCGCTTCACCATGCGCCGACCCGCGTCGCGGTTTAGCCAAAAGGTCACCAAGGCGGTATTTGGTGAAATTACAAAAATACCCCTTCTCGATCCTTCTCCAAAAGACCGAGTCCACAGATCGTGAAGCAATCCTATGCTTCGCCACGTGTAGGTTGATCAACGGCTCCATGTCGGCAAGTCTCTCCCGTTCGGATCCCACCAGCACCATAGCACTTGCACCGACTCCCACGCCGCTTGATCCACCCAACTGCACCGAACCGCCCATTCGGTCATCCATGTCCATTCTGCGCCCCGCTCGAGTCCTCTGACCTCACTCGGCATCCTTGATCGTTCTGGACCTCAGCTCTCCAAGCTTTGTCCCGATCCTCATCGCCGTTGACCGTCATTGACCTGTAAGCCACCTGCACAGCAACAGACCAAGAAACCATTTCTGGGAACAAGTTCTTCACAACTTGACCTACGTTAGCCAAAACATGCATCATGCAACACATATGCAATGATAACCATGACCATGACCTAACAACCACAAAACGCCACCCTTGGCGGTCAGACCGCCCACTGGCCGGTCTGACCGCCAACCAAAGGCCGGTCTGACCGCCACATTGGGACTTAGCCAAAATTCCACCCTTGGAAATCCGAACCTCTCTGGAATTTTCAATTGAATAGAACTTTTCCCTGAAAGCTCCACAAATTATGGGACCAAGTGCAGAAGAACCCTCTCACTTGCCTACACCCTCTATTTTTGGCCCAGCTCCAAAATCCAAAGTCATTAAAGTGGCCGGTCTGACCGCTCAGGCAAAGCCGGTCAGACCGCTCCACTGGCCGGTCTGACCGCCAACCACCATTCCAGAAAAACCACACAAGGTATGACCGGTTTGACCGCCAGAGGCCTGATAGAACTAGAGCAACGCCGAAAATGGGTGATTCCGCAAACCCTCAACGCCATTGCCAATTGTCTCATCATCCTAAGAACGTGGGCATATCCCCATGATATCCACAATCTCCCCCTTGATGAAAATATTGGCAATTTCTCAGAAAATGTAAGTTTGAGGTTTGAAATTTAAAATACTCGATGTTTTCGCGCAAAGGCACAACTTGGTCCATTAGCAAGAGAAAGCAATAGAAATGACCAAGCTAGCTTCAAAATAGCATGGGCAAGTGAGATACAGCAAAAGAAAGCAAGCAAGCTTCCAATTCCAGAGAATCGATAAAAATCTCACTTAAGGTCCATATGAAAGAACAATTGTTCTATTTGACCTTAGATCATTGTGAGGCTTCAAGATTTGCAATTCAAATTCAGAAAAGGCAATAAGACCAAAAGAATGCAATATGAATGCTCCCCCTCACTATGATCATCATTTTTCAAGAGAGAATTTTAAATTTTAAATTTCTCCAATTCTCTCCAAAAAGCTCCTAACTTCTCCCCCTTACAAAACGTCTCCCCCATAACCAACAAGCTCTTTATTAACATTTAATTTTTGCTATATCTTCTCCCCCTTTGACAATGGATTCATCAAGAAATCATACCTTCCTCTCATCTAGAGAAGACAAATGCACAAGAAAGGAAGAAGCAAAAGAAAGAGCATGTATGAAATGCAATAGGGTGGCTTCATTTTTGTTTTGATTTTTTAATTTTTAGGTAAAAGAAGCTTAGGAGATTACACAATTGAACATGCTAGCATTTCTACCATTACTCAAGATACAACAAGCCTGACAAAGCTAGCAAGATCATGTTAAGACATATATAGCAAAGCTAGGCTAATGAGCTCAATATATCACATGTTGTTGGATTAAATTAAGCAATGCGTCAAAATTAGCAAGTTTAATAACAGTTATCCTAAGGTGATAATGGCCATGTCAGAATGTCATTGTGAGATCAAGAAGCTAGCAAAGACCATTTTAGAGACAAAAAGTTCTAAAATGAATCATTTAGCTCAAAATGCCTCGAAAGCCCAATTTTCAACTGTTTTTCATTTGCAATGAATATTCAAGTTGATTAAAGGTCTATCTTAGTAAAGAAGGTCTTGGACTAGGAGCCATCCACAACCTCTTCCTAAGCTTCAACCAATTTTGACAATTTTCTTTTTTGCTATGTGCCAGATCTCAAGCCTTGCTGTGACCATCTCAAAGCACAAAAGCTTAAAAGAGTGGTCTAGGTCATCCAAAACTCCCCCTGAGTTCATGCCTAGTACAATGGCAAGCCGTCTCATGAGAAAGAATTGGTGAGATCAGTTTTTTTCGCACAAAAGGGATCATTTTCATTTTGCACAAGGGCTGTTTTAGATTCTTTAATGAACTGAAAGCTCAAAGATGTTCAATTCTAGATTCCAGAGCTAACAAAGCAATTTTGACAGGACCAATGTCACAAAAAGATCACTAATTGTGCAACTAGCTAAAAGATCCACAAATTGCAATTTTCAGTTCTCACAAAAAGATCACTAATTGTGCAACTAGCTAAAAGATCCACAAATTGCAATTTTCAGTTCAAGTTATTTCAAAAGTTCTAGCTCATTTAGCAAAGACATTGCTGCACATGTAAAAGCATGATAATTCTAGCAAGTCAAAGAACTAGACATGCTCTTGAGCAAGAATTGAAATACTAAAGCTCAAGAGAGTAATAAGCAAAGCTTCATCAATTTAAAAGAGGAGCAATAAAGCTTATATTACAATGCATCTTTTGGATTTTTCATATGAATGCAATAAAGTACAATGAGATGCACAAAAGACTTAAAAGCCTAAAAAGATCAAGAAGATCAAAAGGATCCGAAGAAGATACCACTTAAAGAAGGTATCAGAAAAGATCCACACAAAAGTTCAGATGAACAAGGAAAGTTTAGAACCGAACCAACTCCCCCTCAAACCAACCCATAGGGATAAATTATCCCTAGCTCGCTTCTCAAGGTGGAAAACCTTGTTGGGTCTAAAAGCTTTGAGAGGAGATCTACCAAAGGTGCCTTGAACTCCACAAACTAGCACAAAGACTTCAAACTCCACACGATCTCTAGAGAAAGCAACTTGAAAGACTAGGGAGCGAAACACCAACACTAAAAAGCTTACAGGCAGCTCAAAACCTGCTAAGACTAGTGATTGGGAGACAAGCTCGACCTAGACTGTGAGAAGAGTGCATCCTAGTAATCATGGGATAAGAAGAGTGTCTAGAAAGGACACGTGCTAAGACAGAGCCTCCTATCTACCCTGAACTCGACAAGCCCAACACCTGACACAATCCAGATGGTATGCAAGGTAGACTAGGGATACCATACATAAAAGTAAGGTATAGAAGATCAAACCTGAGTCGCACTGCTTGGCAGTGAGATGTTGTCATGATGGATGAAGATCAATTCCTTGAAGCTTCAGAAGGTAGTTGCGCTCACCCATCATCCTCATCTCAAATTCCTTTATCTCCAATAAGTGATAGCCAGCATGGAATACACAAATGAAGAAGAACCAATAGCTTGAGATGATACCACTTGTTGGACCACATGTTCTTCTTCTCAGTTGAAAGACTACACCAAAGAGACAGAAGAAATCTATGCCTTGGTACTGGGTTAGTGAGACATTATCTAGGGAAACAGTACCAAGACGCATGACTAACAAGGATAGCAGCAAATGAACCAAAACTCATGAAAGCATATAATCAACAATTTAAGACATGAGCATGGAGATAGACAAATCAATTGCAGCACATGCTATCCAAGATATGATAAAGCTCAAACTATCCTTAATCCACAATAAGGCATAGGAGCAACCAAACAAGTACATAGCATATCACACATCACATATACAGACAAAGATAAAGCGTGCTAGTGAAAGCTATGGCAAGGCTCATGCATCCACAATTAACAAAAATGCACAATAACCATGTAAGCATAAAACATTTTATAGAACAAATCATGAATAAAATGTACTAACATGGATATCAAGTAAACAAGTGGATGCATAAGACAAACCCTAAACCCTAAATAATAAACAACAGTCTAATACATGGATACATAAGCAAGAATCAACATGAGCAAGATAATAAGGATACAAGACAGCACAAGCTCATGATGACAAGACCAAGCTCATACACCCATGGAAATTAAGAACAACAATATGATACATGGATATATAAGCAAGGTAAAAGCATGATGAAGGATATCAAAGGAGTATCACATGCCAACATGGTACAAGTGAGCACAAAGATAAGCACAATATGCCAAGTATGAATAATCATGAAAGGAAATGCATGAAGGTAAAAGATAGCTCACCAAAACATGTGAAGACGCCGATCATGAAAGCACATGCCTCTTGGAGGCCATCATGAGGGTGAAGAACCATCAAGTGTCCCGATCATGTAATGAAGCAAAAGAACAAGACCGATTAACTCCATGTTCTCAAACCCGCGTTCTCGGTACCTACACAAGAGAAAGGCAAGGTGTCCAAGTCTTGGATCCCGAAGGGTTAGAGAGTAAATGCTTGGGAACCCAAACCTTGGACACACCACCACCAGAAGCAGTCGAACCATTATGTGAGTTAGCATGATGCAAATGATGGTCCATGCAAGAAGATCCAATCTCATCCTTGGAGGCACACCGCGAGTGGACAACTCAAAGAGGAAAACGAGGTCCATCTCTAGAAAAGCGGCGATGGCCTAGCTTGAAAGCACCATGATGAGAACCAACAGAAGCATCAAATGAACTCACACAACCTCGCCGTGGGTGTGTACCTCGATAAACAAAATGTGGTCCACCTCTTGGAAAACGGCGGAGATCCTGCCTCGTGGAAGCTCGTGGACTAAAAGCAAAACCATGGAAGACAAGACCACGATGCTGTCCAACACCACTAGAAAAGGTGTCAAAGAAGCCATCAACAAATTGAGTCTTCGTGCTAGGCTCTTTAGTGTGCATGTCATGAGAGAGACTATACCCACTAGAAGACTTAGAAGCACACTACTACAGAAAAGGCTTTCACAGACGGTTCAAAAACGTCATCACAGACGGTTTCGTGAGCCGTCTGAGTTTATGGGTCAGTGATGACATGAGGTCATCACAGACGGTTTTGAACCGTCTGTGATGTATACTTTCACAGACGGTTTGTGGTTCAAACCGTCTGCGATAAGTAATATCACAGACGGTTTCATCCACAAACCGTCTGTGATAAGCACATATCACAGACGGTTTCAGCCACAAACCGTCTGTGATAAGTACATATCACAGACGGTTTGTGGCTGGAACCGTCTGTGATGACTTTTCTCTATAAAGGCCCAAGCAGTGGCTGCTTGTACCATTAAATCCGGCATCATATATATATTATATATATATTGTTCGTAGTCTCTCAGCCACTTTGGGGGGATCGTCCACGCAGCATGAGAAGGATGAGACAGTAGCCACGGGCAACCTCATTGAGCCCCTGCAAGTTCAAAAAGTATGGATGCAAAGAGAGCGTTCGGACATCCAATTACCTGGATTGGACGTCGCTATGTTCAGAAAGTGTCGTTGATGCGCACGTACTCCGACTGGGAAGTGGCATCATGTATTAGCAACCAACCATTCTTGAGCATGTAATCGTCTTTAAACCCAACAAGAACACCAAGCAACCATTCTCATATTTCAAAAGAATTCTCAACTTGTTGCTTGGTGTTCTTGTTGGCTTTAAAGACAATTACATGCTCAAGAATTGTTGGTTGCTAATACATGATGCCACTTTGTAATATCCCGTTCAAATATAGAACATATAAGTGACTAGTTCTAAAATTAAAAGAAATTAGAAAAGGAAAATTCAGAATTTTGGAGGAGTTTTAGAACTCGGGCCTTTGGCCCATAGCTCTTTGGGCCTATGTGGGGGGAACCAAACCCTAGCACCCCAAAATACTGTAGCATGGTATTGTAGTGCCACTATCACTGTAGCACGGCGTTACTGTAGCACTCCCCTCTCCTCCGGTGCTTCCCCTGCAGATTGGCCGGCCATAAGGAAGAGGAAGGAGAGGGAAGAAGAGAGGAGGAGGGAGAGGAAGAAGAAGAAGGTGGGGGTGATCTTTGCGAGGACTACAACGTGGTCCAGTGGGGGATTTCGTGGGTAAGATCATGATTCTCAATAGTTAGTTCGGTTCTATAGATGTGTTTTGCTACCGATTAATCATTGTAGTATCCTGCTGTCGTAGATCGGTAGTACTGCAGTTCTGTTGATTCGTGAGATTGGGCTAGTTTCAGGCAGATTAAGTATTTAGGGTCTCCTGGAGATAGATGGGGAATTTCGTTAGCTTTCTAGAAAGTATTAAATCATAATTATCGGATAAAAGATGAATTAGTTACGAATTTTGCAAGACTGGGTGCTAATTCAGTCTTAGGATTTGTGCAGCGGTCGTAGTTCTGTACATTAGAGTTTGGAGATGGCCGAATTTAGTCTGATGATCTCCATGAGATATTTAGATAACTTTATTATGATTCCAGGAAGGTAAAGTTCATAAATTTTAGACAGATAGATCAAAAGTTATGAATTTTCAAAGTTATTACTGTAATCTTCCCTTCTATTGTGGACAGAGGTGAAAGGCTTGGGTATTTGAAACCATTGTTGCATAGTGGGAATATTTTTTATAATTTTATTGAGATAGCTGGTTTTCTATAGTTTCTAGAGAGTCTTAGAACAATGAGTTTGACTGTGCCAAACAAAAGTTATGATTTTCCCAAGTCAGAGATACCGAAGATGACAGAACGGTCTTCGGGATTAAAAACAAAGCATTAGATGTGGTATTTTGACCTTTCGGTCACCTGAGAAGTTGTAGCTAAGATTATGTAGATTCCAGGAAAATTAGATTCATTACTTTTGGAGTTTTGAATCAAAAGTTATGGATTTTTATTTAATAGCTGTCTGTTTAGACAGATTTGGATTTTGGGAGTATATCGGTTAATGTTTGGGTTTCGTTTAGGAACGATTGCTCTCGTTTTGTTCCAATGCATTGTTGTGCAAGTTTGGTTGATTTTTAATATAATTCACGGTTGCCAGGTGGTGGTGACCCTCGGGGCTAGAGGTTTCCGTCGTTGTCTTCTGTCTCACGGTTGAGGCAAGTACCTTGGTTGATTGACTTAATATGAGTGAATGGCATTGTTTGCTAATATTATGAGTATATGTGCTGTTCATGGTTGCTAAGATATTATGAAGGTTAATATTCAGGTTTTATGGTGTTACAAATTGTGCGCTATTCATGGATGTTTGAAAATTATGAAGTCAATGATCATGAATGCTTGTAGTATGAATAGGTTTATTCATATGTGAGGTTGATGTGAATGCATAATTATGATGATTTAAGATTTCATTCATATGCATCATGATGGCATATTGAAGGCTTGGTCATGTGATGACCAAGCAACTGTTGAGGTCCCCGTCATGATTATGACGGGCTAAATGTCTCCATGCTCGTGGAGCATGGGCTTTGGTCCCCATACTTGCGGAGTATGGGCAATTGGTCCCTGTGGTAGAAGGCACAGGCATGGGTATGCATCGACGGATGCATACTTTGCATTACCGGTAAAATACAAAAGAGAAAAGAAAGAAAGTGTTTTTGAGCATCTTGCATAGCATGAGCATATGAAATGAGTGTTGTAAAGATTTGTGAATGGTGTGGATGATTACTGTTGCTTATGTTATTGTTGCCATTTATTGTACTTGCTGAGTCTTTAGGCTCACTCTTGCTGCTGTTGTTTGTTTTTTTTAGGTACCCTTTACAAGAACGGCATGTGTGGGAGGGAATAAATCTAGAGTGGTTGCACAATGGCACGAGCTACTCACCATCGAATTGTTTAGAATGATAGTTTTTGTAGTTGATGGAATTTGATTAGAGAATTAATTATGATTACTCCTCATGCTTGGATTAATTGTAATAATGATGGTTATCATAGCTTGAATGCTTAAGATTATGTTTTAGTTGATTAGCATATGTTGGATTTTTCTCTTATGGTATATTTGTGCATTGGGACCTCCTAGATAGTTAACTATCTGAGAGGAGGTTCTACGATTTTTAGAAGATTGTTCTAGTTCAAATTGATTATAGTTTAGTTTAGTAACATTCCAGGCTCTTGTTGGGCTGGGGTGTTACAGTTGGTATCAGAGCGAGGTTGTAGGTCCGTGGTGACTAGATTAATTAAAATTTTCTAATGGCTAATCAACTTAAATGTTTGACACACTAGTGCACAGTAGGATGGGGATGGGCTAATCATTGCATTTACGTTTCCGTTACATCGCTTTTGATATTCACGATATGAATTGTGTATGATTGCTTATTAACTGATTATATGATTGTTATGAGATGATCTTGCATACTTATAATTGATTATATTGGTTATGTGTGTTGCTAGTTCTTTGTTGATAGGTTGAGGTGGTGGTTGTGGCCCTGGGCTTTACCAGGTTACACCACCATTCGTGGTATGGAAATAGAGGAGTAGATACCCTAACTACCCTAGCTATAGGTGTTGAGGTTGAATTCCTTTAGAAAAGTTGTTCTCTTCTTGAGCTTGAATTAGGCCAATTCTAGTTACAGTTGTTGTTGATGATTTTTCTTGAGTTAGAGCTTACAATACAATTTGGTGAAGTTTTCATTGGTCTTCCTTGGTCCGTAAGGCAATTACTTGATCTCTGAATCTTGATCTATTGTTGCTTGTGTGGCGTCGGTTAAAACATGATTGATCTTTTCATGGGAGGTCTGCCTTCTTATTGGAAAATATGAATAATTTATTCGCTTGGTATTACGGATATTGAAAGTTTCTGTTGCAAGTTCTTTAACATGTGAATACTTTGACTTTTGTGTTTCTTTTGGGATTATTTCAAGTGTTGAAATTTAGTGCCCTTTGTTCTAAAAAGAATTAAAATCCTTCTATGTTGTCTTGATATGTTTAAGCGAGAGATGGTAAACATAGAAGTTCATTGTTAAGGTATGAGTTATCAAGTGGGATCTGTGGCGTGTGCATGATTGGTCTTAACCTAGAACATTGGAATTGAAGTTGATTAATTTGATATTGTCATAGAGTAATTACCTGGTGGGTAGTAACTAAGAGTATGTCCATACTTAAATAGAGTCAGAAGGGTTATTAAAAGTATGGAACATTGATGAACTAGTTTGATCACTATGGGTGATAAATTTGGTAAGTTTTTTTTGGGTAAAATGGATTTGCGGGTCTCAACATGTTAGTCTAACCCTTTGGGATGGTTAAGTCCAGAAGGTGTTAGACTATTGTCATAATGGCTGTTAATCTTGGAGTTGTCTTGTATGAATATGTACTGATCATATGTAATTGCTAGGTGCAATTATTATGTATCGAAGTATGGTGTTGAGCATCCCTAAGAGGTGAACTGATGGGATGTAATTGGGATCTATGTTTACGTGATGGTGGAGTGGTAGGATAATAGTTTGTTTTGATGAGAGGGTTGATTATTGCAATTGTTTAGTTTGCTAAATCTGTTGGATTACTTGATCTCAGTAGATTAATTTAACTGTGTAGGAAGGGAGAGATAAGGATGTATTTGACTGTTGTCTTAGTGGATAATAATCTGGAAGTTTCTTTGTAGGTCTACTTGATGATCCTACATTTGCTAGTGGGAATGCAAAGAGAGAGAGGACCACAAATTCTTCCATAACTGAATAACCGTTAAATGTCTATGGTGACTGCTAGATTAGATTGGTGTGCACTAAATTGATGTTAAGCATTGTTAATAGGTTAATGATTGGAATTTAATATCAACCTATTTATGTGTGTTTTACAAGGATAACTCAGGCAGCATGCCCTTGCTAAAAGATGGTTTATGTTGATAGCGTGGATTGTGCTTTAGATACTCTCTTGATTAAGTTGACTATTGCAACCTATTAGAAAAGTATATACATATACATGAAATAGGTTATTGTGTTTCTTTTGGAAAAGTTGATGATGGGATAGTAAGGTGTGTTGGTTCATACCAAGAGTGCATTATGATGTTAGAAAGATTAACAGTATATGGTTGTGAGAGTGAGGTTGACTCCTTTAAGACGAGAATAATTTGATTGCCTTTCTTGATATCACGTAAATGAAAATGTTTCGGGTTTTGCTGTTGTGATCATTTGGGTCTCACAATTTATGTGGTAGTTGAAACTGTTCCGAGCAAAATGACGTGTTGAAAGATTTTATTGGTTCTTAAGTGGTTCTTGTCGTTTGGTCTTAAGAACCTATCTTGTTCAAAATGGCAAAGTGTTGTTATATTCAAAGGATTATTTTCAGTGTTAAGGAAAGAGTGTAGTAGGAGTATTTGAGGATTGGAGTCAAGTTTTGTAACTTGCGGTTTAATTGAAAACGTGCTTAAACTTTCTGTTTTTCCGCTCAAGAGTTGTTGAGTTTCAACAGAAATGTCTTATTCATTGGTTGATATGTGCTATTCTCTTTTTGAGGGGTACGCTATTGGAATATTTATTTTGGTCTCGTGCTCACTACAAGGAGTAACGTTTTCCTGTGTGCCGAAACTTGTCCTTGTTCGTCTGTTCCTTTTGAAGAAGGATCAATAGATTTGTGTTACAAAGAATTAAAGCATAATCCGCAATTGTTCGGTGGTGGTCAAGTAATTGTAGTGGTGAGATTTTGGTACCAAGCTATTGGAGGAGTAGTAGAAGGTGAATCGGTTTTGATCTATAACTCTTAGAGAGAATTTGATTCAAATAGAATGTTTGTCGCTGAAGTAAAACTGATTGGTGTTACGACCAAGTCGAACCTATGGTGAAGTGTAATCCCAGAACTTTGGTTCATGTTGAAATATTGGGATTATCGAAGGTATGGAAATCTTGATCAAGTTATAGAGTGTCGCGATTGGGTTGTATTGCCAGGTTGTGTAGGTGATTCATGATGATGTGATTTAATGAGACTGGGATTATAAAGTAATTTAATCGTTGTTGCAATTAATGGGATAGTGTGAAATGTTGAGTTAATGTCAAGAATGACTCGGTCTGATTGAGTAACCATCTGAGAGTTAAAATCCTTGTAAAGGTAATTTCGTTAGGAAAATATTTCCATGATGATGTTAATGAGCGAGTATGTTGGAATTGTGGGAACTTTAGGGAATCAATATGAGGATTTTCCTATCTTTTATATCAGAAGTTCGTTGTAAGAGTTTAGAAGTTAAATTTGGACTTTGCATTTTTCTATGCTAGGTCTTTAGTCGCCCAATGATTTTGTAGAGGAAATAGAATAAAGGGCAGATTTCAAACAATGAGATGATCATTGATAGAACACTTTTGATGTAGTACATTAGTGGTGTACTGAGAATTCTAAGTTATTTATTCTTAAAAGTTTGAGGTGAAGTGATTGCGTGAGATCTATTGTGAGGCGCATTGGGTGCCCTCTGTCAAAAAAAAAATTTAGTTTTGTCAGTAGAAGGAGTTGTCTAGAGTGTTTCGGTGGGGTTCAATAGAGCCTCTATACAAAGGTGTGGATGATGTATTTCGGCTTGAGCATAGTTTTGAGTATGCCAATTTAAGAGATTTGAGCTCGTGTGGTATGTGATGGCATGTGTAGTCCTTATCAGTTCAGAAAGAATAAAGGAAGTATTTGGTTTGGGCATTTGAGCGGTTGCTCTTTCGGTTTATGTGGTGTTTATTTGTAAACTGTCTCCTTGGAAAGCGGAAGGGATTTCATGATGAATCTTTGCTTCCGAATTTGACCCCTTTTGTGTGAAGTTGCCATTTCGTGGTTGCAATGAGAATCTGTTATTCTTAGTGGGGTTCTGGTTATAAAAGAGTTGTTTAAAGTGAATTTTGCTATATGTTCCTGGTTAAAGGAGGTGCTCCTTGTTAGATGAAGAAACCGATTGAGAAGTGGGGCAGGAATTCCATGTGGGTTGTGCATGTTATGTGCTTTAGTAACAAAAGGGAAGTTGGCCCAGGGTACATTGACTTGTTTTCGACTGTTGCGGGGATTAGGAAGTGAGCGTATCACTTTGACCGTCTTGGGCCCATACATGATGTATGCATCGTCTGGTATGTTCTGTCTTGAGTGAGTACCGAGCGATCAAAGCTTGGGATTTCGATTAAAGCCGTTGGCCAACGAGTGGGACCTTATTTTTGAGTCTTGTGTGTTGAGAGAACCTGTAAAGGTCGAGACGAGTGTTGAGGTGTAAGATGTTGATATCCTTCGAGGTGAGGTGGTCGCATATGTCCTAGAGGGAAGCGATTTAGGAGTTAAAATCTCGCATGCGTGACCAAAATCCAAGGTTGTTCACATTGCGTACATGTTGAATGTGATTAATTTCAGTTGTAGTGTTCTTGCGAATAGAACAACAAGTAGAATTCGGGGGTCGAATTATGTTTAAGGGGGGTAGAATGTAATATCCCGTTCAAATATAGAACATATAAGTGACTAGTTCTAAAATTAAAAGAAATTAGAAAAGGAAAATTCAGAATTTTGGAGAAGTTTTCGAACTCGGGCCTTTGGCCCATAGCTCTTTGGGCCCATGTGGGGGGAACCAAACCCTAGCACCCCAAATACTGTAGCATGGCGCTACTGTAGCACTCCCCTCTCCTCCGGTGCTTCCCCTGCAGATTGGCCGGCCATAAGGAAGAGGAAGGAGAGGGAAGAAGAGAGGAGGAGGGAGAGGAAGAAGAAGAAGGTGGGGGTGATCTTCGCGAGGACTACAACGTGGTCCAGCGGGGGATTTCATGGGTAAGATCGTGATTCTCAATAGTTAGTTCGGTTCTATAGATGTGTTTTGCTACCGATTAATCATTGTAGTATCCTGCTGTCGTAGATCGGTAGTACTGCAGTTCTGTTGATTCGTGAGATTGGGCTAGTTTCAGGCAGATTAAGTATTTAGGGTCTCCTGGAGATAGATGGGGAATTTCGTTAGCTTTCTAGAAAGTATTAAATCATAATTATTGGATAAAAGATGAATTAGTTACGAATTTTGCAAGACTGGGTGCTAATTCAGTCTCAGGATTTGTGCAGCGGTCGTAGTTCTGTACATTAGAGTTTGGAGATGGCCGAATTTAGTCTGATGATCTCCATGAGATATTTATATAACTTTATTATGATTCCAGGAAGGTAAAGTTCATAAATGTTGGACGGATAGATCAAAAGTTATGAATTTTTAAAGTTATTACTGTAATCTGTCCTTCTATTGTGGACAGAGGTGAAAGGCTTGGGTATTTGAAACCATTGTTGCATAGTGGGAATATTTTTTATAATTTTATTGAGATAGCTGGTTTTCTATAGTTTCTAGAGAGTCTTAGAACAATGAGTTTGGCTGTGCCAAACAAAAGTTATGATTTTCCCAAGTCAGAGATACCGAAGATGACAGAACGGTCTTCGGGATTAAAAACAAAGCATTAGATGTGGTATTTTGACCTTTCGGTCACCTGAGAAGTTGTAGCTACGATTATGTAGATTCCAGGAAAATGGGATTCATTACTTTTGGAATTTTGACTCAAAAGTTATGGATTTTTATTTAATAGCTGTCTGTTTAGACAGATTTGGATTTTGGGAGTATATCGGTTAATGTTTGGGTTTCGTTTAGGAACGATTGCTCTCGTTTTGTTCCAATGAATTATTGTGCAAGTTTGGTTGATTTTTAATATAATTCACGGTTACCAGGTGGTGGTGACCCTCGGGGCTAGAGGTTTCCGTCGTTGTCTTGTGTCTCACGGTTGAGGCAAGTACCTTGGTTGATTGACTTAATATGAGTGAATGGCATTGTTTGCTAATATTATGAGTATATGTGCTGTTCATGGTTGCTAAGATATTATGAAGGTTAATATTCAGGTTTTATGGTGTTACAAATTGTGTGCTATTCATGGATGTTTGAAAATTATGAAGTCAATGATCATGAATGCTTGTAGTATGAATAGGTTTATTCAGATGTGAGGTTGATGTGAATGCATAATTATGATGATTTAAGATTTCATTCATATGTATCATGATGGCATATTGAAGGCTTGGTCATGTGATGACCAAGCAACTGTTGAGGTCCCCGTCATGATTATGACGGGCTAAAGGTCCCCATGCTTGTGGAGCATGGGCTTTGGTCCCCATACTTGCGGAGTATGGGCAATTGGTCCCTGTGCTAGAAGGCACAGGCATGGGTATGCATCGACGGATGCATACTTTGCATTACCGGTAAAATGCAAAAGAGAAAGAGAAAGAGAAAGTGTTTTTGAGCATCTTGCATAGCATGAGCATATGAAATGAGTGTTGTAAAGATTTGTGAATGGCTGTGGATGATTACATTTGCTTATGTTATTGTTGCCATTTATTGTACTTGCTGAGTCTTTGGGCTCACTCTTACTGTTGTTGTTTGTTTTTTTAGGTACCCTTTACAAGAACGGCATGTGTGGGAGGGAATAAATCTAGAGTGGTTGCACAATGGCACGAGCTACTCACCATCGAATTGTTTAGAATGATAGTTTTTGTAGTTGATGGAATTTGATTAGAGAATTAATTATGATTACTCCTCATGCTTGGATTAATTGTAATAATGATGGTTATCATAGCTTGAATGCTTAAGATTATGTTTTAGTTGATTAGCATATGTTGGATTTTTCTCTTATGGTATATTTATGCATTGGGACCTCGGTATAGTTAACTATCTGAGAGGAGGTTCTCACGGATTTTTAGAAGATTGTTCTAGTTCAAATTGATTATAGTTTAGTTTAGTAACATTCCAGGCTCTTGTTGGGCTGGGGTGTTACACACTTCCCAGTCGGAGTAGTTGCGCATCAACGTCACTTTCTGAACATAGCGACGTCCAATCCAGGTAATTGGATGTCCGAACGCTCTCTTTGCATCCATACTTTTTAAACTTACAGGGGCTCAATGAGGTTGCCCGTGGATACTGTCTCATTCTTCTCATGCTGCGTGGACGACCCCCCGAAAGTGGCTGAGGACTACGAATAATATATATATATAATATATATGATGCCGGTTTTAATGGCACAAGCAGCCACTGCTTGGAGACTTTATAGAGAAGAGATTATGAATGGAATGGTAGGGCGTGCAACGCAAGAGGTAGGAGAACTTGACCGGCATGAACAAGGGGACTATTAATATGAACTAATTATCAATTCAATTTCAGCATAAGACTATTGACACCATTACATCACAGAGCAAGGGGACTATTAATATGAACTAATTATCAATTCAATTTCAGCATAAGACTATTGACATCATTACATCACACAAAGAAGAGGACTATTAATATGAACTAATTATCAATTCAATTTCAGCATAAGACTATTTACATCATTACATCACGAGTAAGGGGACTATTAATATGAACTAATTATCAATTCAATTTCAGCATAAGACTATTGACATCATTACATCACACAGCAAAGAGGACTATTAATATGAACTAATTATCAATTCAATTTCAGCATAAGACTATTTACATCATTACATCACGAGCAAGGGACTATTAATATGAACTAATTATCAATTCAATTTCAGCATAAGACTATTAACATCATTGAGCGGTTCATCGACAAGAGAACAAGACCAAGGGTGTCCAAACCCACCACACCAAGAGTAGCCCTCGGCATCCATTGCGAGCACTAGCTAGCCATTTTCATCACAGAGCAAGGAGGGTAGAGACAGAGAGGACCTTAGTGCAGTAGCAACCACGGTGGCGACCCACCACCAAAGACAACCCTCATCCATTTCCTTTACCTTGCATAAATCACACAAACATCGGGACACAACTTAAGGCTCATGCATAAAAATCAAACTCAACAAAAGACATTAAGCTAACAGATCTAGAGAAGAATAGAGGAGGATGGGGAAAGCAAAGCCCGATCGGGGCCCTAGCGGGCGCAAAGGGGTTAGGCGTGGTGGCGTGAGGTCGGCGGCGTCGAGGTGGGGAGGGAACGGAGTTAGGGCGGCGCAAACCCTAGCGGCCGGGCTGGGACCGACGAGTTTGGCGTCATCAGAAGCTGTGGCTAATAACGGTGACGCTGAAAAAGACACTCTTATCGTCACGAGTGTCTTTTGCGGTTGTCACCAGATGCCAACCGGCGTCGGGAAGAATGGCGGTGTCGGCGGCGGACGGGAGGAGAGCGGACGAGAGTAAGGCGGCTGGGGAGTGACGAGTTAGGCGCAAACCCTAGCGGCAAGTGGGCTAGCTCCAACTTATAAAGAGACTTATCGAGACGGTTCTATTATGGAACCGTCGGTGATAATATCACAGACGGTTCCATAATAGAACCGTCCGTGATATGGTACATATCACGACGGTAAGGAACCGTCCGTGATACGTCCCATATCACAGACGGTTCCATAATGGAACTATGTGTGAAATGGTTTTTTCTCAAGTATATACACTTACATGACATGAAGAAATTACATGTTTATATTAAAAAGCGAAACCTATAATTAAACAAGGTTTTTCTAGTGGCAAAGGTAGGCTACTATCTCCATCTGCAATACTTCATAGGCGGCAGTGCCGGCATCGGACGATTCTGATCATCGTGAACGAAGCTCGAAATCGTCCACCGTTGGCGCTGCTCGTTCGAGTGTCTCGAAGACCCTCGATCGTTGAACCAAGAAGAATTGAGCCCATAGGCTCTCTTCCCTTGATCGAGGGGTCTTGGCCTGGTCGACTCGGTCACCTGCCGCCTCAATTACACAGTCCAAGTGACGGCAAGCCTCCTAGAGACGTGCAACGTCGTTTTGGAGGACTACGTCGATGACGATAAACTTCGCCGAAAGTGGGAGATCACCCGAAGACACGGTGGAGGAGGATGTCAAGGCGGCGGAAGGTGGCCGTCCTGCTCCGCAAATTCTGCAAGGCGGCAGAGGAGTGAAGACACTGTTGATCAAGCAGTGTTCTTCCGCAAGACAGTTCAACTTACACCGAGAGAGGTGCTTTCAAATGCAGTCTGCGGCCAGAAGGCCATCGATGCGGCGACAAGGAAGAGGCAGCCATTTCTGTTTTTTAATAAGTATGTGGGGATGATCATCTTGGATGGCGGATGATCCTTTTATAAAACAAGGAATAAATTCGGGCGTGAGGCGAAGAGACGCGTCGAGGAGCGAAGCGGATCGATGCGATGAAGAGACGCGGGGGCCGAAGTGGATGGCGGCGAAACAGACGCGCGGCGATGAAGAAACTCACCTTTGGAGCGATATTATCACGAGGCGGTTATTGTTAAGAACCGTCGTGATACTAATTAATATCACGAGCGGTTCTTGTTGAGAACCGCTCGTGATACTTCAGACGGTTGTGTTTAAAACCGCTCAGTGATCTCGATTAATATCACGAGCGGTTCTTGTTGAAACGTGCGTGATACTTCATGACGATTTTCAACATGAACCGCGTGATATTGCCTCTTCACGAGCAGTTTTTAGCGTAGCGATGCCTGAGCGGTCTCTAAACCAAAACCGTCGTGATTGAATGTAATACCGCGGTTTTGGTCAACCGTCTGTGATGAGGCGTCCAGTATTAGCCTTTTTGTAGTAGTGGCATGAGCTCGACGCAAATGTTTTGCACAATGCAAAACAAAATCTACATGATGTCCATTCTTTCCACAAAATGAGCAATGGTGTAAAGGTCTACTAGTAGACATGGTCCGAGAGGACAAAAGCACCATTAATCGCTCAAAGAAGAAGTCCTTTGGGACAAGCCGGAAGAAGCAACATCATAACTTCGCCTCAGATATCGGCACTAGGCTCACACATGCCATGAGAAATACTATGTGTGTTCCTAGAGGACGACGACGCACTCGATGCTCATATTTAGACGCCGAAAGCAAAACTCAAAAGTGTGTCCATTCTTCTTACAAAATGTGCAATGGTACTTCTCTTTTTGAAGATTTAGTACCATTTGAGAAAGAAGCACATTTGTCTTTTGAAATCCGTTGGACAACACAAGAAGAGTCCGAAAGAGTCGAACTCACCAAAGAAGAGCTATCCAAAGCGATGCCACAAAAACCAACATCAAGTGACTCACATTTGGCACAAGAATTATTTGATTGTCTCTGCTATCACGCTCGATTTGCTTGTAATTTTCTGATTCTGATACTTGGCTTCTTTCACCTATCTTTGGCCCTATTATTCTTGTAACTGCTTTGTTTTCTTGCTCTATTCATTTAGATCAGGGGTTTGATCGTTGTTAGAATTGTGAAATTTGGGGTTTTCTAAGATTAAGGATAGATGTTTACTATTCTTTGCTGAACTCCATGCAATTCTCCAGTTAGTTTAACAAAGAATGGTCTACTTGTATAATTCGAGTTAAAAGATGGATCCAGACTCCTCTGGGAGCGGCGAAGCTCAACGTCGACGCTCTCAGTATCGCTACTGGGCGAGGCCGAGTAGCAGTCTTTGTTTGCGAGAGATGTGAATGGCGATTCATTCTTTGCGTCGATGAGGGTCTAGAATCATATTCATGATATCAGACATGAAGTGAGGGAGACAAATTATGAAGCATTATCTAGTCTTTGATTTCAAGTTGTTGATGTCCTTTTCTTTTACGAGAACCAAGCAAGATGTTTTGCTTCATATAAAAGAAAACACGATATTTTATTGTATAGACCTTGAAGCCGATTAAAGTGTTTCATAACATTTGGGATGTTACAACAGTGGTATTGATTCATGAGATAACCTTTGCAGGTTGAAATGAATCCTGTTTGGTAGCAGAACAAAACTAATTGAGTTCTGCGAAGACAAGGGAGGCCAAAGTAAATCTAAAATTAATTTAGTACTTCAGTCCGAGGTTTTGGAAAAGATTGCCAAGTCTAGGGGGAAGTCAGTGGCTCAGGTATTAACTATGTTCTCTTAATGCATCCTAATCTACATTTAGCATTGCACCGAATCATTACAAAATTTTTAGTTCAGTTTTACTATTTAATCGAAAAGGTGCGGTGTTTCGCCATTAACTGTACTATGTGAGATGTGAAAATGGGCATTACAATTTATTCTTTGAGGTTCTTTCATTCAATCACTTCTTTCCTGTCGTGCAAACTTTTGGCCATTTACTAAGAAAGTTAATTTTGTTAATTAATTTAGGTTTCTAAGCATGTCTGCTCAAGTGTCAGAGGGCTCGGGCACAAATGACACCATTGATGAGCCCTCATCACAAACACCTAGAAGGAGAGCAAAGGTTTGGGAACATTTTGAGCATGAGTTGGCTGTAGTTGAAGGTGTCCCAAAGGCTGTTTGTAAATATTGCAAGTTGAAGCTGATATATACCAACAAAATTGGCACAAACAACCTTAGAAACCACATTGCCGAGTCTTGCCGAAAAATTGAGATCAATGACAGGAATAGGTTCATTGCAACTATGAAAAACAACCATCAGAAGCTTCATTTATCTTTGATCCCCAAAGGACTCGTGAGCTAATTACTTAGTTTAGTATCCATGCGGAGATTCCATTCCAAAAGTTTGACAACCCTTACTTTAAGGAATGGATGGAGTCAATGCATCCATCCTTTAGAGTCTTTGGTCGTCTAACACTTCGTAATGATTCTGTTAGTTTGTATGGGCGAATGAAGGAAGAGCTGCGTAATGAATTTCACAACATTGATTCTCGTATTTGCCTAACCTCATATATGTGGACATCTGTTCAGAACTTAGGATACATGTGTGTGACGGCCCATTATATTGATGCCAATTTTAACCTCAAGAAGAAGATAATAGCATTCAAGGATGTGAAGTATCCTCACAGTGGTCTTGCAATTGAGGAGGCTATCACCAAATGCCTAACAGATTGGGGCATAAAGAGAAAATTGTTTACTCTAACATTAGACAATGCGAGCAACAATAACTCGGCTTGTAAGTTTTTGATAGAAAATGGCAAAGATGACATGTTGTTTGCTAGCCAACATTTTCATGTTAGATGTTGTGCGCATATACTGAATATATTGGTTCAAGATGGCATTAGACCAATTCATGTGGCATTTGAATTGATACGTGATCTGGTTAGGCATATTAATTCATCACCTGCACGTATTCAGACTTTCAATGCAATTGCAAATAGGATGTGTCTTCCTATGAAGTCTTGACTAACTCTTGATGTCCCAAACCATTGGAATTCAACATATGAAATGATTGCAGAAGCGTTGAAATTCAAAGCTATCTTGAATAGATATGCCGAGGAACAATTGGAACCTTCACCAATTAATGAAGAATGGGCAAACGCCGAGGCAATCACAGCTTTTCTTGGAGCTTTTGAAGAGACAACAAAAGCATTTTCAGCAAATAGGAGACCTACATCACACCTGTACTTGAAGATGGTCTTATGTATTCGTCATGCTTTGAGAGATAGGGAATGGCAGACTGAGGATGTGTTAGAGGTATTGGCCGGTGCAATGCAATCGAAGTTTGATAAGTATTAGGAGGGTAAATACAACATGGCTCTTGTTATTGCCACCATCTTAAATCCAACCAAAAAGATGGATTATTTGGAGTTCTTTTTCCAGAAGGTATGTGACAACGAGGATGATATTGACAAAAATGTTGAATCGACTAAAGATTGGATGAAAAAGTACTTTGAAAAATATGAACAACTTGTTAGGAGAAATGGTGAAGACCCGGTGTCTCATATTAGCGAAGCCAGAAGTAGTGTGGGTTCACCTGTTCTCGGGAAAAAAGAGTTGAAGAAGAATTTGTTCAATATATGTCCCAGAGGAGGGTGGGGCGGCGTGAACCGAAGTCGGAGCTCGATAGATATTTGGAAGAAGAATTCGACAGAAGCGATGACAATTTAGATATCTTGGGCTGGTGGAAGAAAAGCACCACAAATTACCCTGTCTTGTTAGCTATGGCCCGAGATTTTCTTGCAATACCTCTAAGCACCGTGTCCTCCGAATCTGCATTTAGTTGTGGTGGTAGAATACTTGGCGATAATAGAAGCTCGTTATCACTGGAAACACTTGAAGCTCTAGTTTGCGCCAAAGATTGGCTAATTAAAGTTTCAAACATTGAAGGTATAATAAATATTCTTTGTTAGCATTTCTGTTTTTGTTAGCATTCTCATCATCATTCTTGCAGTATCACTAGGTAATATTTCTGTTTTTGTATGCTTTGTGCCTTGCAGAGGCAGATTGTGTTGGAACATAGATCAACTTTTGAATTAGTAACTACCTATGATCTTCATATAAACTTTTGATAGTTTTATCCTAATTGATTCAATATGATTGGATGATAGAGTTTGTTATGTTGTTGAATTCTGATTTAGTTCTTACATTCATTCTATTAGACGTTGATCTTTTATGTCATTAGTCGAAAGATTGCTGTAATTATTCCGTATTGTTGTTGGATGTTACTCTTTTAGGTAACATCTTGGCTTCCAAATAGCCAGGGTGTTACAGTTGGTATCAGAGTGGGCTTTAGGCCCGTGGTAAATAAAATATTAAAATGACACACTATGCACAGTAGGTGGGGTTTGGGTAATCCATTGCATCCGCATTTCTAGTGGTATGTTTCATCATGTTGAGCTGTTCTTGAGTTCCTTCTGTACTATCATTCTTGTTGTTAATCTATGATCTGTTATAATCTTCTATATCCATGAAATTATTCTATGATTACTATGAGATGACCTTATATTCATAATTGATTATATTGGTTAGGCGTGTTGGTAACGAACGTTGAGAAGTTGAGGTCATGGTTGTTGTCCTGGGTTTCGCCAGGCTACACCACTATTTGTGGTAGGGGAATAGAGAAGTACTTACCGCCGTTCCATAGTTATGTGTTGAGCATGAGTTCTTTGATGGAGTTGCTGTCTTCCTTGAGCTTGTATTTGGTCTCCTGGTTGTAGTTCCTTGCAGTTGTTGAACTTCTTTTGAATGGTGGTTATAATGAAGTGGGCAAGCTCCATTTGGTCTCTATTTGTTCTTTGAAATAAATATTGTTCTTCCGACTAGTGTGATATTTTTGCTACTTGTGAACGTAGTTAATTTGCAAGATTGATCTTTTCACGGAAGTTCTATTTTATCCTCTGTTGGAAAATGTAACTCATTTGTTCGCTTGGAATTTCGGGCAGTGGAAGATTTCTTTTGCAAGTTCTTTATTGAGTGGGTGCGTTGACCTTGCATATTTCTTTTTGGGTTAACTTGAGAGGTGAAGTTTAATGCCTCTCTTATGAGAAAGAGTATGTTAAAACCCTTTAGTGATGTATTGTCATACTTATCTAAGAGGTTTTAATTAAAAGAATTATTTGGTATGGTAGGAGTTATTAGGTTGGGTTACTAGCTTGGTGCAAACCAATGATTCTTAGTTAATGTCTTCAAAGGTGAAGTTAATTTTGCCTTGGTAAATATTAATCTTGAATCATCTTCTATTTGGATACTCAAGAATTTGTACAAATGCTAGATTCACATAATTTTGCCATGCTAAATTGTTGTTATATGTATGAAGAAATGGATGAGGGTTGTTGTATTGATTTACAAAACCTTGTCCTATAAATATTCCATTGTTTAAGTTTAAAGATATTTCATTCTAATTTCTGAACAAAGGTAGGACTATGAATGCTTCCATTATTAGACAATCACCGGTTGTTAGTTTTAATGGTTAGAGTACTATTAGTGTGTACTATACTAATGTTGAGCGTCAGTAAGGGTAAATGAGCGAAATCTAATAAGTGATTTAATCTGGTGTGTTTTATGAGATTGTCTTGTACTAGAGTGAGCTTGTTAAAAAGAGGTTTGTTTCAGCTTTGTGGCTTTCGCACTAGGTTTCTTTTCTAGAATAAGTTGCTATTACAATCCCATATGATGCTGGAGATTTTATGACATGACCTGTCATGTTTCTTTTGGAAGATTTATTGATGTGATAGTAAGGTAAATTGAATGTTACCAAGAATGTACGTTATTGATGTTAACAAAATGTTCAGTAATGTGAGGGTGATGTTGATTCCTTTATAGAGAAAGAAATTTGATCGCCTTTCGTGATATTTCTTAAATGATCATATTTCAAGTTTTGCGTTCATGATCTTTTGGGGGGTTCAAGCTTTATGTGGTAAACGAAGTTTGTCAAGTAAAGCGACATGTTGCAAAGTTCTAATGGATCTTCAGTGATGCAAGTGATTTGATCTTGAATGCTCATTTGTTCTTATCTGTTAAGGTCTGATATTCTCTTCTTGTGAGGCCTATGCTTTCAATTGTGGACTCCACTTATGTTTTATGAGTTCATTGCCTAAATGATTATTCCCTTGGTCCTGTGTTCACTGCGAGTGGTAAATGTTTTTCAAGTGGTGAAAATGGCTTTCATTTGCCTTTTCCTTTCGAGAAAGAATCAACCTATTCGTTTCATAGGGGTCTGTTGCGGTGCCTATTAATTGTCGTTGTGAGACCTTGGGTTGTAAGCTATTTGAGGAGCATTAGAGGATGAATTGGTTTCGTATATGATTCTTGGAGAGAATCTCAGTTATACAGGATGTTTGTCTTTAAGACTAAACTAGTTGCATTGTTGCAATTGATAGAACCTATATTGATTTGTGGTCCAAAGTCTTTTGTTCACTGTGGGTGGGACATTAGAATTATCGAAAGACTGGAAATCTTGATCGAGTATGATTAGATTGTGGGAATTTTATTCATCAAATTTGAGGCTTTCCCTAACATTTACACCAGAAGTTCATTCTAGGAGTCTTGGGGGTTAAATTTGGTCGCCCAAAGATTGTGTGTAGAGGAAATAGAAAACTGGAGTATTCTGAGCAGTGGATTGATCGTTGATAGAACTCTTCAGATGTAGTTCATAAGCGTGTGTACCGAGGATCTGAGTTGTTTAATCTTAAAATCTTGAGGTGATGTGACTGCGTGGGATCTATTCTGAGGTGCTTTGGGTGCCATCTGTTAAATTAATTTCGTCAGTAGAAGGAGTTGTCTAGAGTGTTTCGGTGGGATCAGTAGAGCCTCTCCACAAAGGTGTGGATGATGTATTTTCGTCTGAGCAAAAATTTGGAGAATGCTAATTTAAGAGATTTGAGCTCGTGTGGTATGTGATGAATTCGAATTCCAAAGATTGATATGAATTTTATTTCCTAAAAGAGAAACTGAGAAAAAGGGATGTTTCCTCGTGTAGTGAAACGTTTTCTTGATTTTCGTTTGAGCTATGTGTTGTTGACTGATGTCTTTGGCAATTTGAGTTGGCACTGTACTGGCATGTATGATTCTTTCCAATTTAGACAAAATGAAAGAAATATTTGATTTAGGCATTCGAGTGATTTCTCCTTTGGTTTTCGTGGTGTTCATCCGCAAATTGCTTAATTAGAAAGTTCAATTGATTTCGTGATGAACTGTCAATTTTGGATTTGAACCTTTTTGTGGAGAGTTCGCATTATGTGGATACGATGAGAACTCTTTATTTTCAGTTGGATTCTCTTTGTGAAACAGTGGTTTAAGAACGAGTTCTATTGTGCATTGTTGTTTAAAGGAGGTGTTCCTTGTTAGATGAAGAGTTCGATTTTGAGCATGTTGTGTGCTTCCGTACCTGTAATACTCCGAAACGCGTTAGAGAGAAAACAAACAATAGTTAAAGGGGTTTTTCTGAAATTTCTTCAAAACCTGGGCCATGGGCTCTTGGCCCACGGCACCAAAGCCCAAAAGGAAGAAACCCTAAATATGCTACAGTACCACGCCTTGCTCTGATCTTGGCGGCCGTGCTCTGATAACCTCCCATGTTTCCCTTCTGCCATCCTCTCCAAAGCACTTCCTCTTGTCTGTCTTGTGTGCGCCGGCAAAGCAAAAGAAAGGAAGAGAGGAGAAGAAAAGGGGAGGAGCGCCTCGCGGGAAATTCAGCGGGCTCACGTGTCTCCAAGGGTATCAATTCGTTTCCCCGCTGTTTTGATGATGTTTAGATGTGAAATTAGATTAGTTTGATTGGATCGAGTTCGTCCTGTTGGTTGCGTGGGAGATTTCGCATTCTTAGAGGCCGAATCAGTAGATTTGATATGCTAGAGATATCTAGAGGTTGTTCTGAACTTTCTGTAGCCACCGAGTTCACTTGATTCCGACGTTCGAGTCAAAAGTTATGACAAATTTAGTATCTGCTGTCCAGATTTCTGACGAGATTAATCTGTTTTGTTATTTCCAAAAATATGAATTTGTAATTGGAAGAATCTGGGTTTTCACCCAACTAGGTTATTGCAGGTAATTTGATAACCTTTCCAGATTGTTAAAGAACGATCAATTCGGAGTTATAGATTAAAAGTTATGATCATTTTAGTACTGCTGTTTATTCAATTAGGCAGTTTCTGTTCTGAAAGTTCATCTATCTGTTAGCATACTTTATTAGCCGAATTGGTTTATCTAGTCAACTAGAGTTTTGTAGTTTGGTCAGTGAAGAATATACAGAAACTGGGCTCACCTCTTTTTGAGTTCCAGATCATGAGATATGTTAATTACCGTGCTGCTGTCCAGAGGCGATTTAGGGCTGAATGCGTTGGTTTTCAGTTTAGAGTTTCTAGTTAAATCTTGATTCACCGGGGAAGCGATGTAGAACGTTGTTAAGTAGTGTCATGTTCATCGCGTTCTTATTTCAGTTATTTAATTGTTTAGGAGGTGAAGCTTCGGGTTTAGGAGCACCACTTTTTCCTGCTAACGCGTCGCATCGTGGGAGGCAAGTACATTGCTTATCTTAATGATTGTGATTGATGAATGCTTTTATGATTATACTGTGAGTTCTTATGATTCAAGAGAAGTTGGATTGTCTATGGTCTTTCATATGTGTTGAATCCATGATTGAAGATGATAATATTTAAGTTCATGTTCCTTCCATATGTGTGTTATCTCCATGATTAGAGAGCATGTCTTTTCAACATACATATTTCATTCCATGCATTCATTATTCATGTTCCATCCACGAGAGTGGATTAAAAAGACCCATCAATTCTAGGATGGGCACGTAAGACCCACCATTCCAATGTGGGCCCCACTATTCCAATGTGGGCGTTTTGGGACACCCGTATGAAATATTCTTCATACGGGACTTGGATCCCCGCATTTTTGTTAAGATGCGGGCTTAAGTGAACACCGACGGGTGTGTCACTAGCAATACCGGTATATGCATGTATGTAGTCCCTCCATTCCATTCACTCCATTCATTCCATTCATCCAAATACTCGTTCTGTGATTCCCTCATATTGTTCAATGATGTTGACTCGTTAATGTTTGTGGTATGTTCCATTTACTCGTTGTACTTGCTGAGTCTTGGACTCATTCTTGCGTTGTTTGTTTTATAGGTAATCATTGTTGTTGGCTCATTTGGGAGGGAGTAGACACGCACTACCCATTCACATCATCCTATTCAAGTTTAAGATTATAAATTAGTTCTATCTTTCACTCATTATTGATTTAACCCGTAATAAATAAGTTTAGATGGAGAAGGAAGGATACCTTCTCCATGATACGGTTGATATATTATTGCTTATGAACCTTGTTTAACGACGAACTGTAATAAATAAAATTAATTGGTGAAGGAAGGATACCTTCTCCATGTTTTGGATGTTTTATTTATGCCTTTATATGATATCTTATTCGAGTTCTTCTGCCATGTGGTTGTATGTTAGTGTATTTAGGTGACATCTTGGCTTCCAAATAGCCAGGGTGTTACAGTACCAAAGGGGATGTTGGCCCAAGTACATAGGTTCGTTTTCGACAGTTGCATAAATTAGGAAGTTGGCGTACCACTTTGACCGTCTCGGGTCCATACGCGAAGTACGCAACGCCTGGTGTTCTGGTACTAAGTGAGCAACTGAGCAATTCAAAGCTTGGGATTTCGTTAAAGACGTTGACCATCGAGTAGGGTCTTACCTTCGATTCTCTTTTGATAAGTGTACCTGGAAATACCGGGTTGAGTGTTAGGACGGATGTCATTCTACGTCTTTGTGTTGTGGTCTCATCAGTCCGAGAGAGAGGCCACTTGGGAGTTGGAGTTTCGCATTCGCGAGCGTTATCCGAATTTGTTCACCACGGGTACGTGGTTACCATCATTAGTTCTCAGTTGTGGTTGTTCTTTCACGTAGAGCTGTGTGAGGATTCGAGGTCGAATCCTATTTAAGGGGAGGGGGTAGAATGTAATACCCCGAACATCAATTAGGGAGAATATTATTCGAAGAGGGAATTTTCTCAATATTCGTTAGCAAATGCAATAAAGAAAAGAGAGAATAATCAATTGAGAAGGGTTTTTCGGCAAAGAATCGCCAACCTGGGCTTGGGCGTTGGCCCAAAAGGCCCATGTTGGGCCGACCAAGAGGGAGGGGCGCCCTCCCCACCTCCTAACCCTAACCGGCCTCCTCCTCTCCCCCCATGCGCCTCCACCTGTCCCCTTTCCCTTCCCTAGCCGCCACCCTTAGTCCAATCCGCCACATGCTCCTATCCTAGGCACAGCCCCATCTCTCCTTGGCGCCGCCCCTGCCATTGGTGCCTCCCCTCCTCGCCATCGGTGCTCCCTGCTGCCGGCCAAAGCGAAGGGAGGAGAGGAAGACCCTAGGACTGCCATCCATTCGAGAGGGAGGAAGAAGGAGAGGGAGAAGATCTTCTTTGTGGGGGTTGTTCTTTGTCTTCCTGTAGATCTCCAAGGGTAACGAAGGGTTTTCTTCGCTGTTTGTATTGTTTTAGATGCGAAATTGATTACATTTAGTAGATCGGTTCCCTACTGCAATTAGATCAGTTCTATCCAGTACCTTGCGTGGCGGTTTTCATGTGTTTATATTACGAATTTGAGGTTCCCATATCCTATAATTATGTGGGAATCGTTATTAGCTTTCCATAGCCTCTAAGATCACTCAATTCCGAGTTATGGTTCAAAAGTTATGATAGATTTTTCCTGCTATCCTGAAAATCTTACGAGAATTATCAGTCAAGATGTTTATTAAAATATGATTTGGTTAGGATCAGATTCAGACTTTGTGCCCAAAATATTCCTGAAGATAATTTCATCATCTTTTCGGATTGATAAAGAACATCCTTTTTGGATTCGTAGAACAAAAGTTATGATCATTTCTTTACTGCTGTCTATTTCTGCTAGGCAGATTCTGTAATAGACTTCCATCTAATTGTTAGCTTAATATTTTGGCCGAATTAGATGATACACCCAACTAGTTTAATGTGGATATTTTTGTTACCTTTCCATACGGTCTGAGCTCACTCCGTTTTGAGTCTCAGATCAAAATTTATGATGTGTTTAGTACCGCTGTCCAGTCTATCGTCCTGTTAAACTGTCGGGTTAATTGGATAGATTGTGTATGTGAACCTTGGGTTTAGGATGATGCGATTAAGCGTTTCGAGTAGTGTCCTATTCACGTTGTTTCTTATTCAAGTAATTCAATTGTGTGAGGAGAGAGTTCGAGATTAGTGGCTTCGTCTTTGCCTCCTAACGCATCGTGGTTCGACGAGAGTAAGGCCGTTAGGGAGTGACGAGTTAGAGCGCAAAGCCTAGCGGGCTCCTACTAATAAAAGATACTTATCACAGTCAGTTCTATTATGGAACCGTCGGTGATACTTATCACAGACAGTTCCACAATGGAACCGTCTATGATATGGTCTCATATCACAGATGGTTCATTATGAAAACCGTCTGTGATAAGTTTGTTGAAAACCGTTTGTGATATTTTGAAATACCACAGACGGTTATTGTTAAGAACCGTCTGTGATACTTCACAAACTGTTTTCATAATGAAACATCTGTGATATTACCTCTTCACAGACGGTTTTTAGTGCAGCCAGTAACACAGACGGTCGCAAAACCAAAACCTTCTGTGATTGTATTTAATACAGACGGTTTTGGTCAATAGTCTATGATGAGGTGTCTAGTATTAGCCTTTTTGTAGTAGTGTTAGTACTACTTTTTACAACGAGGTCGTCTACATAGGCTTCTAAATTATGCCCCAGCTAACTGCTGAAGGTTTTCTGCATCAAATGCTGGTACGTGGCTCCAGCATTCTTTAACCTGAACGGCATCTTGACATAGCAGTAGATGCCGAAGGGTGTGATGAAGGCAGTCTTTTCTTCATCTTCTTTCACCATGCTGATCGGATGGTATCCGGAATAAGCATCAAGAAAACTCATCAGTTCGCAACCCGCAGTATAATCAACTAACTGATCAATGCGAGGCAAAGGGAAATCATCCTTTGGGCAAGCAACATTTGAACTGGTAAAATCGATGCACATGCGCCACTTATCGAGCTCTTCTCTAATGGTCTCTTGACGATCCAGGACGAGGTGTCTCAGTCTTTGTTTGACTGGCTTTTTCTCAGGCTGAATAGCTAGCCTGTGCTCAATCACCTCCCTTGGGACTCCGGGCTTATCAGATGGCTTCCACGCAAAGACATCCGAGTTGGCCCAGATGAAGGTGAGGAGCTCGTCTTCCTATTTCTCACTTAATCCCACGCCAATCCGTACTATCTTGGATTGGTCTTCGGGGCTGAGTGGTACTATCTTTACCTACTCATTGGGCTGAAGAGTAGCCTTGACTTTCGCGGCCTTTCCCGTTTTTTCCTCTAAAGTAAGATCTTTCAGAGGTAATTGATCGACAAGTTCTAGCGACTTACAATCACATGAAAGTACGACAACCTGGTCACCTTGCACCATAATTACGCCTTTGTCCTAGGGATCTTAATCTTCTAGTAGGCGTGGTGTGTAGCTGCCATGAACTTTGTTAGAGATGGTCTTCCCAAAATTGCATTATAGGCAGACTCAAAATCAACCACTTTGAAAGTGATCAATTCAGTTCAAAAATTAGTAGCCGCACCAAAGGTTACTGGTAACACTACTTGCCCTATTGATGTAATAGACATACGTGGCACTATCCCATAGAAGGGACTTGTCATTGGTTTAATCTTAGAACGAGGAATTTGCATCTCATCTAAGGTATTAATAAATAACAGGTTTAAGGAACTACCGCTATCTATGAATATTCTTCCTACTCTACAATTACTTATAGTAGGAAAAACTACTAATGGTAATTTATGAGAAGTAGACATACCTTTAGGGACATCCTCCTTAGTGAAGGCCAGGGAGGTCTCTGACCACTTGGGGTATTCCGGACAACCAGGTGGGATCTCAATGTTGTTAACATCCCTCCATGTCACCTTGTACTATCGCTTGGAGGTGTAAGCGGCCGAACCCCCGTAAATGACATTGACGTGGTGATCTATCCTTTGAAATGGCATCTCTGTGTCTTTGTCGTTGTTTTGGACCACTGGTGGTCCACTGTCTTCTGGTGGGGTAGGCATTGGGCCTTTCCCATCATAATATTCCTCCATTTGCTTCTGCCAAGTACGGCAGTTTAGGAGGTCATGACCAGGAACTTTATGCAACCGGCACCAACACTCATTGCTCCTAGACGTATTTGCAGATTGTGGGGCAATATGGTCGTTTGAACGACCACCTTGCCTCCTTTTGGTCCAATGACCTTTGTTTTTGTCGTAGGGTGGTCGCTAGTCAACGGCCGCAACCTCCTTGGTGAACTGCTTGGACCTCCCCTTCTCCTTCTTCTTAGGTTTTCCCTTGCTGCTCGTGGAGCCTTGGGACCTCTTGGATTTCCTTTCTTTGACTCCCTGAGGCCTGGCTGAGGAGGGGTGGTCCCCTTGTCCACCATTCGGCTCCACTCCACCGCCTCATTGGCATTGAGTACCGATCGACCATGTCAAAAAGTTCTGACATAGACCTAGGCGGGTTGATGTTGAGGTCCTCTATAAACCTTCGATATCTCACCGCCTGTTTAAAAGCTCAAATCACATAATCATCAAAAATATTTGGGATAGTATTATGGACTTCTATGAAACGCTTTACGAATTGTTGTAAATTTTTGTTGGGCGTTTGGTGAAGCCGATGCAAATTATCCTCCTTCCCCGGTTTTGCATAACAACTTTTGAAATTACTTTGCAATGTATTACAAAGCATCTCCCAATTACGTATGGATCTCTCGGCCTGGTTGAACAACCAGGTCCTCGTGGAACCCTTTAGAATCATTGGTAAATAATTAGCCATTACCTTATCATTGCCTCCAGCAGCCTGAATGGCGGTAGTATAGACTTGGAGGAATTCTGACGAGTTTTGTGTTCCGTCAAAATTTTCTATATTTCCTGGATTGAACTTCTCCGGCCAGGTAACATCTCTTAGTCCGAGAGAGAAAGCCTTGGAACCTGCATAAGGTCCAACACATTGTCGTAGGGATTTTGGAACATAGCAATTTGCTAGAACCGTCTCGAGTCCTAGAGCGGGGTATATAACGTTTTGTATGACCCGGTGTTGAGAGAATGCTTGAGGTATTTGGAGTGTGAGGTTTCATAAGAGTCATTGACCAGCGAGTAATACAACATCTTTGAGTCCTATCCGTTGTGTGGTTCTGGTTAGGTCAGTACGAGTGATGAGGCGTAATACATCAGTTGCATCAAGGTGCGGTGGTCCCCTAAGTCCGAGAGGAAAAAGCTTGGGAATTGGAGTCTCACATGCGCAAGCTATACCCGGAAATATTCATATCATGTACGTGGTAATGTTGGTAAATTTTAGATGTGATTGTTCTTTGGCGTTAAGCGTGATTAGAATTCGAGGTCGAATTCCGTTTAAGAGGGGTAGAATGCAATACCCCAGGTATTTGAGAAAGAATAATTAAAGTAGGGAGAAGGACCAACTAGAAAATGGAATTAACAGCAGTTAGAGGGGGTTTCTGCAAAGGTTGGACAACCTGGGCTAGGGCCTCAGGCCCACTTGTATTCGGCCCATTGGTGGAGTAGGTGGTGGCCAGCCATAAGTGGGGGCAAACCCTAGGCCGCCACCCCCCACTCCCTTGGCCGCCACCCCCACTCCCTTGGCTGCCATCCCCTGGTCCTTGCGCCTCCTCCCCGGTGATGTCCCCCTGCACGGCCAAGGACTACGCTTCAGTTACCGGCCAAGTTGGAGGAAGAAGAAGGTCGCCTTGTGGTGGCCGGCCAAGAAAGAGGAAGAGGAAGGAAGGGGAGAAGAGAGAAGGGAGGGGAAGATCGCGTGGTGTTCCTCGCGTTCGACAGCGGTGTCTCCAAGGTTAACCCCTGATCACGTTCATTTAGTCGTGAATTCTTGTATTTAGGCAATGTCGGTATTAGATCGGTTTTCTGGTAGTTTGTAGTGTTCGTTTAATTTAGGGCTGTTATCTACGAAATACGGTCTATCCATCTCCAAGAGAGTTGTATATAGCATCATTAGCTTTCCGTAGGTTCTTAGGTCAAGCCGTTTGGATGAACGGATCAGGAGGTATGATTTTCGTAGCGTCGCTGTTTTGTGGTTCTAGCATGATTCTGGAAGTTAATGTTAATCGGTCATTAGAAAATAGTTAATGAATTATTTAGAAGATCTCACCAAAACGAAAGTTGTAGGTATTTTTATAAGGTTTCCAGAAAGCTAGAGAACATAAATTTTAGATAACGGTAGTGAAAGATACATGAGTTTTAGTCTTGCTGTCCAGAACCCCTAACGAGATTTAGTAGTTCTATTAATCTGTTTGGTAAGGATAGAAGATAGCTGAATCTAGAAAGCTCACCAGCTAGGTTTAAGTATATAAATTAATAAGATTTCCAGAGAATCAAAGAACACCCTTTTTGGATAAGTAGACGACAAGTTATGAAGTTTAGAAGGGGACTGCTCTGTTTGGGACAGATCAATGTTCATAGGAGTTAGTGTTGGGTCGTGCTATGGAGCGTATTGAGTTACATATTTGTTTCTAGTAGTGTTTGGACCAGAATTGTTACCTTAGAGTGTTTGTTAAAATTATTCAGATGGGGGTTTGGTTCCCGGGGTAGCACCCTCTTCGCGTCTTCCATCTTCGCATAGTTGTGGCAAGTACAATTAGTGATAGAATAATTAAGAGTGATTGTTCATGTTTGCTGGTATTATGTGTATATTCTCTACTCATGGATGCTAGAATGATGTGTATGTTGCTGTTCATGAATGCTAGAAGTATGAGTATGCTCTTTATTCATGTATGTTGCTGCTGGCTAATACATGTTTATGTTGGATAAGAGAATTGATTCATATGCATCATGTTATCATCTTTGAGGCTTGGTCACATGGTGACCAAACATTGATTTTGAGGTCCCCGTCATGTATTAGACGGGCTTGAGGTCCCCACACTCGTGGAGTGTGGGCTTATGGTCCCTGTGCTAGAAGGCACAAGCATGGGTATGCATCGACGGATGCATACTCCGCATTACCGGTATATGCAAAGAGAAAAGAAAAGGTGCATCTGGCATTTGCATTGCATGAGCATGGGAAATAGTTTATTGTAAAGAATTGTGGTTGGATGATAATGTTAGTGTTGTATAATGAATTACTGTAATTATCAGTACTTTCTTGAGTCTTGGACTCACTCTTCTTTATTACTTATGTTTTTAAGTACCACTTGCTTAACGCCATGCATGGGAGGGGCTAGAATTGAGATCTGTTGCACACAACCACTAACTATTCATGAACGATTGCTTTTAGATTATGAATTAATAATTGTGCAAAGTGCTTAGCGAATCACTATTGATTATGTCTTATGCTTGTGAGGCTCTGTAATAGAATTGTTTAGCATCTTATGGATGTTTTTTTATGATTACGTTTTAGATTGGATGTTTGGATTATTGTTTATTGCTTTTGTTATCTGTTGGAACCTTCGGTATGTTAACTATACAAAGGAGGTTCTGCCGAAATTTAGTATAATGTCTTATGTTTTAAATTGTTACTTTGTTACTTTAGTAGCATTTCAGGCACATGTTGGGCTGGGGTATTACATGTGCGCTTGTGTGGCGGCACGTATCTCGGCTTGTCGGGCCTCTTCCTCTTGTTGGAGGCGTTCTCGCTCTTCTCGTTCCTGGCGTTGCCCTGATGCTTGGGATTATCACTGGGATTGGGTTGATTGTCACCGATGGCGGTGACCTGACGACCGTTGGAACAGGCGGAAGGGACGAACATGCCATCATCCTCTGAGGAAGAGGACGAGTTGTATCGTAGGGTGAACAGAAGATTATCCCTAGATGTTCTCTCCAGGCCTTCAGTGTGGAGGTCGCCAACGAGATCATCATGGTACGTTGGGCTCTAGAAACCTTTCGAATCTCCTTCTCTAAGGGAGACAGGCTCGGGATAATACTCGTCCATAGTGACGCTTATGGACGAAGGCAAAACCGACGTAGATCCAGTGGGTGCGGACTTGGCGGGCGATATTGCCTCAGTAATGGCCCTGGAGGAACCATGGGCGTTGCCGGATATGTGGATGAAGTTTTCCTCCATGTCATCATCGTAGTCAGAAATGTTGAGGATGCTTTCTTTCCTCCACACAGGAAAGTTTTGATTCATGAACAAAGCACGGGACACATTACCATAACTGAGTCGGCGAACATGATGATGGTGATCCCCACGGTAGGCGCCAGCTGTCGACGTCTAGAACTCTCATAACAGAACAAACAAACAAAATTATAAATAGGAAATAGTGATTGCTATCTATTTGCCAAAGGACTCGAAATGGTGATGTATATTGCAAAGGGTATGCTCTGATTACAGGGAAAATGACTGTGAATACACGTGGAATAGGGCTTGGATTGGGATCTATTTTACAATGGCCCACAGGCCAGGCTTTTATAGTTCTACAAGTGTCGGCAGTTGATTGCAGTAGTGCCTCTTCACGTCAATGGTCGTGTCCCTTTAAGTCAATCATCGCGTCCCTTCATGGTAACTGTTGTGTCTCCGGATGTAACAGTCGATACTTTCTCCATGTGGGTTTCAATTAACCACATGTGGGCAACCACCTTTGAGGACCTTCTCTGCTGGGGAGAGGTCCTGTGGTGGTTCGAAGAGACCTCTCCAGGAGAGAGGTCCTGAAATGGTCCAAAGAGAAGGTCTTGGGCCCACCGTCTGATTGTGTATTTAATCCTGGGCCCAGCAATCTAACTCGGGCCCAACAGAGGATCCAAATTACTTTCGAATAAAGGTATATCCAGATAATTTGACTAGTCAACAACCTTTGTCAATTTTTTCTTGTAATTCTTCTAGTTTGCTTTGGTACTATCTGGTATGTTACCAGTCCCCGACTATGATGTGTTTGACCAGTGAAATTGTAAACTTATCATAGGGACATAGTATTGTGATAAATTAAAGGCTGACGACCAGTATAACCTTCACAAACCACAATATAGGTAGTACTAACTGGAAGCAAGTTCTTAGATAAAGTCAATCTAGTGAGTTTCCAAGCTGTAAGGACTGTCTTATAGAAAAAGTCTCTACTAGAAGTTATCTAAAGACCCGACCAGTGACATTGTATATGTTAGAAAATCGTAATTGAAAGTCATGTAGACCAAACCATGGTCACATAATACAAAGCAATACTGAATCACAATATATAAATGAAAGAGAAAGATATAAAAGAATGAATGTGAATCATAAAGTTTGTTGATAAGATAGAATGTGTTACACATAATATTTGCGAAGATGTTCTATATTTCAAGCATTGGAAAGAACTATGTCATCCTCCATAGCAAGTCAAACAGAACCAGGTCGAGTTATAGAAACTATAGTAAAAGGACCTTCCTATTTGGGAGATAATTTGTTCAGATTAGACCGATTTAGAATTCATCTTAGAACCAAGTCACCCATGTGAACTGTTTATGATTGAAATCTTCTATTGTAGTAACGATGCAACCCTTGTAGATTGGCTGCTGACTTGATAAGTGTTCGATCGTGTTTTTCTTGAAGAAGGTTGACATCATCTTCACACTGCTCGTCTTAATTGACGTTATCCTAGAGATTGACTCATGTAGAACCCAAATGAATTTCATTAGGTAATACAACCTCTGCTTCGTAGAACAGTTGGAATGGTGTTTCACCGGTGGCCTACTGGTCGTAGTACGTAAAGCCCAAAGTACTGAGTAGACGTCGTCTACCCAAGCCCCGAGTGTACTTTGACTATATCAAAGACTCTTTTCTTCATGCCTTGCATGATTTGACCGTTAGCATGTTGTCGGGTCCCAAAAATGCAAGTTGGTGCTTGAAGTGGAACTACTCCCGCAGGTGGTTATTCATTTCTGTCGGGACCCAAAAATGCAATTCTGGACCCTTTGTGTATAATGCACTAGTCCAGGATCACGCAAGTGCACACAGTGTCAACATAGATGAATATCGATCCACACCAGGCGATTAATAACATCAAAGAGTAATTTGATTAACAAATAAGGGTTTTGACCTTAAGGTCGAGTTTACACTTATTAAACCACGCAGGGCTGACAGAGAATTAAATAGCAGCAGAACATAAATCTTCAGCAGAATCCCATCAATTCACCACAGGCAACCGACTGGGATCAAGAACCTATGATCAAGCACCGTTGATGAACTCTTCCTCGAAAGCAAGCGATGACTCATCCTCTTCTGTTGATTTGATTTAGCAAGCATGAGTACACAACCGTACTCGCAAGTCATACCACAGAATGCAAATATACATGATGGCTTATTCCAAAGGAATGGCTTTTGTGGTTCTTTTGCAGAAATACAACATTTGCAATTTGAATACGAATAATAGATTGAAAGCATAAAGTAAAACAATTAAACAATAATAATTTGACAGTTTGGTTTCACAAAGACACATGGCCTAAACAAGTTATTCACATAGCCATATGACATTGATCACATAGCTCCCTTCCCAATTATTTTATGAAAATCTACCCCTCGTGTGAAATTCCTGAGCATGTCCATGACCGCGGACGCGGCAATTCGAATAGATTGATTTAACACTCTGCAGAGGTTGTACACTTTACCCACAAGATACAACTAGTGTTGCAAGCACTAATCATAACAAAATGTTTTAGAAACTTCATCTCAAGCATTGATACTTTCAGTGTGCTTACGAACCGTCATACCAAACTATACACAGCGATTGGTACGACACACACCGTTGGACAGGGAAACGGCGAACCACCCTGTGATGTATCTACTTGGTAGCACACCTCCACCCATGCAACACAGCCTAACCTACTACCCGAGTAACAATGTCAAGAAACCATAACTTACTAAGTTAGGTCCGTCCCATCAGACATGTGGTCATACAGTAAGGCTCAGTTCAATAGCGTACAAAGTTAAGTTTTTAATTGAACAAGGCAAGACTTCCAATTTCACTACAAAATCCTATGCACACAGCTTATTAAGGCCATGCACACAACTCCACCATAACAATACACAGTACCACTTGCCTCCATCCAAATCCTTTCCCACCTTATTGGTTAAGTGCAACAAATGCCATCAACGAGTAATAGCACAAAGTACACACAGTTTTATCACTTAGTTCCATAATCACTTAGTCAAGTTTGTAATAGCAACTTACATGAAATGATGACTCGTGGCATGGCTAAGTAGACTAATCGTATCTAACCAACCCACATTGGTGCTACGATAATACCAACTAAATAAACCAATCTAGGGTGACAAAAGATTATGACATAACAAATAGACAAGGTGGATATAACAAATTGGATTAATAACTAAACCCAAAAGCTTTTAAATAAATACTTGAATTAAATGCAATAAATTGAATCAAAATAACTTTTGAAAACTAGGTTCAATATGAACAAAGGTATAACTTGCCTTGGAATAGGTCTAGGTACTGATCTTTCTCTTGAGATACTCCTTCTTCTTCAAATCTTCCCGAAGTATGAGATACTCCTTCTTCTTCAAATCTTCCCGAAGTATCAATGTCTACTCGCAAACGAAGCAAACAAACAAAACAAATAAATAATAGAGGCAAAACAAACTCCAAAAAATTAAATAAAAATTGCAGATAAATAGATCTTGAATTTATATGAATTTAGAAATTTGAATGGGCTTAATCGAGTTCGGATGCAAAAGATATGGGCTTTGGAAGTTTGAATCTAAAAGAAACCCTAATCTTGGAATTAACCCGAATTATTTTCCTATTGGAAATTCCAGATTTAAGACGTCATCAAGGAATTTCAGCTGAAAGAAAAAGAAAAAGGAAATTCTAACGTGTGGAGCCCACACGTCAGCGACCTGGTTCACGGTGGACTCGGTCCACCGAACCGATCTGGATCTGGCTAGTGGGGCTGCCACGCGTGCGCGCTGACATGGTGCCATGCTCATGACACACAAGCATAGAGGCGGAGCTGGTGCTGTCGTGGATGCCACGTGGACTCGACGGCGAAGGGTGGCACTCGGAATCCAAAGGCAACGGTGAACGGCGGAGCTTCGCCAGAGATGGGTGATCGCATTGGGTTGCTGGGGCTATTGTGCACCAATAGAACCAACTCCGGGTGGTAGAGGTGCATGGAGGTGGTTGGTGACCTCGGCGGTGGAGCTCCTGCATTGTCGACGGTGGTTCGGCCGTCTCGCAATGCGAAGGGTTCAGGAGGTGGCTCGTGACGGGAACCCGGTGGTGCACCACGAGAGCGGCGCCACCGTGGCAAGTGGAATTGAAGAAAACAATGGCGCGAAAAACCCTAAAACTCCAATAATGGCGCAAGGCTAGGGCAATCGGGCAAAGAGGGTGGCGGCTTTGGGTTATGGGGTCCCGCGATCCTCGTATGGCTTTATAGGGTCGATCTGTTAGGGTACGGTAGGCTACGATAGCAACAAATCAAAAATTTCTACCACGTAAACCAGAAGCCAAGCAAGTAGATGATCACAGATAGTTACCACCGCACACGCAGAAGCAAATGAAGAAGGGTTGGAGCGGCTGGTCCAACGAGAGCACGCCGATGTAGTGGTCGAGTCGATCGATCGTCCGGCGTCAAGCACATCGGTGTGGTGGTCGTGGTCGATCGTCTCCTCCAGCGACCTCTGCAGTTCCTTATGAAGATCGCGGATCGTCCTCAAGCGCAACAGCAACCGTAGTAGCGCCTCTACGGTATCCACACGTCTAGAGAAGGAACAACCATACGCCGGTGTGCTAGCACCAAGTCGCACGGCAGAGCTCTCAAGAAGATGGCGACTAGGGTTTCAGTGGAACAACTTAACTCACGACTTTCGTGTGTCTTGTCTGTTATGTTCACCCCTTTCCAACAGCCTCATGCATCTCCTTATATAGTGCTCATGATGAATCCTATCTGAACACATTTGACGAATCGTATCCGTGCTAGTTTGTTCCAACACGTTAAGTGTGTGACCCTGTAAGTTCATGCGTAATCGGTTGTGACTCGAAAACCCTTTCCAACCACGAGTCGTTAGCGGTTCCTAGCAGGACAAATTATATCATACGAACCTTAATGCAATATGATCTACGACCAGGTCCTCATCACTTATGACCAGGTCCTATCTCTGTACGACCACTTCGTATTTGGTCATGACCAGTTCGTAACTCCTTACGACCAGGTTTCGACCACTCTGTGATTATATTCGACTAGTCTTGGACCAGCTCGTATCTCCATATGACCAGTCTGTAACTGATCGAACTAAGCGACCTACTCGTGTATTCTCCCTTTGCCTCATGATGTCTGGTTGAACTCCAAGTGAGATGTTGTGTCATCCATGGACTGTTCAATACTTTCTCAATCGAGTGTCGGATAACTTCACGTGATCGAACACTTCGACCACTAGTGGCATGGCCATGCACTTTCTTTATCCGACCACAATGAGGGGCCCAGAGACATCTCTCTTGTTATGTTAGGAGGGGCAAATCCCATATCCGACCAGTCAAATTCCTCCGTATGTTTCATAGCATACCCGAAAGCTACCTTTATAACTACCCAGTTATGAGTAGCGATTAGCAACTCCTAAGAGTGCTATTACACATGTAGGAAACCATACTAATCTCAGGTCTAAGGATTATACATCATCATTGCTTGAGACCAACTAACGACACATAGAATCATAACAATCTCAATAGTGTCTCAAGGTGGGTCAATCCAACCCCATGTTCTCTAACATGTGTCCACATTATTGATTCGATATCCCTATATCCATGACTGGTGAAACATGGTCATCAATCAATACATGTGCTGGTCGATAGATTCACTGGTGTTCCGACCATTGACATCTGACCAGGGATTCATTTAGAACGACATCATATAAGCTAAGAGTTTCACCAACAAGTCACATACTTGTTAATCTTCATAACCAATTATTCATTCGAGAAACAGGATAACAAATTATCCAATATTATGAACATAATGAAATATAATCATCTCCATGATTGCCTCTAGGGCATATTTCCAACACGAGCGGCTCGAGATAGGAAATCCCCAAATCGAGTCCGTGAAGAACACGAAAACGATTTCAAAAATCTCAAGGATAGAAAGGGATTCGGGATCTGATTTCAACCGAAACGGGTACGGGAGAGTTAGAGATAAGATTTGGTAACAAAATCTGGAGGGTTTTAGTTGGAGAATCCGCTTTGTCGGATTGAGCTTAAGAGGACCAACAATGGCGGACGCGGTGATAACTCGGCGAAGACGAAGCCAACTCGGAGACGACAAAGATGTAGGCCCACCGGTCAGAGAACCAAAGGCGCAGACGCGTTCGGACCATACTTGATCAGACCGTCCAGCCTCGATCGAATGACCTAAACCGCTGGTTACGTTTGGACCGTCCGAACAATCCACTCCATCGAACCGTTCAAAAACGATCGGACGGCTCAAACCGACAGACGCGTCGAACTGCTTCAACCATGATCGACGGTGGCGAAAATGAGCTGAAAGGCCTTGAGAGAGGAAGGAAGATACTAACATGCAGGGCCCGCATGTCAGTTGGAGGCGGGGCTTACGCAAAGCGTAGCCGGGCCACACAAAGGTCTTTGGCCGGAGGTTAGGGTCGAGTTGGGTTTCAGCCCAAGGTGTTAACTGAGATTTTAAATAAGTTTTCTATTTTAATAAATAGCAAAAAATCCAAATGGCAATAGAAAATAGCAAATGAACTTGGAAAAATTCTAGAAAAATCTAGAAAATATATCCAAGCACATAGAATCCAAATAAAATAGTTTTGACCATTGTTGATGTTGACTTTAATCATATTAAATTGTTTTGATGCACAAAGTCCAATATTAAGCTTTTAAGTTAAATTCAAATAAATCCAAATCGTGAGTTTTCTCCCTACTAACTATTCAAAGGATTTTTAAAGCTCAGAAAATTGGGATGTTACAATTTCCTTCTGCTACATTGGTCCCATTGGTTCCTGATCCACTAGCGGTGTGTTGCAATTCTAAACCATCCGGCAAAAGCTCAAGGATTAGATAAGCTAGCAAGCACAAGATAAGTTAAGAACTAAGCACGGGGTAGGTTAAACCCAACAAACACAGCACAAAGAACTCAACTGAAATAACTATATATTACTAGAGGTCTTAGCATGGCTGTAACAAATTCCTAAGGGCTTTTGTAGCTCATACTGCATACAAGAAAACAAAAATGAACCTATCACACAAATCTATTGTCCAAAGGATGACACTTCTAAACTTAGCTGACGCAGCTCACACACTAAGCCTCAACTGGCTAAGCCTAAACCTCAGCTGACTCAATCACTGAGGTAACCTCCACAACCACAACAGTGCTCTTCCCTGCCGTAGACTGGTAGACGTGCAGGCATCCTCGTGAACTGATCCTGATGTCCTAGAACTGGCGCATCAGGAACAGGTGGCTCGAGTGCAGGCACGACTAGCTCAGGCTCCTCGGGCTCTTCTGGTTCGTTAGGCTCTTCAGGTTCCTCCAGAACATACAAAGCTTCCTCCGGCTCTGCAATCCTCTCTTCTGCAGGTTACAACGTCTCGTAGGCTCCTTGCATCTTAGTAGTAGTAATCTCCAAGGCTTCCTCCTGGGCGGTGACAAAGTGAGCAAGGTGAACCACAGTAGCATCTTCTTCTTCGTTAGTGGACGGGTAGCGGGTAGGAAGATCCGCGGCGGCGGCGTGGGGATGAAGGTGAAAGACTGAACCCCTCAACTCGTTGGCGTAGATGTTGCACACTCGTAGGATGGTGAGATGTGAAGACTCCTGGATCCCTTCCGCGAAGATGATCCTCCAAACGGTGATGTTCATGGGGCAGCTGGCCCTAGTATCCTTTCAGGCATAGATGGTCAACCGGCATAGCACTCCATGATTCCTACCATTCACCATCCAGTTGGTGCCCTAGTAGAGTGGTCTCTCAAATCCTCCAAGTACTTGTAGAATCTTCCACAACTCAGCAACGAGACCTCTAGTACGCTCTCCGTAGGTTTGAAGACGTGCCATCTATCAAAGACAGGCAAAAGGTAAGAACCAACTTAAAATCAGTGGAGAGAAGATTTTCAGCAATTAGATGAGTCAAGAGAGAGTTAAGATAACTTAAGCAATTCATTATTCTTTCAAGTTAATTTTGCTTTAGAAAATAGTTTTGACACTCTAAGGATGGTTAAGGTCCAGATCTACAGTCAGTATGGCTCTGATACCACCTCTGCTGGACCCAAAAATGCAATTCTGGACTCTCCGTGTATAATGCACTAGTCCAGGATCACACTAGTGCACACAGTGTCAACATAGATGAATATCATTCCACACCAGATGAATATAAGAATAAACGACTAACTTGAATAATAAATAGCAGTTTTAATCTTATGGTCGAGTTTATAACTATTAAGCCACGCAGGGCTGACACTAAATAAGAAATAGCAGCGGAACAAAAGTAACTGAGTGGATACCCATCGACTCGCCATAGACAACCGACTGAGATCAAGACCTAACGATCACCATCCTCGTAAAGCTCCTCCTCGAAAGCAGGTGACAATTCCTCCACTTCAGCTGAATGATTATAGCAAGAATGAGTACTTCGAGTACTCAATAAATTGTACCACAGAATGCAATTATATATGATGGCTTATTCCAAAGGAAATGGCTTCTGTGGCTATTTTGCAATAAAACGGCATTTGCAATTGAATGCAAATAATTGATTGAAAGCGTAATTCAAAACAGATAAACAATAATAATTTTAACAAGTATTTTCACAAAGCTTCCATAATCTAATCAATTTCTTTCACATAGCTGCACAAGTTATCTCACACAGCTGTCCTTTCCAATGATTTTATGATAAATCTACCCCTCATGTGAAATCCCCGAGCATATCCATGACCGCAGAAGCGGCTATTCGAATAGATTGATTAACACTTTGCAGAGGTAGTACACTTTACCCACAAGATATAATCAACTGGATCAGAGCTAACTGCACACAGTTTTACACAAATTCCATAATCACTTGGTCAAGTTTATATTTGCAACTCAAATGATTTACATGACTCGTTGCATGGCTAAGCAAACTATTCGTATCTAACCAACCCACGTTGGTGCTATGATATTACCAACTAATAAATAACCAAGCTAGGGTGACAAAAGATCATGATAATACAATAGGCAAGATGGATATAATCAAATTGGTGTATAACTAATCCCAAAACATTTAAATAAATACTTAAAGTAAATGCAATAATTGAATCAAGATAATTTTGGAAAATTTGGTCCAACATGGTCAAAGGTACAACTTGCCTTGGAACAAGTCTAGGTATTGGTTTTGAGCTTGATCAACTTCTCCTCCTTCGAAAACTCCCGATGTATCAACGTCTACTCGCAAACGAAAGTAAATAAACAAATAAGTACAAAATAGAGAGATAAACAAACTCTAAAAATTAAATAAAAATCTCAGGAAGGTAGAGCTTGAATTTAGAAATTTGAATGAGCTCAATCAGAGTTTGTATGAGGAAGAGCGGGCTTTTGGAAGATCTAACCCTAAGAAAAAGATAAATGAATTACTATTTCAAAATTCCCAAATTATCTTTCTACTAGAAATTCTGAATTATTGCGTCATCCTAACGTCAACAAGAAATTCAGAATTAAAAAAAATCCAGAAAATAGGAACAGTAGCTGACAGGTGGGACCAGGGGTCATTGGATCGAGTTCATGGATCTGATCTATGGGTTTATGGCTCATGGGTCTACAACATAGTGAAACTGACAAGTGGGACCCAAATGACGAAGATTTGGCTCACGGAGGACTAGATCTACTGAGATTGGATCTGGTTTTTAGGGTTTGGGTGGACATGCTGATGCACACGTGGCGACTGAATGGGCAACACATAAGCACAGAGGTTGAGGTGGCAGGTGACAAGGCGGTGAGGTGGACAGACACGTCAGCTCGACGGTGAAGAGGCTCTAGACCCGATGGTCTTCAGCGAACGGCGGCTCTGTAGTGACAGTGAAGTGGTGCAACAGGTAGAGTGTGCGACGGGGATCACATTGGTGTACTCACGGACACAAGGGAACAACTAGGCTGGCCGGTGGTGAGGTGAAGCGACGGCGAAGACTTGGGCTTGACGGGATCGGAGTTCTGGAGACGCTCTAGTGAAACCAAGGTGATGTCGACATAGATCAGGTCCTTGCCATCTCAATGGTGGCGACAACGTAGCTCAGCAGCTCTGACGGCGGAGGAAAGCCTTGTCGGAGTTTTCAGCGATGGCTCTGCTTCTTCAATGATTTTTAGCGGCTAGGGTTCGGGTTTGGGCTTGGGACGGCACGGCTGAGATGCGGGGACCGTGGGCTTCCCCTCCCTTTATATGCGGGCACCCGAGAGAGTCCGGAGCACGCATGCCAAGGAGGTACACACGACGGAGCAGTTCGGATCGCAACCGAATTAGAGAAGATGCACAGTAACTTGGTGGGGTCCACAAGTCAGTGGCTGAGGCTCATGTGAAACCGCGTGGCAAATGGCGATCTTTGAGATGGCAGAGGGGCTGCAAAGACGACGGGAGAGAGAAGGCGGGCATGAATGGGCCAAAAAGCACAGGGTTGGACCGGGTCAAAGGAGATTTGGCCCAACTGAATTTATGAGATTTTAATTAAGTTTTGCATTTTAGAAATACCAGTAAATCCAAAAAGCAAATTAAAATTAGCAAATGAACTCGAAAAAATTCCAGAAAAAAACTGAAAAATATTTCCAAGCATAAAGAACTCAAATAAAATAGTTTTGGAATTAATTGTTGTTCAGATTAGTCACATTAAAATGTTTTGACATTTGAAAGTCCATTTAAGCTAGATTAAATTCAAATAAAATTGGTGAATTTTTCAACAAGACTAAACTACTCAAAAGGGTTTTGAAACTCAGAAAATTGGGATGTTACACACGTTCAACTGCTTCATTACTCTTTGGATGAGCGATAGAAGCAAAACAAATCTTTGTGCCTATTTAATCACAGTAATCTTGAAACATGCCACTAATAAACTGTGATCCATTGTTAGTAATAAGTCGATTGGGTATGCCAAAATGAGTCACTACATTTTTCATTAAGAATCTTTTGGCTGCTAATGCAGTAATTGTTGTGACAGGTTTGGCTCCAATCCATTTATTGAATGTATGAATAGCCACAAATAGAAACGTGTACCCATTAGTTGCCATAGGTAAAGGTCCAACTATGTCAATTCACCATGTTTAAAATGACCTTGACAATGGAATTGTTTGCAATTGATTTGTTGGTTGGTGTACTTATCGAGCATGAAATTGACATTGCTCACAATGCTTTATAAGATGCATTGCATCTTGTAGTGCAGCGGGCCAATACCTTGTCGGAAAGCTTTTCCGACTAGTGTTATATATGAAGCATGTGCTCCACATAAGCCCCAATGTATTTCATGAAGTAATTTTGTACCATACTCCTAGGATATACAACGCATTAGGAAACCATGTGTTCCTTTTCTATACATGTTGTGTCAACTAGTTTATACATTCTTGCCTTTCGAATTAATATGTCTTTCTCATGTGCATCCTCGAGCATTGTCCAATGCTCTAGATAGTTCTTCAATGGTTGAACCCAATCTGCACCATGCTCGAGTATGGCGACCTCTCAAGTGGTCGGTTGTATTTTTGTAGATGTAACTACAGAAGGTTTAGACAAATATTAGAGAAAAACACATGTTAGAATAGGTGATCGTGAGGATCCCAATTTTGACAATTGGTCTGCTAAAGTATTCTCTTTTCACAGAATGTATTGGACTTAGAAACTACCAAAATATTTTCCAATTTCCTCACTTCATCCAATTAGTGAGCCATTGTCTCATTAGAACATTGATATTCCTTACTAATCTGGTTTATGACGAATTGTGAATCACCTTTCACTAAAAGTCAACAAACACTAAGGGATTTAGCTGCTCAGAGCCTAACTAGAAGACCATCATACTCTGCCATATTATTTGTAGTAGGAATTTGCATTTTGATTACGTATTGTAACTGGTTGTTTTGTGGCATGATAAGTACTATACTAGCCCCCGAGCCTTTAAGTTCTAGAGAGCCATCGAAGTATACTGTCCAGTGGTCGTCTAGGCTAGACTCCATCTTTTCGTGTGGTTCAGAATTAGTCCATTTGGAGATAAAGTCTGTCAAAGCATGATACTTAATTGTCATTCAGGCGACAAAATGGATATCAAATGATCCAAGTTCTGCTACCCATTTTGCAATACAATCAGTTGCCTCTTAGTTGTGAAGAATACTCTTCAAGTCAAAGGAAGACGATACTTTAATCTTATGTGATTGAAAATAATGCCGTAGCTTATGAGAAACCATTAATAGAGCGTAAAGTAACTTTCGGACTTGAGGGTAGCGCTCCGTTGGTTACATCGCTCCGTTGGTCCATGTAATATGTCACTTACACAGTAAACATGTCTTTAGACCTTATCTCATTCTACGACTCAAGATCTGACCGACTACATTAGGTGTAGCAGCCAAATAGAACAACAAAAGTTCTCCTGGGTGGGGTGAAACCAATATGGGTGGGCTTTCTAAATATGTCTTAATGTCCCCAAAGGCTTTGTTTGCTTCATTCGACAAGTGAAATCTATCATGTTTTTGAATCACCTTAAAGAAAGACAATCCACGTTCACCTGATCGAGAAATAAAGCGACTAAGTGCCTCCATTCGACCAGTTAAACCTTGAACCTCCTTCATTGTTGAAGGTGGTCGTAAAGATTCAATGACATGGATTTTTTTCAGGATTAACTTTAATACCTCGAGAACAAACAAGGAAATCAAGTAATTTGCTAGAAGAAATACCAAACGTACACTTTTCTAGATTCAACTTGATCCCATTTTTATTCAAATTAATAAAGATTTCTGCCATGTCAGACATATGATTAGAGTTTTTTATGCTCTTTACAACGAGATCGTCTATGTATGCTTCTAGATTATGCCCTATCTGGTCAACAAAGGTCTTCTGCATAAGTTGTTGGTACGTGGCTCTGACATTTTTCAGCCCAAATGGCATCTTGACATAGTAGTAGATTCTGAAAGGGGCGATGAAAGTCTTCTCCTCATCTTCTCTTGCCATACTTATTTGATGGTAGCCTGAGTAAGCATCCAAAAAAACTCATCAATTCGCATCCGACAGGTGAGTAGACTAGTTGGTCGATGCGGGGTAAAGGGAAGTCATCCTTAGGATATGTAATATTTAAATTAGTAAAGTCAACACACATGCACCACTTACCATTGGTTTTCTTGACCATGACTAGATTCGTGAGCCAATCAGGGTGGTCGACTTCACGAATGAAGCCAGTGTCTAAGAGCTTGTCCAACACTTGTCGAATGGCTTCTTGTCGATCAGGAGCGAATCATCGCAACTTCTGCTTCACTGGTCATTTGTGAGGCCATATGGCTAGCCTATGCACAATTACCTCCCTTGGGACACCCGACATGTCAGATGGTTTCTAGTAACATCTCCAATAGATAGGATTTGTACTATCCCAAAGAGGATTTGTAACTAACTTTATTTTAGAACGAGGTATTTGCTTCTCATCTAAAGTATTTATAAAAAGTAAGTCCAAAGGACTACCACCATCAACCGGTACTGTTCCTACTTTACAATTACTTATTGTAGGAGAAACGACCAGTGGATGTTTACAAGGTGTGGACATACCTTTTGGACAGTCGTTCATGTTGAAAGTCAAGACCACGTCCGACCACTTTGAATAGTTTGCCTTCCCTGGTTGGGTGTCAACGTTGTTGACCTCCCTCCTTGCTGATTTGAACTGTCTCTTTGAGGGATAGGTAGCAGACCCTCCGAAGATGACATTAACGTGGTTGTCGGGATTTTGGTACACCATTTCTTCATATTTGTCAACGTCTTTGTTGTTGTTGGGACCGCCACTTTTAAGTAGTATAGGCATTTGCCACTTACCCGAGTAGAAATCATCCATGTGTTTCTGCCAGGTGCGGTAGTTACGCAAATCATGACCAGGCATGTTATGTAGCAGGCACCAACAGCCATTCCCACTGGTCGCGCTAGAGCCCTTGGATCTAGACTGGTTGTTTGAATGACCGACCTACTTGCTCCATGGACCCTTGCCCTTGTTGTAGGTCAAGCACTGCTCTATGGCGGAGACCTCCCTTGATGCAGACTTTATTTTATTCTTCTTTTTGGCCTTGCCTTTATGATCATCAGATCTGGTCGGGTTCTTCGATTCCTTCTTGTCAAAGCCTTCCAAACCTTGTTGTGGTGCTGTATGACCCATATCGACCATAAGGTTCTACTCCACTTCTTCATGAGCATCGGTGTAGCGATCAGTCATGTCAAATAATTCTGACACAGTTCTTGGGTGGATGTTTAGGTCTTCTATGAACCTCTCATGTCGTACCGTCTATTTAAATGCTCAAATAACATAGCCATTAGTAATGTTAGGAATGGTATTGTGTACTTCTACAAACTTTTTAATAAATTGACGTATTTTTTCTTCAGAAGTTTGACGAAGATGATGTAAATCATCCTCTTTTCCTACCTTAGTATAACAACTTTTAATGTTGTTTAAAATAGTATGGCATAAATTTTCCCAACTATAAATAGAACTTTTCGACTGGTTGAATAACCATGTTCGAGCATATCCTTTTAAGATAGTGGTTAAGTAATTAGCCATTACCTTCTCGTCACTGCCCACAGCTTGGAAAATGGTAGTGTAGATTTGGAGGAACTCTAAGGGATTCTGTGTCCCATCAAAGCTTTCCAGATGTACTGGCTTGAATTTTTCAGGTCAGGTAGCTTCTCTTAGGCCAGGTGAGAAAGCATTGCACCCTGTGTATGGCCCCAATCGAGGTCGGACATTATGACATTTATCACAATTATCAAGAGAACGAGGTTGTCTATGACCATGGTTAGAGTGCTCACCTTGGCCTACCCTGTCGAACACGCTCCATCGCGGTAGATCGTCTTCTTAATGGTGGTTGTTGCCATGACGACAATGTCCACAGGAAGAATGGTCTGCCCTGGAGCGGGTCCAAGACATTGAAGATTGTGAAAGGCTATGTACTTCTACAAGACCTCTTGCGTGCCAAAGACCTATGAATGGATGACCAGAAGGTCATGTTCATTGTTTTCTCTTGTCTAGTGGTTAACTATGACACTTGAAAGTATGCAAACACGGTCAACAAGAGTCTCTACCTGCGAAGGTGATGTTACAATATTTAAATCTCTTATCGTTGTCCTCTGAGCGACTTGTAGTGTAGTTGGTGGACACTGGTCGTCGCTTGCATTGGTGATAGGCCTCCTAGACGTCCCCGACGCATTGGCGAGGTACTAACGACGGGCCTCCTCCATTGCCTTTTGTTTGGCAGCAAGGAGTTGGTTGTTGCATTTTTCTGCACCAAACATTCGGCCTGCTCCTAGCCTCACGTTGTTCACATGTTGTTCGTTGCTCGTCGGTCTCGTTGTCATTGGCAACTGCACATGCACGGAATCTATAGCAAATAGAGGGTGAGAATGTCACATCCTCATCAGAGGAGGGGTAGTAGTCAAGATATCGGAGTAGACATTCCAGACATCATTCTGCTAGAACCTCATCATTGACATTGTCAACGAGATCATCATGGGTTGCCACTGCATTAGCATCATGGTAACTTGTATCTCCAGTTGAGACAGAAATAAGAAAGTAATCACCCTCATAATTGCTTAGGGGTGACAATGGTGTCTCCGTCGTCTCAGTCCCAGCAGGTTGGGTTGAGAGCGACGAAGACTCTCCCTCAGGAACATACTTGAGGTGAAAATCACACTACACACCTTCTCATGGACATAGTCCTCGTTTATGAGGTCGGTGTAGTCGACGAGTATCATAGGGGCGGCCCACCCCCACGACCAAGTGAACACTGCGAGCGCCCCCACCCCTCCTAACATCGGCGGAGGGGTCCGGAGGGGCTCAAGGGGCCCTGGAGGGTCCGAAGGCACCAAAGGGACTCCGAAGGTGTCCGAAGGTGCCGAAGGTGCCGAAGGGGTCCGAGGGCCCAAGGGCCCGAAGTATCCCAAAAGGGCTCCGAATGTCTCGAAGCACTCCGACTCCGGGGGCGTCTAAGGCACTTAGGGCCGGGGGCACCCCGTAACCTCCGGAGAGCCATAGTATCACTGGACCAGGCGCACCGATCAGATGGACCAAGACTAGGAGGGTCCACCATGAGCCGAAGGCTACATGTAAGGTAGGAAAAGACCTTGCAGACCCTATGCAAGGGGTACCTTCCTAGGGGTAGAACAATAATCTTATGTACCTAGTAGAAAAGGTTATAAATAGCCACCTCCCCCCATGTAACAGGGAGGGATGGATCTTTTTCCAGCAATCAATACATTCTTACTTACTGACTAGTTCCCCCCTTCGAGGACCCCTCGATCATCCTCGTGGACACTAGGGGGTCCCCCTTATCTTACTGTTTAGTCTTTCTTGCAACGACAATTGGCGCTGTCCGTGGGGATCGGCGGGAAAGCTATGAAGCATGTACTCCGAAGCACCAGCATGGCCCCTCAAAAGAGGGCCAAGCCCAAGGCCTCGAAGAGCAGTGCTTTGCGATCGCAATGCCGAGTACCCTAAGGGTGAAGGAAGTAAAGCCTCTGCGGTAGCAGCCCCCCCCTCAGGCTACAGAGGAGGAAGCCAACAAATCCACGCACGGAGATATCGTCGGGCAAGCTGGCCCGCCGCTCGGGGTAAACGACGGAAACCAAGAATCATACGAAGCCCTCCAACGGGAACTAGCTGACCTTCGTCGAGAGATGGCAGGCCTCCGATGACCACCAAAGACGGCCCTCGCGGCCCCCCTCCAGCCCCTACCACCCGCTGGGCCAGAGGCCAACCCTTCGACTTCAATCGCGCCACCTTCGGCAACTCCACTGCTCCGGGGGGACCCTAGCTCCCCGTTGAGCGTCGGGCTGGAGACAGCCTGCTGGCCACAAGGCTTCAAGATGCCAGAGGTCACCCCCTTGACCCTTCAGAATTCCTTCAGGTGTACAAGACCGCTATCGAGGTAGCCGGAGGAGACGACACCACGAAGGCAAAAAACGTCACCCTCGCCCTCAGGGGCGTGGTGCTAACATGGTTCTTCACCATCCCCCCGCGCTCTATGCATGCATGAGAACAGTTGCGAGACCTCGTTCACAACAATTTCCAAGGAAACTACACGGAGCCAAAGGACGCGGGGCACCTGTTCGTCATAAAACAAGCCCCTGGTGAATCCCTTCGCAGCTTCTTCAAGAAGTTCGTGGAGGTAAAATGTCAAGTAAAGGGCGTCAACGAAACCACCATCATAAACGTGGTCACATGCAGTGTCGAACTAGGGAGTAACACCCCAAATCCTCTATGTATTTCGAACTAGTCCATGATCGTAGCTAGTTCACACAATGAAATGAACATGGTAACATCCATAAATCGCACAATTTTATTAATAATCAATAGAGTTTATTACAAGAAAGGCTTACAAGCCAACAATAAAGAACACAGCGGAAGACAGAGAATAAGTAGTGGAGTCCAACTGATCTACCACAGGCAATCGACTAGGGTAGCGGCCTAGTCATCGAGATCCACACCGGGAGTGAAGTCCTTCTCCTCTGAAATTTATTTGCATTAAGCAAGGGTGAGCACAACTTCCGTGCTCGCAAGTTACACCCAATAACAGATTATAATGCATGCAAGGATATATCAAAGGAAGGCTTATTGGTTGAGTTTGCATAAAGCAATGTTTTCTTTAAATATTTGTACTAAGTTCCAAAGCAGTTATTCTATAACTAAAATTCATTTTATAAATTCTTAAGTTTTATAGTCAGATAACATTCACACAAGAATGGTGAAGGCTACCCTCCTATCACATGGCTTCCTGCCCAATTCCCATTTGCATAGAAATCCAAAATCATTTGTGTCAAATCATTTTGAAGTCAAAACCAAAGTCTAACTTTGAGTAGCTTTGTCAAGCATGTCCATGACCGTGGACACGGCTATTCGAATAGTTCTTAACACTCTGCAAAGGTTGTACAACTTTCCCCACAAGAGATAATCAACTTGTACTGTCTGCTTACACACTTCCGTAGGTGTGCGACTAAGTGATTATCATGAGGCCTTTACAATGCGCCATCCCAATGTAGTCCCGCCTCGCTAAGGTTTCGTTTCCATTGGATAGAAACCCGCCGAATTTAAGCCCCCTCATGCGCCAAGTGGGAATACATAAAAGTAGGTCATAATCGACACCCACGCAACCGGATGGCACGACCACGATGGAATGTTGCAAATTAGTTAGCCAGGTCCCGCCCACTCAGGACATGTGGTAGTACGATATGGCTTACCAAGATACGGCTTGAAGAGCGGTCCTTAATTGACTTGGGCGATTTTCCATAAAACCCATGGGCCTCGATCATAGAAATGACTCGATCTTGTGCATCAACATGCACCATCCAAACAACCATTTCGCCCAAGTACAAACCATCATTTTATTTCATTTTTCAAAGTCATTTATAACTTCCATAACACACCAATGCCATGGATACAACTTAAACAACATTTGAATTTTTGGCTAAAATTCCCCAAATCAAACATTTTTGGTCTAAGCATGTCTTTGCATAATATTTTCGAATGGTCCTAGTTCATACTATCGTATCAACTAGGTTTTTTCTAGGGTGACAATACATTTGATTCAAATATCAACATTGGCCATACAAAGGATTTAGGCATATCTATAAATTTAAACCAGGAATTTAAATTACCGAATATAAATAAGCATGCAGTAATAATTTAAAACAGAATTTAAATAATTTGAAATAATGGGTTCAAATATGATCAAAGATGTAACTTGCCTTGCTCAATTAGTTGTTCTCAAACGGCACCGAAATCTGACTCTCCGAAGTCGTCGAAATCTATACGCGAAAATAAGCCAGATTCAAACAAAATTCAAATAAAGATTCAAATTAACTCCAATTTAAATAATTTTAGTTTAGTTAGCTAGATCTTGAATTTAAACAAATTTAGAAATTTGAATCACCTAAATAGGAGTTCGTATGAAGAAATACAAGCTCCTGGAAGTTTAAATCTAAATTAAACCCTAAATCAGATTTTAACGATTTTACCGAATTATTTTTCTAAAGAGAAATCTGGATTATGACGTCAGCCCTCAGGATTTTAATTTCTCGACTGAATTATTTTAAAACGGAAATCCCGGAGTCACTGACATGTGGGCCCGCGGTCAATGGACTTAGTCCATGCCCGGTCAAAGTCCACGATGGACTCGGTGCACTGCACAGTGAACGGTGGGAGGTGCGTGTGGGTGATGTGGCATACGTGGCGCCACGTAGGTAGCCACGTCGGATTACCGCCTAGGTGGCGCTGACCTGGCCGTGACGTGGCCAAGCCACGTAGGCCCGATGGGGGCGCAAAGTCGGCGACGAGCTCGCCGGCATTCTACGCCACGGTGAGACGCGTGAAAGGGCGTAACAGAGAGAGGGCAAGATGGGGATCCTGGTGCGCTACCTTGGAGCGGAGGGACGAGACGATTTGGTCGTCGGCGGCGAGGTTTAGCGGCGGTAGTGCTAGGTCATCGACGAAGTAGTGACTCCGGTGGTCCTTGGGGCGAATGGGTGCGCGCACCGTGTTCGCGGTGACGCAGTGATGTCAATGGTGGCGGCGACGAGGGTGGAGCGTAGACGGTGGCGCCGGAATCAAAGAAGAAATGAAGTTTCACCGCCGACGAGAAACTTCAAAATCTGGGCGCTAGGAGAGAGGAGGAGAGCGGTGGTTTGGGGCGTTGGGATGAGACGAAGAGGGCTCTCCTGATGCTCCTATTTATAGGGCGTGGGCGCGAGTGTGGCCGGGGCTGCGTGAAGAGCACGAAGGTTCGACCGAGTCTCTGGTGAGAATTAGGGGATTTGGGGCGAGGGAAAGGAAAGCGGTGGCTGGATAGAGTGCGGGATGACGCGGCGGCATAAATGCGCTCGGAATTAGCGAGATTGGTGATGATTTAGCCGGGTTTTGAAAGGATTCGAATCGGCGATAATGGCGGACGAAGAAAGGAAGGTGAACGAAGCACTATAGCGGGCGGTCCCACCTATCGGTGATAGCAGTGAAAGGAAAGAAGCGGGCGAAGTGTTGGCCGTTCGATTTAAATCAAACGGTCCACACCGATGGATTCGTTCGGACTGTCTGGTAGAGCAAACAAGATTGGGACGTTCAATTGAAATCGGACAGTCCACCTCATTGAAACGTTCGGACCATTCCGAACGTGAACTCCTGATTGGACCGTTGATTCTTGATCCAACGGTAAAGCGTTTTAGAGTCTTGAGCGATGGGAGAGCTAAATTTGAATGGGCAGCGTCTTGTGTCGAATAGGAATCGGGCTGAGGAAGTTTAGGCCCAAACACTATTTGGAGGATTTTAATTGCTTTAACAATTGTTTTAATTCAGATAATTAAAAAGGGTTTTAGAAAATAGCAAATAAAATCCAAAAATTATGAGAAAATTCACAGAAATTCTCTGAGACATTTTGGATTTAAATAAAATAGTTCCAATTTTTAATTGGTAATCGTTTTAGCACATAATTTATTTTAGCTTTGAAATAAATAGGGAAAAGCTTTTAAAACTTCAAAATTCAAGAAAAGCAATAAAACTCTTTCAAATTTCAGAAAATAAAATAATAACTTTATTAATTTTTTTTCGTAACAGAACTTTGGGATGTTACATGCGGGCTGCAGAAGGGCCCCCTGTCAGAGAAGCTAGCTCGCAAACCCGCTCGCACAATGACAGAGCTCTTCGACAAGATGGAGGAGTATGCCCGAGCCGAGGAAGATAGTACTGGGAGAGGCCCCCCCTGCCGCAGCATCCCCTTCGAGCACCCCAACCAGCAAAGAGGCACCCGTCATAGCCGGGGCTGGGGCACCCACGAAGCCCCAAACCAGCAACTACCAGCAAAAGGGTCGGAACGTCTACCACATAGACAGTGGACCACCCCCCGAGGGGGGATGGCGTGGGGGCCACGGCCATGGGCACAGGCAAAATGGACGCCGGCAGCCCGGCGGCCACGCTGGCACGGGAGACCCCTCGCTATTTTGTGATCTTCACGGCGAAGGGTCGCACACAACCATGGAGTGTCGCACCATTGCGGTTATACAAGACTACATGAACCGCAACCAACAGCTGGCCAAGCATGACGACAGAGCAGGGGCTGTCAACTAGCTACCCGCCCCACCACAGAGACCCCTTATACAAGGAGGCCCCAGCGACCTCCAGCAAATAATCACAAATAAGTTCACCGGGGGTTCCTCTCTCGGCATGCCCTCAAAAAGACAGCGCCGCATGTACGCCTGGCAGATTCACCACCTCACAACTTATGTTGTGTCTGGCCCCACCTCGTTACACCGAGATACCCATCTCTTTTGGCCCCGAGGATGCCCAGGGTATATATTTCCCACACCAAGACCCCCTCGTCATCTCCGCCAACATAGCGGACTTCGAGGTTAGACGCGTCCTCGTTGACGGAGGGAGCTCGGTGGACCTCCTATTTGCATATGTCTTCAAGAAGATGATGATCCCTCCAGATCGCCTTTCACCCCCGGGCATACCCCTGATAGGAAGGCTTGTGACGGCCTTAGGTCAAATCGACTTAGCCGTCACATTTAGTGATGACTTCGCGTCCCGGACCGAGATCGTCACATTTGATGTTATTCAAATGCTCTACTAGTACAACGCCATCCTCGGCCGGGCGACACTCAACACATTCGGCGCCATAGCCCACCACAATTACCTATGCATGAAGATCCCCGCGCCAAAGGGCACCACGGTGCAGGGCGACCAAGACCTCGCAAGGCACATGGGGCTGGAAGCTCTCTCGCCGGCCCGACGCGTCCACGCCGTCGAGCCGGGCCAAAAATACCAAGCAAAACCGCCATCAGCAAAATGGGCACCAGAGCCAAAGCCACAAGGACAACTCCGGAGAATCCCCCTAACCTCCGACTCCCCAGAAAGGACAGTGGCCCTCAGGGCGGAGCTCCCGACGGAAGCACACGATGCCATCCTCGAAGTACTCCACATCAACACAGATGTCTTCGCCTAGGGCCTGGAGGACATCCCCGGGTGGCATGGGAAACAATCGAGCACCGCTTGGCCATCCGAAGCGACGCATCACCAAAGAAGCAGAAATTGCGGCGCATGTCGGTGGACCGGTTGGAAGCGGCAAAGAAAGAAATAGCCAAGCTGCTGAAGGCGGGGGTCATTCAGGAAATTAAACACACAGAGTGGTTGGCCAACCCCATCCTAGTGCAAAAAGAGACAGGCAAATGGCGCATGTGCGTCGATTTCACCGACCTAAACAAGGCATGCCCCAAGGACGATTTCCCCTACCCCGCATCGACCAGCTAGTGGATGCTACTTCGGGGTGTGAGCTGATGAGCTTCCTAGATGCCTACTCTGGGTATCATCAAATACTCATGGACAAAGAGGACGAACCAAAGACTGTATTCATCACCCCTGTGGGAACATATTGCTACACCCGCATGCCATTCGGCCTGAAGAACGCAGGTGCAACCTTCACCCGCCTCATCTTGAAGGTCCTAGCCGGACAGCTCGGTCGCAACGTGGAAGCATACGTGGACGACATAGGAGTCAAAAGCAGGTTCGCAGGCGAGCACATGAAGGACCTGCAAGAAGCCTTCGCAAGCCTTCGGACAGATGGAATCAAGCTCAATCCGGAGAAACGCGCCTTCGGTGTCAAGGCAGGAAAACTCCTAGGGTTCCTCATGTCCGAGAGGGGTATCAAAGCCAACCCTGAAAAAATCAGGGCCATCCAAGAAATGAAGCCCCCTCACAGCGCCTGCGAGGTACAAAAGTTGACCAGACGCCCTGCGGCCCTCAGTTGATTTCTATCCCGATCGGCGGAAAGGGCCCGGCCATTCTTCAAGACACTCCGAGGGACAGAGCCGTTCCGATGGACAGAAGACTGCTAGACGGCATTCCAAGAGCTTAAGCAATACCTCACCAAGCTACCAAGCCTAACCAGCCCAAAGCAAGGGGCGGACCTCCTACTGTACCTCGCCGTCTCCTCCTCGGTGGTGAGCGTAGTCCTCATACAAGAAAGCAACGGCCAGCGCCCAGTATACTATGTCTCGGAGGCACTCCAGGGGGCCAAGGTCCAATACATCGAACTCGAAAAGCTGGCATATGCCCTGCTCATGGCCTCGCGCAAGCTCCAGCATTACTTCTTGGCGCACTCCATCACAGTCCCAACATATTACCCGCTAGCATTGCTGCTGCGGAACAAAGATGCCTCGGGCCGAATAGGAAAATGGCGGCTGAGCTAGCGCCCTTCGACATCACCTTCGTCGCGTGGACAACCATCAAATCACAAGCCCTGGCAGACTTCGTGGCCGAGTGGACACCACATAATGAAGACCAACAGTCGGCCCGGATTGAGACCCCATTGACAATGTACATCGACGGATCTTGGTGTGCCGCCAGAGCAGGCGCGGCAGCCATTTTGGTTGCCCTGAATGGACACACCGTGTCCCACTCCGCCCGCCTCGACTTGCCAACCACAAACAACGCCTCGGAGTACGAGGTGCTGCTATTGGGGCTCTGCAAAGTGAGAGCGCTGGGAGCAAAAAGGGTACTCATCAAAAGCGACTCCCACCTCATCGCAGGCCACTTCGACAAATCGTTCATGGCAAGAGACCCTGAAATGGCGAGTTACCTAGCCATGGTGCGAGCAGCGTCAGCACACTTCCTTGGCATCACCATCCAAGCCATACCTCGGGGCAAAAACAAAGCAGCAGACAAGCTAGCCAAAATGGACAGTTCTGGCTAGCGCCCCCCACTTGACGTCTTCTATGAGATATTGACTGCACCTTCGGCCACACAAGGGGCTACACCCGAAGCACAAGGGGTTGCGCCCGAAGCACAGGGGGCTCTGCACATGGAGCTCCTCATTTTTGAGGCGGACTGGCGGGACATCATTGTCAAGTATCTCACAGGCAACGAACCAGAGGATGCCACCGAAGCAAGGTGCCTCTGGCATAGGGCCAGAAATTACCGCATCATCACTGGGGAACTCTACAAGGGGGGCGTCTGCGCCCCCTTATTACGGTGCCTATCCTGAGAAGAGGGCCAATCCCTCCTGAAGGATATCCATGAGGGCCTGTATGGCGTGCACCAAGCATCCTGAGGCCTCGTAGGGAAAGCATTCCGCCAAGGCTTCTACTGGCCAACCGCCCTCCAGGACGCGCAGGACCTCGTACAGCGGTGCCAATGGGCCAGCTGGCAAACCAAAGCACCCTCCGTCCCACTACATCCCCTGCCCCCTATCTGGCCCTTCGCGTGATGGGGGCTCGATGTCATCGGACCGTACCCAACGGCCAAGGGCAGCCTCCGCTTCGTGTTTGTTGCCATCAAGTATTTCTCCAGGTGGGTCGAAGCCGAGCCAATCGCCAAAATCACGGCCGCGGTGGCACAGCAGTTCATGTGGAAAAGCATAATTTACGATGCAGACGGGTACCAGCGACATTATCACTGAACATCGGCACCCAGTTCGACTCGGCGGCGTTCCGAGCATTCTACTAAAACTTGGGCATCACAGTCTGCTTCACATCCGTGGGACACCCCGAGTCTAACGTAGCAGTTGAGCGGGCCAACGGCAACCTGCTGGAAGGTTTGAAGAAGCGCCTCATGGGACTCCCAAAGGGACTCTGGCCTGAGGAGCTCCAGAAGGCCCTGTGGGCAATATGCACGTCGCCAACAAGGGCTACGAGGTTCTCCCCGTTCAAGCTCCTCTTCGGCGACGAAGCCATGACCCCGGGGGAATTCACGACCAAGTCTCTTCGAGCAGCATCCGAAGCCAGCCCAGCGGAGCGGGAGACCTCCTTCGACCTCCTCGAGGAGCACCGCGTATAGGCCATAGCAACTATGTCAAAGTACAGCGAAGGTGTTGCCCGAGCATACAACTGAAGAGTCAAGGTTCACCCCCTAGCACCGGGCGACATGGTTCTCAAGCGAGTTGCAAACCCCATAGCCGTGGGCAAGCTAGAGACCAAGTGGGAGGGGCCTTACATCATCACCCGCGGCACTAGGGCCGGTTCATTCCACATCGCAACACCAAAGGGTCAGCAATTGGACCACACATGGAACGCGAAGAGCCTCCGAAAGTTCTGTCCTTAAGAAATGTAAAAACCGGCTACGCTCGGCAAATCGCCTTGTCGCTTTCGTGTGGCCTAGGCATGTACAAAAACCGGCTGCGCCCGATAAATAGACCCGCCACTTTCTTATGGTGCGGACATGTACAAAAACAACTATAACTTGTGGCATTCTGCTCCAGTTTAATGAAAAAGCAGTAACAAAGCCACCGCGCATGGCCTTCAGGACATCGGTGCACGCCGCAGGCATGAGTGTATAAACAAAGCCACCGCGCATGGCCTTCGGCCCCGGTGCACACCGATGCCCCCCGCAGGTATTATTATATAAACAAAGCCACCGTGCATGTCCTTCAGCCTCGGTGCACACCGATGCCCTCCGCAGGCATTAGTGTATAAACAAAGCCACCACGCATGGCCTTCGACCCCGGTGCACACCGATGCCCCCCGTAGGCATGAGTATATAAACAAAGCCAGCCTTCGGCCCCGATGCACACCGATGCCCACCGCAGGTATTAGTGTATAAACAAAGCCACCGCGCATGGCCTTCGGCCCCGGTGAACACCGATGCCCTCCGCAGGCATTAGTGTATAAACAAAACCACTGTGCATGGCATTTGGCCCCGGTGCACACGATGCCCCCCGCAGGCAAGAGTGTATAAACAAAGCCACCGCGCATAGCCTTCAGCCCTGGTGCGCACCGATGCCCTTTGCAGGCATTAGTGTATAAACAAAGCCACCGCGTATATCCTTCGACCCCGGTGCACACCGATGCCCTCCACAGGTATGAGTGTATAAACAAAGCCACCGCGCATGGCCTTCAGCCCCGGTGCACACCGATGCCGCCGCAGGCATGAGTGTATAAACAAAGCCACCGCGCATGGCCTTCAGCCCCGGTGCACACCGATGCCGGTCGCAGGCATGAGTGTATAAACAAAGCCACCGACATGGCTTTTGGCCCCGGTGCACACCGATGCCCCCCTTAGGCATTAGTGTATAAACAAAGCCACCGCGCATGGCCTTCAGTCCCGGTGCACACCAATGCCCTCCGCAGGCATGAGGGTGTAAACAAAGCCACCGCGCATGGCCTTCAGCCCCGGCACACAACAAGTACCTCAAGCACCGTGCTTCGCTACGAAGGCAGCCGAGCGTAAGGCTAACCCTAGCACGGCACTCGGTCCAAACACCAAAAGCGCATGGCTCCCCAGAGCCCTATCTGAAAAAGTATGGGGGACGGCGCGAGGCTCTGCCTCCCCCTTAAAAAACAGCGCTAGGGCTCCCGGAGTGATCGCTTTGTCTGATGATGCAAAACAGTGACTAGGACACAACCAACAGCACACCACAAGCGATCCGGCACCACCTGAGAATAAAGCGAGAAACACACCAAAACACCAACAAGCGCACCGGGCCGCACCATGGGCGCCACCACCACCATCTCCGCGCACACCCAGAGACCTATCTAAAGCAGTACACAAACAAGGATACAAGCCGAGCAACAATTGCATTATTCTTCACAAACTCAAATACACATGGCATGTAAGGGCCAAACAGCGCGACCCCTACAACTCAAATGCGTTACAAATACAATTCAAACGCGTTACAGAACTACGATAGGAGTAATGACGGAGCCACATCAGACTTCTACGGCGCGAAATCCCAGGGCTCCCCGCGCAACACTCTTGCAAGCAGCTCCTCGTCAGATGGCCCAGTAGCCATAAACCTCAGGTATTCCCTCTCTGCAGCACACTCATCCAATGCGTCAGAGGAGCTCGACGAAGTCGCGGGCACAGCAGGAGGGGGCAGGGGCCCCTCGGGCACTGTAGCAACCCCCCCCCCCCTCGGCTCAACCAAAAAGCCCGTATCTCTTTGTGCACCATCGTAGCCTTCTGTTCATGAAGACGGAAAAGCCTCTTGGTCGACCCTTCCGGGTTCGCCTTTTTCCAGCGCTGCCACTTGGCGCCATGACATACGATACCTCGGTAGCACACCTGCAAAGGCCAAATAGATAGCAAGCTACACTCATGCTTCTACCGCGCAACGCATAAGATTTAATCCTCGGCACATCAGTGGGACGAGGCCCCGCATGTTGAGGGCGTTTTAATGTCGCCGACTATCTGCACATCGGAAGGCCCGGACATGACAAATCAAAGGTAGGTATGACAAAACCATCGCGAACAAGACAAGTAATTCATTCCAAAAAAAGGAGTCATTACAAAACCCGAAAGGGCGTCCCCCGCTCAAAAATCACTCCCAAAACAATACACAAAAGGGGAGTGGATAACAGTCCCTACCGACCTAAAAACCTAGCTAACTGGCGGAGGGTCACACCCTGTCTCCGTGGGTGGCCCTTCGCTCCTTGCCCTCCGCCGTCGCCGTCAAAGCCACCACCGGAGCCTTGCCCTTCGCCCTCTACGCTTGGACATCCCTTAGAGACGCCATCGCGGCCTCGTGACCGTGAGGCATCCAGAAATCCAAGAGAAGGACGTTGTTGCTCTGTCACGTCCGGCGATATGCGGCGACCACCTCTTCGGCGGTTGCCACAGTGACAAAGCGGGTGGCGAGGGCATCCATGTGAGCGCAGCTCGCCTTGTCAAGCGAGGCCAGGGTCGTCAGCCAACCCACTTTGGCGCAGTGGTCCCCGTAAATGTGGGCAGCCGGCAGAAACACCTCTCCCACGCGCTGAAGGAGCCCCAGGGTGACATCAACCTCCGCCGAGGTATGGGTCCGTGGGGGGGGCACACCACCAAGGTCTGCCACGATGCCCTCGAGGATCCCCATCGTGTCCTGTGCGGACCTGACTCGGGAGCTCCTGGAGATAACTCCCAGGACCTCCTAGGAGGTCCGATAGGACCACCTGGAGGTTTGGGAGGTCCTCCAAGACCACCCGAGGAGGTCTCCCAGGTCCGCCAGGAGGTCCTTATGGTCAAGCTTGTTTACAGAGGTGCCACGTAGGGCTAACAACAGAAGGAGAACCTGCAGCGAAAACATAAAACACATGAAGGCCAATCGGCAAGCCCACAAGCTACCGAGTGGAGGACGTCTCCTATCCGCAAGGTCTTCAAAAGAGGTCCCCATCAAAGAGCACAAGACTTCCTAGATCTCCTTCCTCTGCTGATTAAAACAGAGGGCACAAGCCATGAGTACTTTGAATGTACTCAACAAGCCGTGGGGAAAAATGTATGCAAATAATATTTATGCACGGCGTGACAATTGAGAGCTGCAAGGTTAGTTTGCAAAAAGCAATATTTATTGAAAATACACTTAATAGATTGCAAGGCATAAGTTGAAAGATAATACATAAGTACATTTATTTTCAAAGGAGGTCGTGAGCACCCACTCACTCCCAAGACCACTCCCAAGGGCCTGGTCGCACCTACGACCAGGACCACTCCCAAGGGCACCAACCAAAACCTCTTTGGAGCACCCACTCTAGAGCCCCCTAGACCACTCTAGGGCCCACAAGACCTCTTTTTGAAAGTCTACCCCTCGTTCGAAATCTCCAGGTGTGTCTATAACCGAGGACGCGGCTATTATAATAGATTTACTCTGCAGAGGTGCACAACTTTACCCACAAGAGGCAGTTGCTTGATATTTCACACGTTACCTTGGACATGTGAATCAAGTAGAGACTACCACCGGGCTTTTACAAAAGTCCGTTCTGACTCAGTTCTGCTCGCTAAGGATTCACCTAAATCGAGCCCCCTCTTGCGCCATTCTCAACCATAATAGAACCGAATCAGAACATCCCTAATTATTACACCCGGTCCACCCCATAATGGACATGTGGTTGCGCAGCATGGCCCAGATCAATGGCTCACAAGGTTAAGTCCTTAGTTGGCTGCTCAAGCGAGACTGTCCACAACCCAGTGTGACTCAAGAGCACCAATCCCGAAGCACTCACTACTCACTTCATGCCTTCTCGCCCGAGCATTAAACGGTTTTGTGTTCAAACCAGCCCAAGGACCACCCAGTCCGGGCACACATCTTTTAATAAAGAAGTTGCCCACGATTCCATAGCTCATTAGTCAAGATTATCATTTTGGGTTCAACCCGGCCAGAGGACCACCCAGTCCTTGGCACAACAAAGTTTTAGTTAAAGCGACAACAAATGTCGTGGCCTCACACAGGGCCATACTTCATTTTAATTAGCTACATCGGCCGCTACTACACAAGCTACAACCGGTGCGCTGGGGGTAAGCTAACAGTGATGATACTTGGTGAGACCAACGTCTGCTAAAGCATGACTAAGCAAACACGATACCCATGTTGGTAAACAAGAATGTCCAACTAAGAATACCCATACTCTGACTTTAAAAAGGAACATGTCAACATGTTGATTGCAAAGTAATCAAGGAGGCATAAAGACAAGTAGGTAATTAACTAAGCCCAAAACCATTTTTATATAACTAGCAATGCAAGTTTAATAAAACGAAATACTTTTGCAGAAATAGGTTCAAGATGATCAAAGGTCCCACGACTTGCCTTCAGCGACGAGCTGCTGGTCTTCTGAGAAGGTTGCTGGATCCTCAAGTTCTTCCGCGAAACCGAAATCTACACGTTCACAAAAAAAGCAAATGAATAAAGTAACTCCAAATAGAAACCGAAAAGAAATTAACTAGAACCAAAAGAGAAGAGATCCACTGGAAGGGAGGTCCAACAAGGGGGAGGTCTAACCAGAGGAGCCAAGAGAGCTCTCTAGAACAGAGAGAGATATGAAGGGGGAAGTTAGAATGGAGAACAAGGAGGCGAGAGTCGCTTTGGGGTACTCTATTTAAAGGAAGAGGAGAATAGGAGCACCATCAAAAGGAAGTGTCCAGATTCAAGGTGTTGGGGGCAAAGACACACTTTGCTAGATGGTGCGAAAAGGACTATAGCAAGTAAGGAGGTGTGAGAATGGTCAAAAGTGGTGGCAAGACAGATTTAATGCGCATAGACTTTTGCAATGGCAATGATGTGGCAAGAGGTAGAAAAGGTACTAACAGGACTGACAAGTGGGGTCAGTCAAAAACCCCCAAGGAGGAGGTCCTACGGGAGTCAAAGGAGGTCCTGGAGAGATCAAGAGAGGAGGTCGAAGGGGAGGTCGTGACCCACGAGGGAGGTCACGATCGCAAGGGTGGTCTTTACAAAAAGACCAGAGGATGTGACCCTAAGGGGAGGTCTGACCGCAAAGGTGGTCTTTGAAAAAAAGACCAGTCGCGACCAACAGGGAAGTCGTGACTCAAGAGGGAGGTCATGACCAACGGGAGGTCACGGCAAAACGACATAGGAGGAGGTCGCGGCAAACGACAAAAAGGGGAGGTCGCGGAGAACCAAACAAGCCACAACCGGTCTTGGCTGGGGGTAAGCTAACAGTGATGATACTTGGTGAGACCAACGTCTGCTAAAGCATGACTAAGCAAACACGATACCCATGTTGGTAAACAAGAATGTCCAACTAAGAATACCCATGCTACAGCTTTAAAAAGGGAACATGTCAACATGTTGATTGCAAAGTAATCAAGGAGGCATAAAGACAAGTAGGTAATTAACTAAGCCCAAAACCATTTTAATACAACTAGCAATGCAAGTTTAATAAAACGAAATACTTTTGCAGAAATAGGTTCAAGATGATCAAAGGTCCCACGACTTGCCTTCAACGACGAGCTGCTGGTCTTCTGAGAAGGTTGCTGGATCCTCAAGTTCTTCCGCGAAACCGGAATCTACACGTTCACAAAAAAAGCAAATGAATAAAGTAACTCCAAATAGAAACCGAAAAGAAATTAACTAGAACCAAAAGAGAAGAGATCCACTGGAAGGGAGGTCCAACAAGGGGGAGGTCTAACCAGAGGAGCCAAGAGAGCTCTCTAGAACAGAGAGAGATATGAAGGGGGAAGTTAGAATGGAGAACAAGGAGGCAGTGGTCGCTTTGGGGTACTCTATTTAAAGGAAGAGGAGAATAGGAGCACCATCAAAAGGAAGTGTCCAGATTCAAGGTGTTGGGGGCAAAGACACACTGCTAGATGGTACGAAAAAGGACTATAGCAAGTAAGGGAGGTGACAGAATGGTCAAAAGTGGTGGCAGCAGCATTTAATGCGCATAGACTTTTGCAATGGCAATGATGTGGCAAGAGGTAGAAAAGGTACTAACAGGACTGACAAGTGGGGTCAGTCAAAAACCCCCAAGGAGGAGGTCCTACGGGAGTCAAAGGAGGTCCTGGAGAGATCAAGAGAGGAGGTCGAAGGGGAGGTCGTGACCCACGAGGGAGGTCACGATCGCAAGGGTGGTCTTTGCAAAAAGACCAGAGGATGTGACCCTAAGGGGAGGTCTGACCGCAAAGGTGGTCTTTGAAAAAAAGACCAGTCGTGACTCAAGAGGGAGGTCGTGACCAATGGGAGGTCACGGCAAAATGACATAGGAGGAGGTCGCGGCAAACGACAAAAAGGGGAGGTCGCGGAGAACCAAACAAGGCGCAGCGAAGCAGGAACGTCTGATTTAAATCGGGCGGTCCACAGGGAAGTGGAACGTTCGGACCAACCGAACCTACAACTCGATCGGGCCATCCAAAAAGGTTCGGACGGTCCTCGAGTGAGTAGAGCGCGAGGCTGGTTCGGACCATGCGAAGGCAAAGGGAGGTCCGAACCCAAAAAGGGGATCCAATGGAGGAGAACCAAAGGGGGAGGTCCTGAATGGTCAAGATCAAACGAGGGGAGGTCCTGACGGTCAGATCAAAGCCAAGGGAGGTCTCAACGACGGAAATCAAAGAGGTTCGACGAAGACCAACACAGAGGAGGTCTCAACGACCAAGATGAAATCAAAGGAGGTCTCGACGGTCAAGACCAACACAGAGGAGGTCTCAACGGCCAAGATGAAGCCAAAAGAGATCTCGACGGTCAAGACCAACACGGAAGAGGTCTTAATGGTTAGGATCAGAACAAAGGGGAGCGGAGCGATAGCGAGGAAAAGCACGGGGAAGGCTAGAGCCGCTAGATCTCGATCGAACGGAGCCAAACAGTTGGGATATTCGGACCGAGCGAACATTCCAACAAGAACAAGCCATCTGGCACAGATCGGACGGTTCACAAGTGATAGAGGAACGGCACAACCACGATAGAAGAGCGGTGCAACCGCGATAGGATCTGGAGCAAGCGGTAGCACTGAAGGAATGCGAGGGAAAAACCAAAGGAACCAGAGGGAGGTCCAAGTGAACGCTGAGAAGGTCCATTTGAACCCGAGAAGGTTCAAATGAACTAAGGGACGTTCAAATGAACACTAGGGGGCTCCAAATGAACCGAGAAGGTTCAAATGAGCTCAGAGAGAAAAGAGGGTTAAACAAGAGAGATCCAGAAGGGAGGAATTCAACCCAAAATTTGGATTTCAGAGATCAAGGATATTTAAAACACACACCCGAGCTTGGAACACTTGGGGGGGTGGTCGTGACCCAAAGGGAAGGTCAAAACCAAGGGAAGATTCAAACGAAGAAGGAGGTCTAGACCACAAGGAGGTCTAAATAGAGAAGGTGGTTTAGATCAAAAGGAGGTCTAAACCTCCAAAAGAGATTCAAATCAACAAAGAGGTCTGAAGGAGGTCTGGACTAAAGGAAAGTCCAAGCAAAGGGCACAAGGGGAGGTCCAGAGAGATTAAGAGGAGATCTGAACTAGGGGAAGGTCCAAGCACCAGGGAGGTCTGGACCCTTAGATCCAAACGAAGGGAGGTCTGGACAGAGGGGCATGTCCAAACCAGAGAAACCGATCAAGAGAAAAGTCTAAACCAGAGAAGAGGTCTGAACCACAGAGGGATGTCTAAACCTCAGAGGTTTAAACCGCAAGGGGAAAGTTTAAAGAAGATCCTTATCCCCAAGGGTGATCTGGACCAGAAGGATGGTCTTTACAAAAGTCAGACCACACCAAAATCGAGCACGGCAATCGAGGAACCGCTGCCCAGTCACAAAAAGACACGTGGCGCACACTAACAGGCGTCACGCGTGAAAACACATTATGGTGCGCATCATCCGAAGCGGCACCATTTAAAACCAACCGGCCCAACGGCAAGGCACAAGGCCCAATGGCAGCGCATGCTAGGCAAAGGGCCGCCATTTAAAGTAAAACGACCTAGCGCCAAGGCACAAGGCCCAACGACGACGCGGTAGTTAATGCCCGCCACCCGGAACGGACGGCGGTGCAATAATGGGAAGGCAAACACTTCGCCAGGCCGAAGGGGACGGTGTACTTGTACCCTCTGGGAAAAAGGCGCAGTTTCAGCCCTGACGAAGCAAGACATCGACCTCGAAGGGCTTGTCGTAGGGGCGGCCTACCGACCCCCACGACCAGGCGAACATGCGAGCGCCCCCACACCTCCTAACATCAGCGGAGGGGTCCAGAGGGGCTCAAGGGGCCCCAAAGGGGTCCAAAGGCTCCAGAGGGTTCGAAGGCACCGAAGGGACTCCGAAGGTGTCCGAAGGTGCCGAAGGGGTCTGAGGGCCCAAGGGCCCGAAGTGTCCCGAAGGGGCTCCAAAGGGTGCCGAAGGGGCTCTGAATGTCCCGAAGCACTCCGACTCCGGGGGCATCTAAGGCACTTTGGGCCGGGGCACCCCGTATCCTCCGGAGAGCTATAGTATCGCTGGACCGGGTGCACCGGTCAGATGAACCAGGACCAGGAGGTTCTACCATGAGCTCAAGGCAACACGTAGGGGTAGGAAAAGACCTTGCAGTCCCTATGCAAGGGGTACCTTCCTAGGGGTAGAACAATAATCTTATGTACCTAGTAGAAAAGGTTATAAATAGCCATCTCCCCCATGTAATAGGGTGGGATGGATCTTTTTCCAGCAATCAATACATTCTTACTTCCTAACTAGTTTCCCCCTTCGAGGACCCCTCAGTCATCCTTGTGGACACTAGGGGATCCCCCTTATCTTACTGTTTAGTCTTTCGTGCTACGACAACGAGATCAAAGGTGTTCTCCACGTCCATCGATAAGGATGTGAGAACATCACGTCGATGAGCTTCGACTTGATGGCGCCCTTCCTCTAGCGCCAACTCGATGATCGGAACCCAGGGTCCCTTATCGAGCTTACAGGGAAATAATATGAGAGCACAATCAAAATAGAGACCTTTCTTGCCGCAGACACAATGAGAGTGATTACAATAATGTGATTCATAAGATATCAGAGTTATGATTGATAGAGATTATATGAGAGATTTATGTTACAAGGTACACGAGCTACCCTCTTTATAACCATTGAAGAGGTGGCAATTAATCCCGCTAAAAGCATCTTTTGTCTTCACACACATTCCTTCGTTGAGTCTTGAACCGCTATGTCTTTTAGCCAACTGTCATAAGTTGCCAGATACGCTAATAAGTGCTCTCACGTTAGTCACGTGGGAAACTGTCATGTCCTCCAACCAGTTTTGCTAGTCGGGATGGCCCGAACTATATGATTGGTCGTAGAGTATCCATGACTGGTCGTCTCATGACTCAAACTGGTCTTGGCCGCAGTAGAAGGGATCAATGAAAAAATTCTCGTGAAAATTTCGCGATTCATCGATAGCGATAATGTTATCGGTGAAATGATAAAATTCAAACCAGTCCAGAAAATTTCAGTTTTGATGAATTTTGTCCAAAAAATCAAATTTGCTTGAATTTTGTTCAAATTTGATTTTTGAAAATTTAAAATCCCAAATTTTCAAAAAATTTGAAAATTCTGGCTGAAATTTCCGATTTTCGACGGTTACCAGCCTTACTGGTCGTCCCTTTAAAAAAATTCAACCGAAAAAGATTTCCCTATAAGGGATTATGCTTCTTTTTAAACATGGACATAAGTACATATCTGTTGTTATAATGTGAACTCTTAATACGTGGACCTACTTTCGTAGAGGCTGATTTTGACCCAAAAAAAATTAACCGGCAAAGAATCCTTGTCACACTACACCACGAAGATGTCGTAACTCCTTATGATTGGTGCCAGCACACCAAATACGCATGCAAGAGCAATAAAAATCACCAAATGCTTGCGCACAAGTGGAACAAGTAAGCCAGCGACCAGCAAAGCAATTCAAGGAGAAGAAAATTAGTAAGCAATAAGCAAAGGAAACGCAGGAAAGGGGAATGAGCACTTGATTCTTTCCTCACGAGAAAAAGCGAAACCGAACGAAGAAAGCAATAGGGAGAGAGAGGCAAGGCGAGGCAAGGCGAGGCGAGAGAGAACCAAGAGAGTCGTCGTTAATAGTGGGCAATAATTGTTTGGTAGCCATTGGGAATCCAAGTGCCACTATTTCCATCTCCCAGCGCTGAATCCCAAGAGATCTCACCACCTCCCTTCTTCTTCTCTCTCATCTCCCCTCCTCGCCATCACGGCAGCAGCACTCACTTCTCCCATCACGGCAGCAGCACTCACTTCTCCCTTCCGTTTGGTGTGCGGGTGGTGCAAGTTGCAGTGGAATTGGCACACGGCTTTGGCTTTTTTGGGCGCATATAGCAGCTTCTTTCTCGCCTTTGGGGAGGCAGGGCCGCCGCTTTTCTGGCCTCTCCCCTGCCTTCCCATTGGAGCGCACTAAGCTTGACGGCACCATTTAAAGGAGAAGGAGATCGAGCCAAAGGGGGGAGCACCACCACCACAGTGCCGCACTGCACGGGCGCACGCACTCACGCCCGCGAGCGCTGCGAGGGACACGCAAAGATTGCGCCGCTGTTTGGCTGGCTCCTCTGCCTTGCCTCTGCTTCTGGTGGCTTCTTTCTACCGCAGCTACGGCCACGGACGGCAAGATCATTGGCGGCTCTGGGGCAGGTGCGTTTCTTGATTTGGGATTCCTCACTTGGCGATGTGCTCACTCTAGGATCTTGATTTGGTAGGATCGGATCGGATCGTGTCGTGCTTGTGGGTGGTTTCTTGATTTGATTGGCCTAGCTAGTGGAAACTTAGCTGCTCAGGTAGGGGGATGGATTTTGATGGGTCGGCGTGAACTTCTATGCGGAAAGCGAGTCCTTGGATGGTGCTTTGCACGTATGCGCGCGCCTGGGGCCGCCGTCTTTCGTGTAATCATCGTTGCTTGATTTGGTTCCTTACTTTCTGTTCAAGTCTTCCTCTATTGCTTGTCCAGTGTGAGAGCAGATTAGCTTAGCTAGGCCCTCTTGCTTCTCGATGCGTTTGGTTTTAAGGGCGCGTTTGCGTGTTCTCTGCTGAGTACCAAGTTGGTTTCTCCATCCTTCATTCAATCGTGCTGGAGTTTGGCTTCTCTTCTTTCTTGGACTCTTCTATGGATTGCTCTCTTGATTTGGTATTATAGAGCCCTTGCAGAAGCCTTATCCTGATATTTTTGCGAATTGATTCGTTAATCTGGTTCTAAGCATGATTAAAGCTCAAGTTTTGACTGTGGGTATGAGTTTTGAGATGCCTTCTCCTGCTTGAAAACCTCCTATGTCCTCTCTGTTAGAAGTAGACCTACATGTTTTCGAGGTCTATCAGCTTTCTTATGATGTTTGTACGATCGATCTTTTCGTAGAGAATGTTCTCCTGTTTGTCAATTCATCAACTGATTGGACTTGATAGATGATTTTTATTTGTGACTTCTAGGATTGTGGTGGTTATCTTGAGCTGAACATTTGTGCTCTTGCTCTGTGTAGTTTAGCCTTCTATTGCTGAGAAGTGGATGGTTGAATGATTTCTTGTGATGCACTGGTGCTTTTCATAGTGCTAATGATAGTTCATCTAGTTGTGGAATTGATAAAATATATAATTTTAATAGGTATCTAAACTTTTGTTGTTTGGGTCAATCTTGATGTGCATTTTAATGGATTGTCAAAGAAAGTTTCTTTCCTTCCGTGTGAAATCATGCAGCTACGTAATTTCCATCTCCTATTTTGTGAAGAATTTTTTTTCTGCAATGAGGTGCTTCTTGATTAGTGGTTGTAGATATTTGACGTCACCTCAAAATGTTCTTCAAACATGCGCTTACTAAAGTTTTGAGCTTTGGTTAGCCATTTTTTACTAGTCACGTCTAAGTAACTAGTTATACAAGATGCTTAAATATAAGAAAATACTAATCGATGAGTGAGCGATAGCTCACCTGGTCTGGCTTGTGTTGAGACAAGCGACCGGCCAGGGCTCGATCCTGGCCTCACGATTTGCTGTGCTGCGGCACAGTAGAAGCTGTGCTGTTTCATAGTGGAAACTGTGCTGTAAATCAATTGCAAAATGACTTTCATCCTATTTTATTTGCAAATCTAGGCACAGTCATGCTTCAGCAAGTGACCGATCCTGGGCCACTATACAATGGGGAAAAAAAAAAAAGAAAAGGATCGGGCAGGAGCACAGTGCGAAAATCCATCTTGTTCCGTGGATGCCTCGCAGAGTAGGGTACTCTTCTTCTTATCTAATCGGATTCTAATTCAAAACAAATACTTGTTCATTGGATGCTACTCTTCAGGTTTTTACCATTTTCATGTATTTCCAAACTCTTAATTTGTGAATTTGTGATGTGATCAATGGTGTTTCAGCTTGAAAACTAGATCCTCTGTAATGTTAATAGCTGTTTTTTTGCAGTCAGTTGTAAAGTTTATTTTGGATTTGATTAATTTCAGTGGTTATAAATTATAATACTAGAGATGTTGTGTGGACACCTAGTACTTTTGTTTTGTCTAGAAGCAATGATAATAATATTGCTCCTTTCATGTCTTCTGCAGAAAGTTTAGTGTGCAAGCTTCTCAAATCTGGGTCAGTAAAGTTTTGGGCATCATCTTCATAGTTTGGATGGCATCCATGGTTACTTTGATGAGTGTATGGAGCCCTGGATGCCGAATTCACCTAGGCTGTCTCAAAACGCAAGTGTAACTTGTGGCACAACAGTCCCCTCATTGAAGAACAAAGTTTCAAGGGGGGTAACAAAATCAAGTGTTCTTCCGAAACTTGATAATGTGCTTGTGAGGCTGAAGCGGGTGCACAGAATCTCTTCTGGCATGCAGATGTCAACAGATCCTAACCACTATGGGGTATTTCCACAGTCATTCTGCAACCAACATGTGGTTTCCTTTCAGATGAGCGCAATTACCAGTGGGTCGGGAGCCATGCCGGTTTGCCTGGACACCTCCAGTGGGATGAATGGCAATCTGGCAATGTGGAACACTACACCTTCGACGATTGTATCCACTGGTTCACCCAGCATGATTGTTGATTCTAGCCAGAGCTTTAAATATGGAGCACCGATGGCTGTGGATTGGTCATATCCTGAGTTACAAATGCTGAACGATGGCCTCCATAAGTATGATTTACTGTCACTTTATGTGAAATTACTAACTTTTATATCTATCACCTTTTAACAAGGAGCCTTTTATCACATGTATATAATGCAAACTTAGTTCCTGTAGTTTAACATTCTGATATCATACCTGGCAATTGACACCGAACTATGAGATATTTATGCTGACTATACTGTTTCAGAATAATGAGTGTTTTTTATGTTAGTGCTTTGAGCTAGTCAGAAGTTAACCTCTTTGTCCTTTTTTTACTGACTAAAAGGGACACTTCCAGTTCTGCTAGAATTTGTTATATGGGTTCATTTGTTGGAAAGTCTAGTTCACTTTCTTTTATGAACTTGTCCTTTTCGGTTCTGTTTGCTATAATTCTATTTGTATAATAAACAAAGATCTAATGCTGTTATCACAAATTACCTTATCTATCTTCTATTGAAGTTTGCATCCATTGGTCCATTCCTAATCTTGTATCCTTGCATGCACTGGTGATGAAATTGTCAGGTATGCAAATGAACCGGGAGTAATGAAGTATATCAAGATAGCAGCTATGTTACCGGAGAAGACAGTAAGAGATGTTGCCATGAGATGCCAGTGGATGGCGGTTAGTACCTGATCCATTTTATCTATTAGCATCTAAATGATATATTTTTTTTCCAGATCCACAAAATGTCTGCAGTTCTTTTTTAAACCTGGACTCTGAAAATACAAAAAAAATATGCAAGATGTTAATCCACTCTAGATAATTTTTCGTAAGTAAAGGAATATGTGGTCCGCCTCACAGCTTATGGATGGGGACTAGCAGTAGTTTATAATTTTGTGGCTTGTCAGGATGATATCACTACAACTCCACCAAACCAGTGCCGCATATATGAAAGTAGATCATGTGGTAGATACACTTATTTGTCCACATCGATATAAATACTATAATGGTCTATTATGGACTATAAAGTTAGTGTGGTCTGAGCTGATCCTCCTAAGTATCCTTTTGAGCTGTTGTCCTACAGATTTACCTTTGTATTTGTCTAGTGTGTGCTAGAATAATATTATATGGCTGCAAAGTCTCTGCTTTTGGCATTGCTAGCAATACTTGTGTCTTTATTAGTATTGCCAAAAAGATATCCAATCAAAAGTTGGTCATCTCTTGTTTCACGACAAAAGCATATATATCTTTTGGAAGTGTTGTAACTTTTTTGTTTTTAATATATTTGGTTAGTTAATAAAACTGAGATGGTATCACTTAAGCTGACTGGTAAATGACTAGCATTCAACCATGCCAAACTGACATTATTTGAACAATAAATAAATACTGTCATACTTTTTTTTTTGGAGCACTAAGGAAATTGTTTCAAGTTTTGTTGAAGAGAGCTAGCAGAACATAGGGGCTGAGATTTTCTACCTTGAGTAATTCTGTAGCTAATCTGACTTGGTGCCTTCCAGATCTATAACAAGTATTTTTTCTGAGGGAACATGTGCGGCAAATGATGTTTTCCTTTTTCATCCTTTATGATACTAACAATCAGATTTGCTTACAGAAAAAACAAAATACAAGACGACGGAAGACTGAAGAACATTATCTTGGAAAAAAGATAAAAGATAGAAAGGTATTGATTCATTGCGCTTTCATAAAATATTTTCCTTCTCATCATGAATACTCTTTGTTTGGAAGCAATTTATGTTCTTACTCCTTAGAAACATACTCTAAATTTGGAATTATTTTTTAATCATGTTCTCAAATGTCAAATATTTTTTCAAACACTGTATATATTGCTCATGCACTAATGATGTATGGATTGTAAAATTGATGTAGCAAAGATGAAGTTTTTAAGGCTCTCGTGACCTCTTTTCTCTATTAATGGTCTTTTAATCAGATTAGCTCCCAAATGGGAAAAATATGCTTCCCCCTCAAAAGTTTTGAAGTTGAGAAATATAAATTGCTCACTTATTCGGCTTTCGTAATTTTTTGTGCACAAATATATTTATGTGTATATTTTTGCCTGGTGCTCATCAAGGCTGTTTCTCAGGACAAAATGGAGTCCTCGTCGTGGGCTACCAATCATCCTGTTCAGACAGACTTCAGAGGTTCTTCCTTTGTGGCATGTAACACCATTCACGATAACCGATTTGTATCTGGAGGTTGGTAGGTCACTTATGGAGTTACTGTATAATTGATTATGTTTACTGTTCCCTTTGCTTGTGCTTATCATGTTATATTCTCCATGTGGTAAACAGTCTGAAATTACTTCAACAAATTTTATGTCCTCAGGGTATTAAAAGAAATGTCCTCAGTAATGGTAAAGACTTTCCATAACATTCCCTAGCTTAGATCTGTAATGAAACAATTGAAAATTAGATACAAACTTTTGCAGCATATAAATGACTCAAGACATTCTGAATGCCTTACAAAAGTTTTGACGCAATTTGGGCAAGAAAATGAGAGCAGCTGAAGTTGTGTACCTTCATTGGTTACTCTATTGCTAAATTTATGCTGGAACTACTTTATTCCATTAAAACTCACAATACTTTGTCTACATATGTGGCAACGTGTATATGTAAATGCACTATAATTTTTCTATTTTTCAATACAAGCATATGCACAAGTCCTATTGACGAAGAAGATCTAATTATAGGCTGTCTTGCACCTTTTAGTTCATTCAATTTATTCTAGCATATGACAATGCATCTACATTCCATTATGCAGCTTCTGACGTCGATCGTGCAATGCTAAATATATTGGAAAAAAATGCTCAGCTTCTCAATCAAATAGAAGCAAATATTTTGACATCACAGGTTGCTCTTTTATTTCATGTATAATTGGAGTAATCTTATTAGCTCCCCCCTGATTCTAGTGTATGGGAGCATTAGTCCTCCAGGAGTGGTTTTTTTTTTTTTTGAACTTTATGATCCCTTTCAGGCTCAGAACAACATTGACCTTTTCCATCGCACAAGAAGGAACATCAATGATCTTCTACAAAGGTACAGTATTACCCACATACATTGATTCATAGTTCAAAGGCGCAAAGTTAGAGCTATGCCATTAGTACCACTATATCTAATGTGATGCTCTCCTTGATAAACAGCATGAGCCAAATGCCTGGAATAATGAGCAAGATGCCCAGATTGCCAGTTTCGGTGGATGAAAAGCTAACCAGTTACCTACTCCCTGGTGTTAATTCGGTAAATTTCCTTCTATTATTGCCTGGTGCTGCACAGATTGTTAGATTTGAGTAATCATTACATTATACTCTCTGTATTTTTGACGGGGAAACCTTTGAAGTAAGATTATGATCTAAAACCTATCTTAGCCTCTGAAGTAAAATTATGGATCTAACTACCTATTGGTTTTGTGAAATATATTTTAGTTTAAAATGTTTATCCAAAGTTGCAAATAGCCACTTTGTCTTTGAATGCACTGAAATAGAATTAAACTCCAAGTTCTCACTAATCGCTGCTGAGAATAATATATGACTGCTGATGGTAAGGGTTGTGACCAATCCTTCACTCAAAATAATTTAAGTCAATTACAAATAACTTTAATCAATTTCATAATTTTCAACTGGCAACATGCATAAATTAAAGTATAAGACTCTTTACTATTTATTACCCTCTCGACCATCGGGCTCTATACTGAATTTCTCAATCTTGATGTCCATGTTATTTTCGTTTGAAGGTATAAATTCTTGGCAGCAGCCATCTGAAAGATGAACCAACAGGATGGTAAGCCGCTGCCAAACAAAGGTGTCTGCTCAATTTTCAGCATTGTTTGATGAACTATTTGGAGAGCCATTTGCTTCAGTGTCTGCATGGAGAAGCAAAGGTGAAACCAAGATCCTGCTTTTCCTTTATCTGAAAGCTAAAAGAAGTAATGCAAGCCACTTCGTCGCATGATCTTCAAATACAGCAGTCACACGCACTTTCTCTGGAAGTCCTAATATGAATATATGTTAGTGATTGAAATAGGGAGGGTTTTCGGCAATTGTGGTTTTCCTTATCTTGTTGCACATATTGATTCTTTTTGGTTTTCTCTCCTGGTGTATTTTGCTCCAGACCAAGTGGTGATCTTAACAGAGGTGTAGCATAGAAGCTTGATATGAATAATTAGCAGGATAAGCCTTTTTGTCGGTTACAAGGTAACAACAACCTTCTGTGTGTAATGCAAGTGCCCACTTCTCTGCAGTCGCTCTCCACTGGATGTGCTGAGTATATCAACACCGCAAGATTTTAGCAGAAATCTCATCAAATGTTTGTATAGGCTATGTTGCTATATTGTTCATGTTTGTTTGGAACAAGGTTATATTGTTCATGCAGTCCATTCATTTCTCGGTGACGTGCGTAGTATTCTAAGAAGCCAATCAGATGAACTAGTACGGCAGTAGGGGTTACAGGCTGCGGCTATCTGCCATTCATTCTCGTCTGAATGTCTGATCAAATGAAGATCTCTGCTACCGCGTAAACTTTATAAAATTAGGAGCTCTACGTAACGTTCATCAAGAAGAAACACAAAGATAAAATTATAAAGGGGAAATTGGCTACAGGGCACTGCACATTCGCCTCATTTGCTAATAGACATCTAAAAAACGTGGTGCAGCCAGAAGATATCGCAAAAATGTGTAATTTTGCTGTAAGACACTGATCCCATTAAAATAATATATCCGAGTGATTTGGAGAGATAAACTTTGTAAAATGTCCTCAATACCCTCAATGCACAGTGACTGGCTCAGCTCGGTCCAGTTCAACCATCTACAGTATCGGACTTTAGACCCACACGTCATACAAATTAATCTCAACTCCATCGCGTCGCTCAGGCTCCTCGCGCCGCTCAGCATCTTCGCCGACGTCATCGATCTCACGCTCCTGTGATGTCCGACGCCATCGCAACAGCTTGATCTACCTAATACCACGTCAGACACGCCCTCGGCGGCGATCCTAGCGATCTCCAGCGGCCTCGTGCGGCCGCGGCCGCCGTTCACCTTGCGGTCGACCTCCCCGGTGCCGATGGACATGACGAGGAGGTCGTTGATGCCGGCCGCGGCGGGGAACTCACGCCGGTTGTTGAGCACGTGGGTGATCACCGCGGCCGTGGGGTTGCCAATGACGACGCCGCTTCCACCGCCGTGAGCCGGTGCCACCGTCCAGGACCGCACTCAACGGCGATGCCGCGCCGCGCGTCGCGCGCGCACGCCACGCAGCCGGAAGTCATACGCGGCGCCCACGACGCCCACACACGAGAAGAGGAACGGCGCCCGCGTCGCGAGGTCGTAGCACTAGACGAGCACCGGGCACACCGTGTCCCGAAGCGAGAGCTCGCCGAACACCTAGTCACGCACCATGAAGTGAAGAGAAGAGAAGAGGAAGGGGACCTCCCGCAGCCTCACCGCGACCATCTGCTCCACGAGGACCCCCGCGCACTTGTCCGCGCCGTTGTCCGCCCACGCCAGGGCGCGAAGCCGAGACGCCAGCGTGTCCTCGCTTGCTGCACCGGTGAGCCTACACGGTGGCGTGGAAGTCGGGCCGAGGCGACGGCAAGCCTCCGTGTTCGCAGTCGACGTTCGGGAAGACGAGCCAAAGGGCAAAATCCAATGGCCACTCTGCGTCTCGGCCGGGCCCTCGTGGCGGGGTCCTCCGCCTCTGGCGCGCCGCCCCTCGAAGCGACTCGGATCTGGCGCCTCGGCGACCTCCTGCCTCTGGCCTTGGCGCCTCCGGCCTCCCCAAAGAAAGAAACGAGAGATTGGGGAAGAAGCACTGTAGTCGATTTGCAAAAGGAAGAAGATGAGGGTAAAATGGACTTTTCACTGTCTTTCTCTCTCCACTTCAGTCCGAAAATGATAAAATAGTGCCCTCAATGTCCTACAGGCAAAATTACACGTTTTTGCGATGTCTTTTGGCTGCACCACATTTTTTAGATGTCCGTTGGCAAATGAGGCGAATGTGCAGTGCCCTGTAGCCAATTTCCCCAATTATAAATGGAAAAAAAAAGGCAGGAGAAAATTTGCTGGAGAGAACCACACGCTAGCTGGTACTCCTTTAAGTCACAAATACATGTCGTTTTGAACATCGATGTTGGAATGAACTCTTGATCTATTCTAATAGGCCAAAGGCTAAAATATACATATTACAGGTGTAGGTAAATATGCAAAGAATACCCTATACAAAAGACACCATATATAAGAGATATATCTAACAACCCCCCTAAACTCAAGGTTGATCAACAACACTGAGTTTGGAAAGGTAGAATCTGTGTTGAGCTATAGTTTGTGTCTTGGTGAAGAAATCTACTAATTGAAACTCCGAAGGCATATACTGAAGAGCAATAACTTGGTCCGACACCTGCGATCTCATGTACGAAGCATCTACTCCAATATGCTTGTGAGCTCATGCTTCACTGCATCTCGAGCAATGTTGATTGCTCTAGTACCGTCTGATAAGAGAGGAGTTAGTGTAGAAACCGAAACATCTAAATCTTTAAGTAGCCATCGAAGATCTCAGTTGTCAACGCCGCCATGGCTCACAACTCAACCTCGGCACTCGAATGGGAAAACAATAATATGCTTTTTGGTCTTCTAAGCAATCAAAGGGGAACAAAAGAAAACACAATAGTAGAAAGAAACCGGCGATCAGAAGGATCGCTAGCCCAAGTCGCATTAGAGTACGCCTGAAGCTACAAAGAGTTGGAGCTAGGAAAGAAAAGGCGACAATTGATGGTCCCGCGAAGATATCGCAGAACATGAAGAACATGATTGTAGTGGAGCTAAGTGGGAGCAAAAAAGAACTGACTCGGGATGCGAACTGGTTGAGAAATGTGAGGTTGAGTGATCCCAAAGTAGAAGAGGCTCCCAACAAGATTTGTGGTAGCGAGTGAGATCCTCAAGAGGCTCTCCATCGGTGGGCCGAAGGTGAACACTAAGCTCCATAGGAGTATCTACCATACGCTAATCAGTGAGACAAGCGCGAGCAACAATGTCCTGAATGTACTTCTCCTGAGAGAGGTAGTAGCCCTCAGGCGTAGAGTGATATCAATCTCAAGGAAGTAACAAAGAGGACCCAAATAAGATATCAAGAACTGCTCACTGAGATGCTCCTTCACAAAATCAATGTACTGAGAGTCATCCTCAGCAATGATCATATTATCCACATAGATAAGGAGGAGCGTCCGACCCCAAGAACAAATGTGTACAAAGAGGGCAAGGTCGTGATCACTGGTGGAGAAGCCGACAACAGTGACAACAGAGGAGAAACGGTCAAACCAAGCACGAGGGGCTTGCTTGAGCCCATAAAGAGAGCGACGAAGGCGACAAACTATACCATTAGGGACAGAATGCCCAAGGGGCAGCTGCATGTATACCTCCTCATGCAGCTCACCATTGAAAAAGTCATTCTTGACGTCTAGCTGAGAGATGGACCACTATCAATAGAAGCCACTATAAAGAGAGTACGAACATTGGCCATGTGGGCCACAAGAGCGAATGTTTCATCGTAGTCATGACCATAATCCTGCTGAAAACCACATGCCATAAGACGAGCCTTGGCACTCAAGAGAGTCATCCAAGCGGGTCTTCATCTTGTACACCCACTTGCACGTGATATGAGTAACACACGTAGGTAAGGGCACAAGATCCCAAGTGCTAGTAAGCTCCAAAGTAGCAATCTCCTCAGATATCGCGAGGTGCCACTCAGTGTGAGCAACAACCTCACAGTAGGTCGTAGGCTTAGAAAGAGCAGCGACTGCGAAGCCGTAGTGCTTAGGAGGCATAATAGTTTGATAATCATGAAGATCATATCTGGGAGGAAAAGGTGGAGCAGGACCCAGCAAGGACGAAGAAGAGGAGCTGGGAACCGGGCCTAGCAAAAACAAAGGCTCAATTGGAGAAGAAGGAGTAGGGCAAGGACGATGAGAGTAGAGCTGGGGAAAGGGGGAATCTCAATAAAAGAACTAAAAGGAACCTTCAAAGGAGGGGGGACAAGTGGAGTCGGAGCGTCGGGGGGAGGAAGTAGGTGGAGTCGGAGGAGGTGGAGGCGGAGGCAAAACAGAAGAGGAAAGGTGAGGGTCAGGAGAGGTTAGAAAGGAGATCGACTCAACAGGAGAATCTGAGCTAATAGTAGGGGGACAAGAGTAGTAAGGTCAGGACTCATTGAAGGAGAGATCCTCACCCGGCGAGAAACAGGGTCGTAGCAGCAATAACCCTTATGCTCAAGACAGTAGCCAAGAAAAACACACTTAATTGACTGAGCGGTCAACTTGGTACACTCACAAGGTGAAAGAAGGATGAAGCAAACACAACCAAAATAGCGAAGGTGACTGTACTCTGGAGCCCGACCATAGAGACGCTCGACAAGAGTAGAACCCTAAAGAGTAGTGGAAGGCTGCATATTGATGAGGAAAGTAGCAGTGGAGACAACATCAGCCCAAAAGTGCGATGGAACAGAAGAGGTTGCATGTTGATGAGAGCGCGAGCTGTCTCAAGCAAGTGACAATACTTACACTCAGAGACACCGTTCTGAGCATGAGCACTAGGAAAAGAGTACTAGGGAAGAGTACCCTACTCAGTGAGAAAATGACACAAAGCAGCAGATAGGTATTCACTAGAAGAATCAGCACGAAAAACATGCATGGTCGAATCAACCTGAGTGCGAACCATGGTGGTAAACATCTGGTAAATAGAGAGAACCTAACTACGAGAGGACATGAAGTAGATCCAAGTATGATGAGAATAATCATCAATAAAGATCGCACAGTATTGATGACTCCCTTTCAAAACAAAGGGAGACAGACCCAAACATCAGAGTGGATAAGATCAAAAGGACGAGTAGAAACAGAATCACTAAAGGGATAGGGGAGCTGCAGCTGCTTGCCAAGCTTGCAACCCATACAATGTAAAGAGGTGTCACCAAACCCAAGAACACCACAACCTACTAGTGACGACAGACGCAATCCACAGAGATGACCCAAACGATGGTGCCACTAAGTGAAGGAGTCAGTAGAGGATGCAAAAAAAAAATAGAGGCAGTGGTAGTGGCTGACTGGCTGGTGGAGACATCGGAAGGAAGGTGCAGCCAGTCGAGCTCCCAAAGACGCTATAAATCACGACGCTAAGGACCAGTACCAAACAGAGTCCCCGTGTGGTGGTCCTGGACACAACAAGAGTTGGACTCAAGAACAACACGACAGTCATGATCAGTGATCTGACCGACCGATATAAGCTGCATAGTAAGCCTGAGAACATGAGAGATTGCATGAACATGAAAGGAAGAAGTGGAAAGAAAGCCTTGGCCTGCAATAGGGAGAGAGGTACCATCTGCAGTTTGAATAGTGGTGGGAAGAGCTATGAGACTCATAGAAGTGAGGTGAGTAGAATCTAGTGTCATGTGAAAAGAAGTACCATAGTCCAAGATCCACGGAGATAAGATAGCGAACAAGGGAGGTGGTAGAGGTGAGAAATACTGCTGAGAAGCAAGAGCCAGACAAGCAGAGCCGAGAGTTTGAGGACGAGTCGGCACCGAGGCCCTGGAGTAGTGAGAGGAGCTACTGTGTGGCGTCACCGAAGGACCCCTGTAGAGAGTCGCCAACCCCTGGGTGGGAAGAACCGCTAGAGCCCTTGGTTGGACGTCCACCGGCGATAGCCACCAATGGAGACTCAACGCGGCTTGTGTAACATCCCAAAATTAACATTTTGGGAATACATAATATAAATGCATTAGGAAAATCACTTTGATCATTTTTGTATATGAAAATCTACCCATGTTTGAAATTTGAACTTTTGTTTAAATGCAAATACTGAAATACAAACAAACATGCACTTAAAGGAAATTTCGTTAAAACAAAATAAAAATAGTTGAGAGAATTGTTTTGAGCACAATTTCTCAAGGAAAAATTTACCAAACAACTTATATGAAATTTTATTAAGAATAATAAATGCAAATGCATAAGAACAAAAACTTATAAGAATTTTAGAGAAAATCACAGAAGAGATAAACTTCTGAAAAATTTACATAAGGAACTAGATTAAGTCAGGTGCCCTCACAAAAAGTTTCATAAAATTTTCAGGTCACTTGCTTGGTGTAAAAATTCAACAAACAATTCAGCTTTAAATCCAAAAAAAAACCTAACCTAAACTCTCTCTCTTTCTCGCTGACGCGTGGGACCAACACGCCAGAGCCTTTCGTCCACCTTGCTCACCCTCGCCAGCGCAGGCCCACGCGTGTCGCCGCGCGTCCACCATTTTGGCCACACCGCCTTGGTTTCGCCGCCTAACGACCCTCGTCACCTTCCCACGCCCATGCCCTGCCCGTTGTCACCTTAGCTCCTTCGAGAGCGTCGCCGCCTTGCCCGTGGGCACACGCTCTCTCCCTCGCGTTTCTCCACCCATCCATCTATCAGAAGGTTACTAGAGCTTCTTCTCTCCCTTTCCTCAACATTCCCTACCTTCTCCTTCCCTCGGTTGAGCACAAACACGAGAGAGCTCGAGCTCCACTTCGGCCACCACGCCACCACCACCATTCCCGCTGCCCCGAAGGGTTTTTCTTTGCAACAACCGCGTTATCTCATGTTCCAGAGAACGTGGAGCCTTTCCCCTCACTCGATTTCCTCTTTGGTCCATAGGAACTCGTTGAACCTCGTTTCTTCCCCATCTCCAGCCATTTTTGCCGCCGTAGTCACCGCTGGAGCTTCACTATACCTTGGACCAATTGGCCACCACTACTACAAAACAGGCTATAGTAGACGCCCCATCACAGACGGTTCCTTTGGAACCGTCGTGTTGGGTCGATCCAACATGGGGTTGGCGCGAACAACTATCACAGACGGTATTTTTAGAACCGCTCTGTGATAATCGACTATCACTGAGCGGTTGAGAATAGAACCGTCAGGAATTATCACGAGCGGTTCTATTCACAAACCGTGCGTGATAATCTAATCACGAGCGGTTTTACGTTACAACCGTGCGTGTAGTATCCTGAATGGTTCTTATTTAGAACCGCTCAGGATATGAATTATCCTGAGCGGTTCTTATTTAGAACCGCTCGCGGAGATCCTCTGCCACGCCAGCGTCAGGTGTCCCTTGCCGCATGGGCCGCCTACCTCGCCATCGCCACGATGGAGCAACCCGCCGCCCCCCCCCGTGGCTCCGGATCAACATACCTCCACACTTCAAGACTGGATGGGATGAGGATCTAGCTCTTACTATGGGCAAATAGATATTGTAACTTCTCCTCCAAACTTTTTTAAAATTTTGGAATTTTCATATATATAGCCAAACAACGTGCGTGGCGATAGCTTACAAAAGATTAAAAACTAGAAACCTATCTAGTGGTGGAGGTAGGTCGCTATCTCCGTCTTCAACACTTCATAAGCGCGGCATCTTGGGCGGACGGTTTAAGATCGAACGAATCTCGAAATCGTCCACCACGACGCTCGTTCGAGTGTGTCCCAAGACCCTGAATTTGTTGAACCAAGTTGAAGAGAGCCCATAGGCTCTCTTCTCTTGCTTGAGGGGTCTCGGCCTGGTCGACTCGATCGCCTGCTGCCTCGATTAAGCAGTCCAAGTGACGACAAGCCTCCTGGAGACGTGCAACTTCGTTTTGGAGGACCACGTCGACGACACGGTAAACTCGCCGAAAGTGGGAGATCACCCGGAAGACACGGCGGAGGAGAATGTCAAGACGGCGGAAGGTGGCGTCACCGCTCCGCAAATTCTCGGACAGAGGAGTGAAGACATTGTTGAAATAGTGTTCTTCCGCAGCACGACTCAACGTATAGCGAGAGAGGTGCGCGTACAGTGCGTGTACAGAAGAGGAGGCAGCCATTTCTGTTTTTGTGGAGAAAGGGGATCAAGGAGGTTGTGTGAAATACATTGTAGAAGGGGATACATCTATATATAGAACAATTTCTAAAGCCGGAACGGGAGACGAAGAGATATTTGGGGAGCTGTAGCGACGTTGGAAAATGAAGAGATGAAGCCGCGCCGTGTGATCGTGAGACGAAGAGACACACGCAGGAAAATGAAGACGAAGAGACACGCGGGAAAATGAAGAGAGTTATCACAGACGGTTCCGTTGTATAACCGTCTGTGAAAAGGAATCACAGACGGTTCTATTTAAAACCGCTCGTGATACGTTCATATCACGAGCGGTTGTAGTTAAAACCGTCAGGATTATCCTGACGGTTCTTTATAGAACCGTCGTGATATTATTATCCTGAGCGGTTCTCGTTATAAATCGCCTGCGTGATATACTTTTTATAAGGCGGAAGCGCTAGGGTTTTACTCTCACTTGTCACTTCCTCTCCGCGCCCTTAGGCTCTCGCGCTCGTTCGCCTCCTCTAGGGTTTAGGGCTCGCCAGTAGTTTTCACCGCCGACTCGACCTCGGCGCGCCGCCAACCTCGGCGCCCCGACCTCGGTGCCGCCGCCCTGACCTCGGCGCCTGACCTCGGTGCCGCCCCCCGACCACAGGCGCCCGTTCACCTCCTGGCAGAAGCCCGACGTCGCCGTCCTCCTCCCTCTGCACCGCCTTCTCCTCTGCACTGCCTTCGCCTGTGCCTCCTCCTCCCTCTGCAGACCGCCTTCTCCCATGCCGTCCTCCTCCCGTGTCGGCCTCCTCCTTGCACCGTGAGTTCTTGTGCGGCATCCTCTCTGTGAGTATTGCTCCTCTGTGGCGATTCGGCTTTGTTGATCGAGGGCCTTTGTTGACATGCTCGTGATGAACTATGTCTTATAATGAGATTGAATGTGATAGTTAGTTCATACTTGAGCTCTATTGTATTACTTGCTCTTGTCAATATGATCTCTTGTTAATTGGTTACTTTCGGTTGAGCTCATCGCTACATTTGCAAATTGATCGATGGGCTTTGTTGACATGCTCTGTGATGAACTCGCCTTATATTGAGATTGAATGTGATAGTTAGTTCATACTTGAGCTCTATTGTATTACTTGCTACTATCAATATGATGTCTTCGTTAATTGGTTACTTTCGGTTGAAAGCTAGTTATTACGATTCTTCATGTTCGATTCTGTTGAGAGTATTCGGTTTTCGTTGGTAATCTAATGACTAGTTTGTGATTCTTCTAGTAGTCTGATGAGCTCATTCAACTTTTCATTTGCCATCTTGATCTCTGTAGTCAACCTCTGTTTGATCGAAGTTTAATCTGTTTTAGATTAGCAGTTGAGATCGTTTGACGCTTAAGCAAAGTATTGTTTAGAGCTCATAGTTTGAATTTATATTATCATATTCATTTAATGAAGAGTATAGACAATAGGATTGAGATGGCAAAGACTTGTTCTTTAGCTACTCTCCTTCTGAGAGCACATAATATCATCAATCAATATGTTGGAATAGTGTCTGTGCACTGTTAATCTCTAGACCTTTTATTGGCTGAGAATTTAATCCAGACGGTTCTTATTAAGAACCGTCTGTGATTCCTTTGCATTTCCTTAGAGAAGCTGGTGGATTAAGGAGTGTTAAATTCTTTAGAAATTATGCTTTAATGCTAATTAATTTTGTTGGGATTAATTCTGAAATTTTGCTAAAACTGCATTTTTTACAACAATCCAAAAAGAAAGTTTTACTTGATTCTATTTTGTTTCTATGTTGGGATTAAACCTTTGCTTAGCATTTCCTTCGTCGATCATTTTACTTGATTCTAGTTCTATGTCTTCATTAAAGGCTAGTCTTCTATACATGAAGCATTAAACCTTTGCTTAGCATTTTCTTAAATCGATCTGACACACTTGAGTGTACCTTTGCTTCGTGCCAATCCTCCACGACACGAAGCAAATGGTACACTCGAAAGGTGTCGAGCTCGATGAAGTAGGCTCGAGCAAAGATTTGTATCACTAGTTTCTATCTATACAAAGATCATAAGAGAGGCCGGTGGATTAAGGAGTGTTAGAATAGAAGCCGTGGATTAAGGAGTGTTAGGAATGTTAGTAGTCTCAGTATGAGCTCATTCAACTTTTCATTTGCCATCTTGATCTCTATAGTCAACCTCTGTATTTCTTCACGAGATTAATTGTTTCATATTTATGCTGGAATTATTTATGATTATTTGCTATGTCTATTTTACTTGATTCTATTTTGTTTCTATGTCTTCATTAAAGGCTAGTCTTCTGCACATGATGCATTAAACCTTTGCTTCGTTGATTAAGGAGTGTTAGGAGTGTTAGAATAGGAGCAGGGAGGCGGCGAGCCCTACAGGATTAAACCTTTGCTTAGCATTTCCTTCCGTCGATCTCGACACACTGAGTGTACCTTTGTTTTATGCCAGTCCTCCACGGCATAAAACAAATGGCACACTCCAAAGTGTCAGGTCGATGAAGAGTATAGACAATAAGATTGAGATGGCAAATACTTGTTCTTTAGCTACTCTCCTACGAGAGCACATAATAGGAGCAGGAGGCGGCGAGCCCTACAGATTAAACCTTTGCTTAGCATTTCCTTCGTCGATCTGACACACTTGAGTGTACCTTTGTTTCATGCCACCTCCTCCACGGCATGAAACAAATGGCACACTCCAAAGTGTGTCGACCTCGATGAAGTAGGCTTCCTTAGAGAAGCTAGTGGATTAAGGAATGTTAGTACTCTGTATGAGCTCATTCAACTTTTCATTTGCCATCTTGATCTCTATAGTCAACCTCTGTACTTCTTCCCGAGATTAATTGTTTCATATTTATCTTTGGAATTATTTATGATTATTTGCTAATATTTCACATGTTGAGCATATTATTAAGTTTCAATGTATATGTTAATTTGGGACACTTGCAATCCATTTTATTGCATATGTAACTTATATAGATAGCAAGTGGCGAGATGGCGAGAGACATCGTCTTCGCCACCCACCGACGCCTTGAGATGGAAGAGGCGCCGACGAGGTCACGACACCGACGCCAGCAGATGGAAGAGGCGCCGACGAGGCCGCCGTCACCGTCGATTTATAATGACACGAAGCGAGATGGCAGAGGACAATCGAAAATGCCTACGGGCCGATCGGTCATCACGGAGGTCGGTGACTTTGGGGTCCTCTGAGTCCCAAGAGATCGTGGCGAGATTCCGGACCATCTGCGGGATACTTGCAAGGAACGGGTCCTCATCACCACACCAACGTGGAAGGACTGACGAAAGAAGCGAAGGCGCTATTGTGGACAGTAACTTTCGAGAAGTTCACTATTCCGAATAACATGTGGCACGCGGCGGCGGCGGACGGCGATGCTCACGATGGGTAAATCGTGGAGGACCTTCAAGAGCATTCTTGTCACGGCACGTGAACACGGTCAAACGCCTTCAGCAAAGACAAATTCTTGACGCGGAAGCATGGGACACCTTTGTGGCTATGAAAACGACGGCCGAATTTAAGGAGCAAAGTCGCGCACAAAGCTCTCGAGACATCGAAACACTCACCAAGACAGACTTCGGCACCGGCTGATGCAGCGGTAAATCGAGGAATGGGCGGCGAGAAGGAGAACCCGCTTCGATGTCACGCACTCCGCGTTCCCTAAGCCGTTAAAAGCGAGGGCACAAGTCTCGTCTTCAGCAACATCTCCTTCACAAACCCGCAGACTGTGAAGTGTCCCAGCGTGTGGTAAATATGTCGAACTACTAAGTTGTTAATAAGTCCATCACTTCATAGTGCCTATAATAACATGATGACCTCTTGCGGCGTGACTTGATCGCCTAAGCTTCCCAAGGCTCCTTCCATGCGCATAGGAGAATGATATACTATCTACTGCCTTGGGAAACAAGGAGCACCTGGTCGCACGCGAGGCTTTGGGGTTAACGTGCCTTGGAGTCATGGATTCGCGGACGACTCATGCACGATAGGACTAGGAAGAGATCCAAGGCGAGCACGACAACCGGTTAGTACAGATGATTACTAACCAATTTCAAGTAGAGATGGCAAGATTATGCGAGTCAAATGGATATACTCATGAGCGGTGTCGCAAGCCACCCCCGCTAATTCGGGAGGCGATCCTCCTCGACGTCGGAGTAGCGTCGCGTCGCAAGATAATTGTGAACATGACGACGTCCGATTCCGATAGACGACATCAAGGTAACGTACATCTATGGATCGCACCAAAGATAGACCTATAGGGCGCCTTAGCTAATTGCGTATCATTTTGTAGGAGCCGACGCCTGTAAGCTCCAAGTGAGGATGGATGGGTCCTTTGTATTGAGGCACGGGGATGGTGTATCCATACGAGGAAGGGCGAAGACGGACGGTGCCCGGTAGCGCCGCGGTTACGCCAGGTCCGGTGGATATGGTACATGTTAATTTCGAGCCGTCCCGAAGATTTGCCCGAACGAAGAGATCACAACACTAGGGATGCCGTCCTCTCTTTTATCTAGTGGCCCAAGAAGGACATCGCATACGACCCGATAGTGCCGCGATCCGACACGACCATTCCTCTCCAACGGACCCTCGATGACTCCACCTCATGTTTAGCCTCATAAGGCCACCTCTTGATTCCCGTGGAGAAGACGCCAAGGAACAACAAAAGCGTGCGCCCGATCCGTTCGAGTCATCTCACAAGAAGACGCCGCCAATCGCTAAGGCCAAATCAAAATCCACAAACGTTAAGCGCCTCCCAAGTCCGGAAGTCCGCGATACCGGGAACTACATCATCGGAAAACCATTGTGCTCCGATGCAAGATAATCTGCACGCCGATATGCTTGTCGGGGCTTTGCATGCCCGGTACTTGGCGAAGACCCAAAAGAAGGGTGCGATCATCGAATCACCGTCATATACGAGGATAAGCATTTCTTCAACGGACGAGGTACTTCGTCGTGGGCTTCAATGACTTATTTCAACTATTCAACCTCGTTGGCCTCGACATCTCGCTTCTCACGATGTTGGACAACGTAGTCGCATAATCAAGTTCTACATTCATGTAATACCAATAAATATCACAACTCATTGCTTATGTATAGATACATCTTTGAAAAATGTCCGGAATGGAAAGAACCAAGGGTTTCCTCGACCCACATGTGGTATCGTTGCAAACCATCCAACAAGACTCCTCCTTCGCCGAGAAATACATAACGAGGTCATTGCTTCGTCGGATTTAACATGAAGTACATAGTGGTGCCCTACAACCGGGGGTAAGTGTCACTACTTGCTATACAAATTTCATTTGTACTTTATACGCAAAGACGAACTTAGGTTTAATGACTATAGCGACATACATGAGTAGGTACCATCGGATCCTTTTAGTTATTATACCCAAGAGGAACCATGTGATATACCTTGATTCCCTAAACCGCAACAAGCACGACTTCAAAGACTCTAAGAGGAATACTGAGAGGTATGCTCATTTCCTCCTTACATAACTCTATTGTAGTCTTCATTCGTTTGAAATGGCCGAGGATAACCTTTTCGAATCATGTAGGTCGTTCATCAATTATGTTGCCAACAAAGGAATATACAATGGAAAGAGCGCCCAACTAACACACGGGATGGATTTTCCCAGACGCTACAACACTATAATCCTATATCATACTTCATAATAACGCGTCTCGAACTGACTATACCTATATATGTAATTCTATTTTTGCAGTGCCGCCAGCAAAAAGATGATGAGTTATGTGCAATCTACGTCTGCTATCATATGCGACTAATCCTTCTGACTAGGAAGAAGGATCCCGAGGTTTGTCAATCTCGAAATAATTATTTCCTAATTATAAATTTAAATATATATATCTTACCACTTTACTCTTGCTAGTGGCGGGCCTTGAATTTACAATGTGATTCACTCGTTGCGAAGAGATCAAGGACATTCGAGGAAGCTCTGCGCCTTTATCAACACAGAAATCATTAACGACAACGGAGAGTTTCACTCCGTCGCCAACCCAGAGCATCACCCCACTAAAACCTCTCAACGCAAACAATTGTAATCTAGTTGTAACTATAGCGACAATACTTGAACAAATGCGGATCTTTTGTAATTTATTTTGAGTAATGATCACTTTGAGTTGTCATGGCTCCTTGAATCTGCTTTTGTGAATGCTTGAATCTGTTTCTGTGAATGCTTGTTTTCAGAGGGCATGGCTAGCAATTCCTGAGGCTAGCCAGGAAAACACCAAATTGTGGGCAGGGGGTACGAGCTATCACAGACGGTTTTACGTTAAAACCGTCTGTGAAGTCAAGTATCACAGAGCGGTTTGAGCAAAAAACCGTGCAGTGATAGGAGAATATCACGAGCGGTTCTAAATAAAACCGTCAGTGATAGGAGAATATCACGAGCGGTTCTACAAAAAGCCGTCTGTGATATTCGTAAATCACGCGGTTTTATTTAGAACCGCTCGTGATATTCTCCTATCACGAGCGGTTTTATTTAGAACCGCTCGTGATATTCTCCTATCACGAGCGGTTTTACATTCAAACCGCTCATGATACTTGACTTCCTGACGGTTTTTAATAAAACCGCTCAGTGATATTTCGTATCACGCACGGTTTTGTACCGTCGGTGATAATATCCTGTTATCACAGACCAACAAACATAGACAGTTCAGAAACCGTCTGTGATGTCGGTTCCTGTAGTAGTGCACACCAGGAGCTGTAGGACCGAAAAGGCGACTTGAGGGGGGTGAATAGGAGCTCAAAAATCTTTTTCACTTTGATTTGATTCAATGCTATTTTCACTCCAATAGCTACAAGAGCTATGAAGATCAATAAACAAGTGTAGCGGAAACCTTGTATTGAATTCTAATCAAAACCCCCCAAACACAGCAATCAAAAACACAAAGAGTGCTGAAGATAGGGAAATCAGTAATACCTCTGTATATGGGCGTTATTACCAGATATCGGTAATACATCTGTTTAAGGGCGGTACTACCGATTTTACTGGAACTCAGCCTGAACAAAAACAAAATTGACACAACTTTTGATCTACAACTCCAATCTTCATGAGACTTGAAACATAACCTCTCTAGGATGTCAGGAACCTATTCCAACCAAGGATCGTGAAGATCATTGCGAAAGTTCTAACCTTTTTCAGTTTGAGCAAAGTTCAATTCAAAACCGAGTCAAAAAGCAAAACATGATCTAAATCTTGCTCGTGGGTTATGGATGATCAAGATGATCTTAGATGGTCTCCCACAAGTTACAGCAAGCAAGATCAACATCCAGATTCAAGAAAAAACTAATGAAACATCAAAAGTACCAAAACATCAAAATAGGGAGCAAGAACAAAAGAGACTAATCTTTGGGAATTTGCTTGGATTGATTTGAGATTGGAGATTGATGTTTACAACCACTCCATCTTGGAGAACACAACTCAATACAAGAGCACTCAATCAATCTCTAGAACCCTAGCTCTCCTTTTCCTCTCTAAAACCCTAAAACCAACTAGGGTTTCTCTCAATGAAGTGCTTGGGGGTTGCTGGACAGCACCCTCTCCTATTTATAGTGGAGGCTAGCTTCTAGAAGACTATACCCATTGGGCACCCGTTAAGCCCACTAACAAACGGGTTTAACTCACGTACGCATTTTAAAGCGTAGTCTTCATCTTCACTTGACCTAAACCGCTTCTCCTTGCGTCGTCTTGCGCCGCGGTTTAGCCCAAGGTCACCAAGGTGGTATTTGGTGAAATTACCAAAATACCTCTTCTTGATCTTTCTCCGAAGACCAAGTCCAATCATGGTGAAGCAATCGCCTACTTCGCCACGTGTAGGTTGATCAACGGCTCTCACATGTCGGCATGTCTCTCCCATCCGGCTCCTGCCGAAACCACCAAGGCACTTGCACCAACCCCCGCGCCGCTTGATCCAACCAGTCGCATCAAACTGCCCGTTCGATCACCCTTGTCTATTCTGCACCACACTTGAGTCTCCTGACCTCACCCGACATCCTTGATCATTCTAGACCTCAGCTCTCCAATCTTAGTCCCGATCATCCTCGTCGTCGACCGTCGTTGACCTGCAAGCCACCTGAACAACAATAGACCAAGAAATCGTTTCCGGTAATAAGTTCTTCACAACTTGACCCACGTTAGCCAAATCTTGCAATATGCAACACATATGCACTGATAAACATGAACTTGACCTAACTCAAATCAAATTCTCCAAGAGAATCGACAATCAGCACATAAGCGGTAACACCGCCATATAAACCTCGGTACTACTACCCTACGGTAATACCGCGCAAAACACTGCGGTCTTACCGCTCCTCGGAGAAACCCAAATTCTCCCAAAACATCTCCTTTGAAAATTCCATACCGCCATGAACCAAACGGTACTACCGGACTTTGGTAATACCGATTCTCAACTGCGGTATTATCGTTTCACAGAAAACGCTCGAAAGCCTTAGAACCGAACGCCCTGCCACGTGGATGGCCCAGATTCACGGGAACGTTCGGACCACACGTCCTAGCCATCCAATTTGGGCACTGTTCGGACGGTCCGAACGTCCCACTCGCTACGGATCGTCGGATCTCAATCGGACGTCCAAAAAGACCCTTTCACGATCGGACCACTTGACTTGTGGTAGTATCGCTCCACAGTAGCGGTCATACCGCACTGCGGTAATACCGCTATACACACGCGGTCATACCGCGCTGAGGTAATACCGTAATACAAAACCGATACTACCGATTATCCTGGCACTTTGCTGAACTTTGCTGAAAAACAGGAGATACAACAAACCTTTAAACCAATTGCCAATTGTATCATCACCTAAGATTATGAGCATATCCCCATGATATCCACAATCTCCCCCTTGATGAACACATTGGCAATTTCCTAAAAATGTAAGTTTTGAGGTTTGAAAGCAAAAGAAATCAGTTTTTCGCGCAAAGGCACAAGTCAAGAGAAAACAATGGAAATGACCAAGTTGGCTTCAGAAAGGTTTCAGCAAGGGAGATAAGGCAGAAGAAGTCAAGAACGCTTCAAATTCCAGAAACGAGTTGAAAATCTCACTTAAGGTCCATAAGAAAGAACAATTGTTCAATTTGACCTTAATCATGGTGAGGATCCAAGATTTGCAAATCAAGTTTAGAAATGACAAAAATCTCACGAAAATGCAAATGAGATGCCCCCCTTACTAAGATCATCAATTTTCTTAAAAATTTTATTTTCTCCCTATTTGACCAAAAAAACTCTAAAACACAATATTTTTACCAATCTTTCTCCCCCTTTGACAATGGATTCATCAAGGTGCAGGGAAGAAGATAGAGCATGACTGAAATGGAATGGCTACAATTTTTTAGTTTTAGCAAAAAGAGCCATGAAGATTATCCAAGAAGACTGTACAAGTAGTACACCAAGCCATATTATGCGAAGTAGCTATGTTTCATCATGACAAAGCATATATAGTAAAGCTAAAGCCAAATGAGCACTAATCTGAGATTAAATGAAATTTTAGCATGACAAGGTGCTCAAGATCATAGTTTAGCTAAAGGTATCCAAAAATGAGTCAAGCCACGTCTAAAAGCAAAATAGAGCCCAGAAGCTAGAACTGAGTCAATTTAGAGGCTATGAGTTCAAAAATGAATCAATTTGTTCAAGCACTTAGAATTCAGCACATTGAGCATTTGCATAGATTTATTTTTGGTTTTATCTTAGCAAAGCAAGTCCTGGACTAGGAGCCGTCCACAACCGCCCCCTAAGCTTCAACCAATTTTGATAATTTGTTTTCTTAGCATTGTGATAGATCTCAAGCCTTGCCGCGACCATCCCAAGCAATAAGCTTAAGAGAGTGGTCTAGGTTATCCAAAACTCCGCCTGAGTTCATGTCTAGTGCAATGGCAAGCCATCTCATGAGAAAGAATTGGTGAGATCAGTTTTTTTCGCACAGAAAAGCTCATTTTTCATTTGCTTGACTTAGGAACTAGCATAGCTCAATTCAGATCTCAAATTAGGTTCAAGACTCAATTTAGCCTATTTGACATGGCAAGGATCATAAGAAGATCACTATGGCAAAACTAATCACAAGATCCAACAAGTCATGTTTCAATTCAATTTTCTCACAGATAATAGAGCTAGCATGGCAAAAGCTAAGCTACACATGAAAAGCCATAAAAGAAATCTAGCAAACTAGCACAAGATATGGCAAGGTATAAAGTATGAAATCAAGTCATACAAGGATAATAATCAAAGCTCCATGAATTTATATCACAATGCAAGTTGCTGATTTTAAAATGCAATATGATACAATGAATGCAAAAGAGAAAACTCCCCCTCAAAACAGGCCAACAGGACTAATAACCCCCAACTCTCCCCGTAAAGAAGCAAAACGAGAAGAATCAAGAGCCTTAGTGAAAATATCCGCAACCTGCTGCTCAAACTCTGCAAAGTGAAGCACAACATCACCCTTTTCCACATGGTCTCTAAGAAAATGATATCGAATGTCAATGTGCATGGTCCTAGAGTGTTGCACTGGGTTTTTAGCAATGTTTATGGCACTAGTATTGTCATAGAAGAGAGGAACACTATCCAAAGACAACCCATAATCCTGCAGAGTAGACAAGATCCAGAGAACCTGAGAGCAACTACTGGCTGCAGCTACATACTCTGCCTCGGTAGTGGATTGTGCAACAGAGGACTGCTTTCTAGATGACCAAGAGATAAGAGATGTGCCTAAGAAGTGACAGGTACCAGAAGTACTCTTCCTATCCACTCTATACCCCGCAAAATCAGCATCAGAAAAAAGCTTGAATGGAGAGAGCAGAATCAGAAGAATACCAGAGTACAAAATCAAGAGTGTCCTGAAGGTACCTGAAGATGCGACGCACTACTTAACGATGTGAGGCACGAGGGGAAGCCTGAAATCAAGCGCACAGACACACAACAAACTGTATGTCCGGCCTCGACGCCGTGAGGTAGAGAAGGGAGCCAATCATGCTGCGGTACTCCTTCTGGTCCACATGCTCTCCATCCTCATTAGGATCCAGTACGGTAGAAGTGGCAATGGGAGTAGACATTGGCTTGCTGCTTTCCATGTCGAAGCGCCGAAGGTCTTTTGTGTACTTGCTTTGATGAATGAAGGTACCTTCTTTGAGTTGCTTGACTTGAAGACTAAGGAAGAAAGTCAGTTCACCCATCATGCTCATCTCGAATTCTCTGCTCATAGAATCTAAAAATCTGGACACCAAAGTATGAGAAGAACCATCGAATATGATGTCATCCACATAAATCTGAACCAGTAAGAAATCACTACCATGCCTGAGAGTGAACAAGGTTTTATCTACCATTCCTATTTTGAATTCATTTTTAAGTAAGAAACTCTTAAGCCTATCATACCAAGCTCTAGGGGCTTGCTTCAATCCATACAATGCTTTAAAGAGCTTAAACACATGGTTTGGGAGTTTGGAATTTTCAAAACCAGGGGGTTGCTTGACAAAGACCTCTTCTTCTATAAAACTATTAAGGAAAGCACTCTTGACATCTATTTGAAAAAGCTTAAAGCCCTTAGATGTCGCGAAAGCTAGTAATATCCGAATGGTTTCTAATCTAGCTACAGGAGTAAAGGTCTCTTCAAAGTCTAAGCCTTCTACCTGGGAATATCCTTGAGCTACAAGCCTAGCCTTGTTGCGAACTACCAACCCATCCTCATTTTGCTTATTTTTAAAAATCCATTTTGTTCCAATAACATTTTGATTAGGTGGAGGTTCAACTAAGGTCCAAACTTGATTTGTTTCAAAATTTTCAAGCTCTTCATGCATGGAATTGACCCAAGAGGAATCAGATAAAGCATGGGTGACATCTCGGGGTTCAAAAGATGCAACAAAAGCAGAATGTGCATGAGAATCTAGAGAGATAAATCTGGAGCGAGTAACTCGCTCATGGAGATCCCCAATTATCTGCTCAGTTGGGTGTTGTCGCTGAATATGAAGAGGAGGTCCTGGTGCAGATATGGCCTCTACCTCATGGGTTGTGGAGGTAGGAGTAGAGCCACTCGAATCGCCGGTGAAAATAGGAGGAGGCTGCTCAGCTGAAGCTGGAGAAGTAGAAGTAGGCTCTCCAACCATCTCAGAGATGACTGGAGGATGGATTGGACCTTCATCCTCTATGTTAGAGTCATCGTCGACGAAGATGCTTTCTCGAATATCAAGAACCTGTGTACCTGCAGCATCGGGTCTAGTACCAAGACTAGCCTCATCAAAAGTCACTTCACAAGTCTCAACAATTTTGTTAGTATCCAAATTAAATACACGATAGCCATGAGAATGAGCAGAATATCTAAGAAAAATGCCATCATAACATCTTGATTCAAATTTGTCCAAGTTACCATGTTTAAGAATGAAGCACTTGTAACCAAAAATCTTGAAATGAGAGACTTTAGGCCTATGACCAAATCTAAACTCAAAAGAAGTCTTTCCTATGATAGATCTCAAGAACACCCTGTGGGACACATAACAAGTAGTAGAAATTGCTTCAGCCCAAAACCTCCTAGGTGTGCTATGCTCATCTAGCATGGTCCTAGCCATCTCTACAAGGGTCTTGTTCTTCCTCTCTACAATCCCATTCTCGCTGGGGAACTCTAGGTGAAGAGAACTAGTGCTCAAGTCCTCTCTCAGTGCAGAAAGTGGCAAAGAAAGAGTTCTTGAATTATGTGCCATTGTCACTTCTAATGGTCCTCAAAGCTCCAGGAAGGTCAACAGCTAGTCTAAGAGCCAACTCTCTAAAACAGCCAAAAGCCTCATCCTTATAAACCAGAAAATATACCCAAGAATACCTGGAGAAGTCATCCACAATCACAAGCACATACCACTTCCCTCCTACAGATTGAACTCTAGAGGGGCCAACCGTGTCTAAGTGCAAGAGCTGACCAGGTCCATCAGTCATGACTAAAGTAAGAGGTGGATGAGAAACAGAAACCATCTTACCATGTCTACAGGGAGTGCACACAAGGTCTCTAACAATCTTAAGCTTAGGCAAACCTCTAATCAAATCTTTGCTACTGATTCTGGTCAAATGATCGAAGCCTATATGTCCAAGCCTACGGTGCCACAACACTAGATCATGAGAGTCTAAAGCCACAAGACACTTAGGGCTGGAAGAAGAAGAGATACTGAAATCAGCACTAAAGATCTTCTCAAACCTAGAGATCCCAAAGACACGCTCACCCGAAGAGTCTAGTACTCTACACTCACCACTCTTGAACCTCACTTCTAGATCCTCATCAAGAAGCTGAGAAACAGATAGCAAATTATACCTCAGCTTACTTACCAAAGCGACGTCCTTAAGCATGAAGTTGTTGTTGACGCGCACTGTGCCCTTGGCTGTCACGGTCCCAGTAGAAGCATCCCCAAATGTGATCAACTCGTTGCCGGATGCATGTGTGAGGGAGGAGAACCATCTAGAATCTCCAATCATGTGTCGAGAACACCCAAAGTCAACAAGCCATATGTCCTCCTTCCTCGCACGACGGACCTACAGGGCATAAGCAGGGAACATCTGTGCCTCAGTACTGGGGTTAGTGATAAAACACTTGGGATTCCAGTACTGAGCCATATGATGCTTAGGAACAACAGAAGAAGCAGCAATAAAATGGTTAGTGGGATAATCATAAGAATGCACACGTGAAACACCTAGACCTCTCCGAATCGACCTACCAAAAGGTCGGTACTCCCCCTGTCTAGATGCTACCCGTGGTCTCTCCTCACGATATTCTAACCCAAAATATTGCCTAGAGTCACCAAAAGAGTTAAAGAAGTCATCACGAACCTAGGCTTATGTCTAGTAGGAAAGATAGGCTGTCTGGCTCTAGAGACAGTAGAAGGTAAAGTAACTCCTCTAATGGATCTCAAAGCACGCACTCTCTCCTTCCTCTCACTCTTAGCTCTACGAAAGTAGAACTCAACTATGTGGCCATCCTTCTTGCAGAAGATGCAATGATACTTGACCTTTTGAGAGGTCTGATTTGCTGAGTTAGAAGCATTTGTCTTGCTAGAAGGGGTTTGGGCAAAACATGCAGATCCTGCAGATCTAAAAACTACCTTAGATGGCTCAGGGAGTTCTACCTCAAACACTCCACTCTCAACAGCTCTCACAACCTTAGGTTGGTGGTTCTTGAAATACTCTAGGGAATAAAAACCTAGACCACTCTTCTTCACACTAACCTTAGATTGGTCAAGGATCATGTTAAGGTTCTTCTTCCCACTAGAGAATCTCTCAAGAGTGTTTTTGAGGTTATCATTTTCTTTGGCTAGGTCCTTACAGGTGACACACCTATTTGACTTGATTGTCCTAACAAGCTTTTCTTTAACAAGAGCTACCTCAACCTTTAAAGCCTCACAAGACACACAAGAAGTATTCTCAATCCTACTCACTTGCTCTTTGAATTTGACTCTAAATGCCTCTTGTATCTCATCTAAATGTGTCCCAATTTCAGTACAAAAAGCACAAGAAGCAAAATCAACAACTTTCTTGGAAGCAGTCATGGACATGGATTGTTCAATTTTAGATTTCTCCTCTAGAGTCTTATTCAAAGCATCATTCTCAACTGTGAGTTTATAACAACTTTCACATGAGGTAGTCTTAGAATGAAGAACCATTTCAATCATTTCTTTCATTTTAATTTTATTATCCTCACAATGAGAACAAGTGTGACTAGCATCAAATTTCAGCAATTCTTTTGTAGCACTATCTAACTTCAATTCAAGCAAAGCACAATTTGAGCAAGGTGAAGGAATAGCATCTACAACAGTCACATCTAGAGCAATAGCATCCATGCAAGTAGGACTAGATTTAAGAGATTCTAGTTCATCTAGAGCATCTTTAAGTTGATTTGCAATAGAGGAATGAGCAGATTTCTGTTTGGTCAATTCATCATGCAAGCTAGAGCAAGAATCACAACCATCAACAGGATTAATGGATTTGAGCCTAACCACTTCTAGGTTCAAGTTGTCAATCATGATATCCTGTTTCTTAATCATTTTAGCTTGCCTTTTCAGATTTCATTCAGCAACAACCAAAGCACGTTTCATTTCATTTGGTGAGGGGCATACCTCGTTGGGATCGCTGAAGAGCTCGTCGTCATTGGAGGAGTCGATGTCGTGGTTGTCCTTAGCCATGAAGCACATGCTGGTGAAGTCCTGGGCTTTCTTCTTGCCATGGAAATCAACATCGTCGTCCTCCGTCCCCGAGTCCACATCGCTCATATCAACATTCTCAAGAACGGCAAGGACCCGGTTGACAAACTTCCTGTAGTTGGGCTTCTTAGCTTTCTCATCCCGAGCTTGAGGACGCCTCCGGAAGTCCTCCTCCTCCTTGCCCTTTAGCTTGGGGCATTTGTCCCGAATGTGGTTTGGCTCACCACACTCAAAGCAGGTAACAGGGCCACCTCTCCTTCTGCTCCTCACCTTGTTGTAGGCTCTCATGAATTTTGTAGATAGGAGGGCTAAGTCATCCTCAGGTAGCTTCTCTAGCTGCTCATCACTCAAAGAGTGTAAAGCGGACAATGAAAACCCAGATGAGCCAAAGTCCAAAGAATCAGAAGAACTACCCTTAGATGGGTCAACCACTAAAGCCATCGACTCTGTCTTGGGGAGACGCAAGATGAAGTCAATCTCATGTGTCTTCAACCTCGAGTAGAGCTTATCCATGGTAAGCTCACTCATGACAGTGTTGTCATTAATGGAAGTGATTTTCATCCCCAGACTTTCACAGCAAGAGCACCCAAGAGCTGACGTGCATTTTCAGATTCAGTGAACACAAGATCCACAGCACGTAAGTCATGAAGGATTTTTGAGAATCTTCCCCACAACTCATCCAAAGATTCACTAGGCCTTTATTCGATCTTTGAGTATTCTTTCATAAGTTGGTTCTATCTCACTTCCTTGATCGTAGTAGAGCCCTCGTGGTAATCACAGAGGGTCTTCCAGATCTCATGAGCAGACTTCAAATGAGAAATACACTCAAACTCAGATCGACTAAGCTCTTGAATCAAGAAGTTTCGAGTCTTGCTATTTGCCTCCACATCTGAGTGATCACATCGTCATTGGCTAGCACAACATAAGGATTTTTGACCTTAAGCCAAATTACGTGCCCTTGAGCCTCGATGTAGGCATGCATGCGAGCCTTCCAGTAAGCAAAATCGACTCCATCAAACACCGGTGGTTTGGTGGAATACTTGTCAGACGCTATGGCTCCAAAGACCGGTTAAGATCTATGAGAAGAGCTAACCGGGCTCTGATACCACTTGTAGGACCGGAAAGGCGACTAGAGGGGGGGTGAATAGGAGCTCAAAAATCTTTTTTCGCTTTGATTTGATTCAATGCTATTTTCACTCCAATAGCTACAAGAACTATGAAGATCAATAAACAAGCGTAGCGGAAGCCTTGTATTGAATTCTAATCAAAATCCCCCAAACACAACAATCAAAAACACAAAGAGTGCTGAAGACAGGAAAATCGGTAATACCTCTGTATATGGGCGGTATTACTAGATATCGGTAATACCTCTGTTTAAGGGCGGTACTACCGATTTTATTGGAACTCAGCCCGAACCAAAACAAAATTGACACAACTTTTGATCTACAACTCCAATCTTCATGAGACTTGAAACATAACCTCTCTAGGATGTCAGGAATCTATTCCAACCAAGGATCGTGAAGATCATTGTGAAAGTTCTGACCTTTTTCAGTTTGAGCAAAGTTTGATTCAAAATCGAGTCAAAAAGCAAAACATGATCTAAATCTTGCTCGTGGGTTATGGATGATCAAGATGATCTTAGATGGTCTCCCACAAGTCACAGCAAGCAAGATCAACATCCAGATTCAAGAAAAAACTGATGAAACATCAAAATAGGGAGCAAGAACAAAAGAGACTCATCTTTGGGAATTTGCTTGGATTGATTTGAGATTGGAGATTGATGTTTACAGCCACTCCATCTTGGAGGACACAACTCAATACAAGAGCACTCACTCAATGAATCCCTAGAACCCTAGCTCTCCTCTTCCTCTCTAAAACCCTAAAACCAACTAGGGTTTCTCTCAATGAAGTGCTTGGGGGCTGCTGAACTGCACCCTCTCCTATTTATAGTGGAGGCTAGCTTCTAGAAGACTATACACATTGGGCACCTGTTAAGCCCACTAACAAACGGGTTTAACTTACGCACGCATTTTAAAGCATCATCTTCATCTTCACTTGACCTAAACCGGTTCTCCTTGTGTCATCTTGCGCCGCGATTTAGCCCAAGGTTACCAAGGCGGTATTTGGTGAAATTATCAAAATACCCCTTCTTGATCTTTCTCCGAAGACCAAGTCCAATCATGGTGAAGCAATCACCTACTTCGCCATGTGTAGGTTGATCAACGACTCTCATCATGTTGGCAAGTCTCCCATTCGGCTCTTGCCGAAACCACCAAGGCACTTCACCGACCTCCGCACCGCTTGATCCAACTAGTCGCATCGAACTGCCCGTTCGATCACCCTTGTCCATTCTGCGCCACGCTTGAGTCTCCTAACCTCACCCAGCATCCTTGATCGTTCTGGACCTCAGCTCTCCAAGCTTAGTCCCGATCATCCTCGCCGTCGACCGTCGTTGACCTGCAAGCCACCTGCACAGCAATAGACCAAGAAATCATTTCTGGGAACAAGTTCTTCACAACTTGACCCACGTTAGCCAAATCATGCAATATGCAACACATATGCACTGATAAACATGAACTTGACCAAACCCAAATCAAATTCTCCAAGAGAATCGACAATCAGCACATAAGCGGTAACACCGCCATATAGACCCCGGTACTACCGCCTACGGTAATACCGCGCAAAACACTGTGGTCTTACCGCTCCTTGGAGAAACCCAAAATCTCCCAAAACATCTCCTCTAGAAATTCCATACCGCCATGAACCAAACGGTACTACCGAACTGTGGTCCCACGGCCTTTAAGTGCACAGTGCACCATCCTATGGACTGCGCACCGTGCGCGACCTTCGATCTACACACTATCGTGTGGACCAAGTCACTGACAAATGGACCCCACACGTCGGAATAATGAAAATCAGAAGAAAATAGAAAATATGTTTTAGTTTTGAGGAAATACGCTTTCTCTTTTGGAAAGCGTAAACCTCAGTAAGTCTAGAGGAGAATACGTTTTCCTTAGTGGAAAGGGTAAACCTCATTAGAACGTATGCGAGAATACACTTTCTCTTCTGGAAAGCATAAAACACGGAAAATGCGCCATCGACGTCATCTTTTCTTTTTCCAAGATTTTTCAAATCGAACCAAATTGAAACTTTAATAACTTTTGCATAAAACTCCAAATTGAATTATTTTTGTTTATAAATTCATCTAAAAACATGCTCTACCAGAATATATACAAATATTTGAGTTTGGTTACTGTTAAATTTATTGGTATTATTTAATTCGTTTCCGGCTCTTTTTGGATTAGACGTTGATTGCTCTAGCGAATATTTCGGCGACCAACCATCCTCATATTCAAAACAACAAGAGCAAGGCAAGAACCTCCTTTGATCATATTGATCCCATTATTTTACTTACTGTATTTTGTTTTGCAAAATCTATTATGCATGCATGTATGTTTGGTATGAAAATGCTATGTTTGGGAAGTCGGTAGTTTTAAATCCTATTCGGTGCATATATCTCCTTGAAATATTGATTCTCATACTGTTATAGCCATTAGGTTATGGGTTAGACAATATATAATATCATTTGGGAATTTTGAGTGCGATTATCGCACAACTACTTACTAGAGCGACAGATTTTCCCAAAAAGTTATAAAAGGACAATATGATAAATGTGAGTTTGAGAGATTTATGAAAAATGTCCAAATGGTGTACCTCTATTATTTTTCATAAAAATAAAAATGCAAAACCTAGTTTTGGACAAGGGCGAGTTATAATATATTTTGAGAAGAGTGGGGGGGTACCTCACTAGTAGATAGGGGGAGATTCTCGCTCAGGTCAATTAAGGACCGAACACTAGCAACTCCAATCTAAGACCAAACGTACAACCATATATGCTAGTATGAGATAGCCTTAGCTAATTAAGTCATTAAAAACTAGCCTTGCACGTAGGTAGGCCGTAGAGTACGGACATGACCGGTGTAGGCATGTTCGAAGGGACTCCTTCACCACTGTGTTGGGCACAAAGCTTGTCGACACAACTGCGAATGCCTCACTAAGACGGTGGTGTCCCCGGGTGAATTGAGGATAAACATTCGCTGGGCTAGTCCAAGGGTAGGACCAGATGATGGGCTAGTCTAGATCAAGGGATAGGACTAGATGATGTAAAGGCTTTTCATTGATATCAATATTATGCTTATTTGGATGTTCTGCATGTGATTAATGACAAATCTAATTGTGAGACTAACACTTTCATTGATATACATATTGTGTAGTCTTATTTGGATATAAAGGTGCATAGTTAATTTATTCATATGAGTATATGAGACTTGTGTAGTTCATATATTCTTGGATGTATTTAACTTGTGTAGTTAATATATTCATATGAGTATATATATAACTTGTGTAGTTCGTATATACTCATATCCTTGAATATATTTAACTTGTGTAGTTAATATATTCATGTGAGTATATATAATTTGTGTAGTTTATATATGCTCATATTCTTGAATATATATAACTTATGTAGTTAGTATATTCAAGTGTGTATATATGACTTGTGTAGTCTATATACACTTATATGTGAGTATAACATAACTTGTGTAGTTTATGTGTGCTCACATATTGTTGAATATGCTTAACTTATGTAGTTAATCTATTCATAAGAGTGTATAAGACTTGTGTAGTCTATATATACTTATATGTGAGTAGAACATAACTTGTGTAGTTCATGTGTACTCACATATCTTTGAATATGTTTAACTTGTGTAGTTAATATATTCATATGAGTATATGAGACTTATGTAGTTCATATATGCTCATGTATTCTTGAGTTAATACGACTTGTGTAATTCAGATACACTCATGTTGAGTATATATAACTTATGTAGTACTTATATACTCATACCAAACTCTATTCAATTATTTGCTATTGAAGTGGTTATCATCAATTACCAATGAGAGAAAGATTGTGGTATCTTGTCCCGCCATTATGAGTTAATGGTATGTTGTGGTAATTAATGATAATCATATTGTGGAACTAACATTTTCCATGAGTTGGATGAATAGGTTATGTTCGGTGGTTGATGACTTAGGATGACATCATGTGTTGATAGTCATCAAGTCAAGAAGAGATGATCATGTGTTGATCATCAAGTCAAGTGAAGACCCATCATGAGTTGATGGATGTTAAGTGAAGAGTGCATCATGTGTTGATGCATATCAAGACTCGGGATGGAAGATGTCATCATGTGTTGATGAGCATCAAGTCAAGATCCTCAAGTAAAGCTTCATCATGTGTTGATGAAGGTCAAGTAAGGATGCATCATGAGTTGATGCATATCAAGTCAATGACCGGACTTGAAGCAAGGATGTGCGTCATCAAGCTTCAAGTGTTTGCGCAAGGCAAAGGTATGACTAGCTAGGGCTAAGGATTTGTTCCTAATCTTTTACCGGTCTTGGTGTTTGGTTGGATGACCGGATTGCTAGTATAGGTTTGCCGTACTATTAAGAGGGGTCTTTGACTAGTAGCTTGAGTTTGTCATGTGTTGATAGCTCATTGTGTTTGCTCTAGCTCACTTTAACATGTTGCCAATATTTGTGAATGTGTTTTACAAATAGTTGTGGCTCATGGTTAATCCTTGTAGCATGTGACTTAAGTTTGCGAATGCGTTTTGCAAATGGTGTAAGTCCATGTACCTTATTCCTTGTGGTGTGATTCTAAAAGTGTGCAAATGTGTTTTGCAACTTGTTGAGAATCTCACTTAAGCCCTTGTGTGCATTGCGCATCAAATTAGCAAATGTGTTTTGCAATTTGAGTTGAAGCGAATGCAATCTGTGTTTTCTCAGGAAAATCGGATGAACCGACGTGTAATGTGCGGTACGACCGGGATGCGGTCATACCGGCGATTATCTGGCAGATCGACTTTTCTTGAGCATGTGTTGCTCTGGGTGTGGAGCGGTAGTACCGGCGTGTACTGAGCGGTACGACCGTAGGCCGGTCGTTCCGATTATTTGTTAGCGGTTCAGTTTTTCCAGAGAAGATGCATTTGTTGCTCATCTTTGTTTTGAGAAACCCTTGGAGCGGTACGACCGCAGGTGTTTGGGCGGTACGACCGCGATGCGGTTCGACCGCTTTCTTGGTGCGGTTGTAAAATTCTAGAACAGTTGTTCGTGGGACTTAGCCGCTTTTGGCGCTCCTTTGTGGAGCGGTACGACCGCAGGTGTTTGTGCGGTTGTACCGATTGGTGCGGTACGACCGGGCCTTAGTTGGCGGTTGTACCGATTTGGTGACCAACGGCTAGTTTTATAGCCGTTGGAGGAAGGGCGGTACGACCGGCCCTGTAACGCTGGCGTTCGATTTCCTAACTTTTTCAAGCAGACTTTGTCCCAACGGCTAGTTTTTGTGTGTGGGCTATAAATACCCACCTTGGCCGTGTGAGGGAGAGTTGCTGGTGCCCCATTGAGTTCCTTTGAGCTAGTGCAAGCCCTCTCACACTCATTTGTGCATGTGTTGCACTTAGAGAGGTTGGAGAGGCAAATCCTATTGCATGTGTTGCATTAGGTTGTGAATTGTGTATCCATAGAGCTTTGGCACTTGATTGGTTCAAGTGAAAGTTGGAGTCTTGTTACTCTTGGTGTTTGCCGACACCTAGACGGCGTGGGCGTCGTGGTCCGGTGATCTTCTCAAGTGAAGCTTGTGAGAAGGCCGGTGTTTGTGAGTGGTGTGGTGCTCGCCATCTCCGGAGAGGAGGAAGGAGCAACCCTAGTGGAGCGAGGTGTTGGTTCGTTTGGAACCGGACCTTGCTAGAATTGAATTGCTCAAGTCATATGTTTAATTGATATATTCTTCAATAGACTTGTATTGTTGGCACACTTAGTTGAACCTAGTTGTTCTAGGATTTAATTGTGCAAAACCGTATTTGTATTAGCTTCCGTATAAAAATCGGTTTTAGCCAAAAGAATTTTAAAACCGCCTATTCACCCCCCTCTAGTCGGCCTCCTCGATCTTACACTAAGGTAGTGAGCGGTGACATCGACGGATGCCGAATAAACTAGAGAATTCGTGTAAAATAGGTAAAGCTGTATACCTCTATAGAGTATAAATCTATTTAAATAGCTATGCTCGCAGTCATGAGCGTGCTTAGTGCAGACGGTATGTGTTTAGTTTTGATTTTCAAAAACTATTTTATTGGAAAAACATGGGCAATAACTTGTGGGTTTTTATTTGAGTTAACTGCCATGTTATGGCTAAAAATGAAATGTTGTTGTTAAAATGAAATGTTATTGTCTTGTACCTCTTCATTCAATTGCTTTTAAACTTCCTCTTTAACAAATTACTACGTATTGATATTGCAAATAAAGATAGCTTTAAGCAAATAACTTGTAGAGTAGAGCATCATCCTTTGATAGCCTTGCACTTAAATAAACTTTGCGATACATTACAAGTCTTGTTGAGTATGCATTATACTCAATCTTGCTAATTTGTTGTTCAGAGTTTGAAGATGAGCTAACGCCCGACGATACATTCTTTGCCCCCGGAATCGGAGGGTTCGTTGATGGGTCTATCTAGGCCTTGTTTCTTGTCGGTTGCCTGAGGGTTAGATGGGCATGCCACTAGAATTTCTCTACTTTTATTACTTCTTCCGCTGCTACTTTTACTCTGTTGATACCTACTTTTATTTGGCTAGTCAGCCGTTGATGTAATAACTTTACACACTTAAGTTAAGTACCCTTTTGCTTTACTTTGTACATGTGAATGTATGGATGTGAATGCGAAATGTTCTAAATGTGTGTACTAGCCACTAATCATGAGACTAGTACAGTACATACATAGGGTCTTCGAGTATTCCACGTCCGAGGTCCGACAGCCTCAATCCGCATAGGATGAAGCCGAGGCGGCGTCGGGAGAGGGAGTCCGAGACAGGAGCTCGGGGCAGGGCGACAGACCAAGACAGAGGCGACATCCGCGGTGCTATCCTCGTGGTTGTTGTCGTCGCTCCCGTCATTGTCTACATCCTCGTGCGGTCTGATCACGGCGGCAGCGAAGGTCGGGGAGGGGAAGGGCTAGGGCGCGTTGTTGAGCGCCAGCGGTGCAGCCACCGGCTGCTGCTCCGTCTCCTGCCCATTAGGTTCCTCCTCGCTGGCGTGGAGGTCAACGTTGCCTGGACGCGTAGCCGCTAGGAGCGCAGAGAGTAGCTCATCACGCTCGAGCCACTTGATGTGGGCCCGCAGCACGATGGCCTCCGCCTCCACCTCAGCAAGACGTGCACGGAAGGAGGCGGCCTCGTTGCTCGCAGCCGCGGTGTGCGCGAGGAGGCGGCGCTCGGCGTCCATCCAAGAGGCGCAGTAGCCGGCGAAGATCTCAGTAGCGTGCACATCGCACTCGAAGCAGAGGAGGCGGGCTCGGGGCGGCGCCGATCCAGAATTAGAGGAGGTTCGGGGCGGGGAGTGATGGTAGCGGTGTGGGTCCGTACTAGTGGCCCAAGACGGCTTGGAGTTGCTTTATGGCCAGCGGCGATGCTAGCACACGCATCGAGCACGGCCGCACGGGCGAGGTGGCAAGCTCGGGAGCGACAGCTACTCGGGTACTCAGCGCAGTAGAGGACCAGTCGGTAGCGCTGGATCCGAGGCAGCCAAAGCAAAGCAGTGGTTCTGGAGCAGAGGACCGGTCGGCGGCACTACATCCAAGGCGGCCGAAGAAGAGCAGCGGTGGATCAAGCCAGGTGCTGCTTTGCTCGCTTCGTGTGCTCGCCCGAACCCTCCTATCCCGGCGCTGGAGCAGAGGACCCTCGCGATGCGGAGTTGGATCACGCGGAGGGGAAGAGGATGCAACACAACCGGGAGGAGGAGCTCGGGGCTGCATGGTGAAGATCTAGGAGCAGAGGAAGTGGCACGAAGTCAGGAGCAGAGGAAGAGAGAGGGGGGAGGCGGCGGACAGCGGCGACGGTCAGACGACGACGGCTGTGGCCTAAGGGCAGCGGCAATGAACAATGGGTTAGGGTTGGTGAGAGGAGAGAGAGCCATGTGCACTAATACCATGTTGGAATGAACCTTTGTTCTATTTCAATGGACCAAAGATTAAAATATATATGTTATAGGTGTAGATAAATATGCAAAGAACACTATATACAAGAGACATATCTAACAATCGACATGGTCTTTAAAACGTAACTTTGATCACTAATTTTTATTGTAATATTTTTATAAAGCACAACAAAATTATAATATTATAAAAGTACGTGTCGAGACAAATCCACCCATATCGAAATATTTAACAAGATATCGATAGCCAATATTTCGAAAGTTTAACCGCACATATTCTAAAACAACATGTATTTATGACTGGAGGGGTATCTTTCTTGCTTTGTTTCAACTCCAGAGACACTTTCATCATGTATGTACACAGGTGATCTAGCTACTGCCCGCTCATATATTTATTGCATAATCAACTCATCTTTCTTCAAGAGTTTTAGCCGCACCGATCCCATCTTTCTTGCTTCCTAGAAGATGCATGTGAGGTTCTCATGCTATCGCTCTCTCCCGGCTTCACAACATTGCATTGCATTGCAATGCAGGGGCCAAGGGCATATGACACGACCCCATCAAACTACTGCGACAGCGCAAGGGCGGCGACCACCTCGCGGAGAGCCTGAGCGGCGTCGCTGTAGCGCACCTTCATGACGGAGATGCTTCTGCTTGTCATCGCGTCGCCCAGCTGCCCAAGAGCAATCTCAAGTCAAATTAAACATCAAAGGCGTCCACAAAATTAACTAGCTGAGCTGACCCCCTTTGTATCATTGTCCAATTAGTTTATTGTGCGCAACAAGGACCAAACTACCAAACCTTGAGTTTTCCTTGTTTGACCATGACTAGTTTGCGCAGTTGCTGCATTGTAAATAGGATTAAAACGCAATTGGCATCTATTTATTGGATAATCTTAGTCAAGAACCATGACAACTTGCTAAAGGGGCAGAAGCATTGATCAGCAATTAATAGACATTTAGAAGATCTAACTGGTCTTTGTTGACCTGATGTTGTAAATAATGCACAGAAAAATAGGAACATGAGACACAAATTTTACATGAAAAACTCTTTCGGGGAAAACTACAGGTACACGAAGGCAATATCACTATATGAGGAAATATTTACAATAAAGTTAGGGAAAATTAGCTCAGTGACATCGCGTTCAGGCGTATTTAGAGGAATGACATTGCGTTCGTGAGGCACTGCAAAATAACATCGCGAAGACAAGAAATACTGCCGAATGACATCGCCGTCACATTCCGTCCGTTAGATTACTGTTCCGTTAGTTATTTCCGTTTGGCCAATTTTTAAATATAGAAAATGAGCTCAAAAAATTATTAATTTTTTTGTGGAACATCCTGATATAGTTTACTTGCTTGTGTATTTTTTTTCAAAATTTTATCCATTCCGATTTGTCCTCTAAAATTCATTAAAGTATACTATTTGTAGGACTTTTCTAATATAGAAAATGAGGTCCAAACATTATGATTTTTGTTTTTAGTAATTGATTTTTGTAGGTCCAAACGGAAGTAACTAACGGAACAGTAATCTAACGGACAGAATGTGACGGCGATGTCATTCGGTAGTATTTCTTGTCTTCGCGATGTTATTTTACAGTGCCTCATGAATGCAATGTCATTCCTCTAAATACGCCTAAACGCGATGTCACTGAGCTAATTTCCCCATAAAGTTATTTCTCTTCCTGTCAAGAGATGAGCACTTGGAGCGGAGGCGGAAGGGAAGAATCAATTTAGGGGGATGAGGACTACGTCGGGACACCGTGGTGGCCAGCGGCCAAGAGGAACCCTAGTCGCTGGAGGCCAGGAGGGAGGAAGGGACGGCGTGGATGAACAGTATGTGATGAACAGTCGCTATGAACAATGTGCACGGACAGTGGATGGCGCAAAGGGGATTGGGTAACTCCCAATCCTTTGCTGGTTTTTCTATTACTGCATATGCTCCTTATATAGGAGTACAATCCGAAATAGAAGGTTAATCCTTCCCTGGACTAGGACTATAACTCTTATCTGAAATAGAAGGCTAATCTTTCCCTGGACTAGGACTCTAACTCTTACTCTTCCTAATACAAATTTCCCTAATTGAAACCTTCCTAATTGCAACTGCCTAAAGCGATACATTGGACTCTTATGTAGCCTCTAGGGCCGGCTGCTCCTACGCCTTGTGGCGCCGACCGTAGGCGCAGCCCCACATGACATCTCTCCCTCCCTCGACGAACAGCTCGTCCTCGAGTTGAAAGGAGGGATAAGATTTCTTGAAATCCTAGACATCTTCCCAAGAAGTATCAGAGGCCGATGAATCCTGACACTGTATCAACACTTGCCACTTGTCACGAGCAAGACTGGCACACAGCGCCTTTAGAGGCGCTGGAATGACCCGCCCATGGAGAAGGGGTGGCACTGGGGTTTGTGACGCCGAGGGCACTCCGTCAAACTTCTTTAGAAAACCCACATGAAAGACATCATGGATGTGGGCCATCTTGGGAAGGTCCTGCTGATACGCCATGTCATTGATCTTGGTGATGATGCGATAAGGCCCAAAATAACAGGCCTAAGCTTCCCATGGCTAGCCCCAGGCAGAGAAGCAGGCGCCCGATGATGAAGGCGCAACCAAACCAAATCACCAACGTCAAAGTGTACGAAGCAATGATTTTGATCGTAGAATTTCTTGCAAAATTCTTGGGCATGAAGTAAGCAACTTCGAACATCTACCAAGAACAAATCGCGGTCCTGAAGTGCCTGATCAACTGCTGTGGTGTGCGCTGCTCCTGGCTCATAGTCCCGAAAAGAGGGGGGTCGAGCCCATACACCACGCGGAATGGCGTCGTCTTGAGGGTTGAATGATACGAAGTATTATAAATAAATTCCGCCCAAGGAAGCCATCGAACCCACTGTTGTGGCCGGTCTCTAGTCATGCAATGGAGGTACATAGCAATGATCTTGTTCACCACGTCAAATTGACCATCAGACTGTGGGTGATAAGCCGTACTCATGTTGAGGCTGGTATCACATTGAGCAAATAAGTCCTTCCAGAAATTCAAGGTGAATACTAGGTCCCTGTCGATCACCGTCAAAATGATAGATTTGTCGTCCACTTTCAGCAATCCCTCCCCAAAGTCCATGGGGTCCTCCGAAGTCGCCATGTGGAGGTGTGGGCCGGCGCTGGGTGGGTTGGCGCCGTGCCACACTATCGCCCATCCTTGCCGCTGGAAGCACATCGTCCTATGGTGGAAGTCCCAAGTGATGGGTCCTAGTGAACCTAACCACTGGACGCCAGTACGACGTCAAAGCCGCCCAACGGAATCGTGAGGAAATCGAGGATGAAATCTTCGTTGTCGATGGAGATGGGTGTTGCACGGAAGATGTCGTCGCTTGTCACATGGTCGCCGTTTGTGACTGCCACTGACAGTCCCGTGCGTGGCTTGAGGGATAACCCAACTCGTGCGACCAATTCGGCTGCTACAAAGCTGTGGGTTGACCCAGAGACCACCATGGCTAGCAGGTGGATGTTGTTGATGGTGATGGTCAGTTGCATCATCTGGGTTTTGCGGATGCCGGTGAGGGTGAGGAGGGAGATGGTGGCCGCCACCTCGGGTTCCTCTTCCTCGTTCTTCGAGTCGGGCTCCACCTGTAACGAAAAAATGTGCTTACAGAGTTTTTGATGTCTTGGGTGGAATTTTTTGTCATAGTTGTAGCAGAGTCCTTGACTTCGTCGTTCCTCCATCTCAGCAGGCGTTAGGCGCTTGAATGGGCGCTTGATGCTTGATGCGTCTGTCGACATCGTGGACGAGCGCGCCGCTCCGAATGCTCCGGCCGACGCGGCGCTCCCTGCAGGGGCGGGCGTCGAAGAGTTGGTGCTGCTAGCCGTCGGGTTTAGCCGTGCCGACGTCGGTTTGAATGGAGCTGGTTTTGGCGCAGCGGCCAGCCCTCCTGTGTCGCGTGGTAAGGTGGCCAGGCGTTCGTACGCCCGAGCTAGGTCCATGGCCTCCTTCAAGTCGTCGGGCTTCTGGAGCTCAACATGGGTTTGAGTGGCTCACCCAAACCTGCCGTGAACAGCATACGCTGTTGTTCATCGTCTAGCCAGCCAACGTGTGCTAACAACATCAAAAATTATTTAGTGAAGTCGTCCACCGTGCCAGTTCGGCGAAGCGCCGTAAACTCGCCTAAGGGATTGTGGCGGGTTAGCGCTCCATATCGCTGAGAGACTAAGTCAGTGAACTGTCGCCAGTTCGGTATGCCCTCCATGCGCTCTAGACGCATGTAACAGAGCTGTGCCACCCCTGTCAAGTGATACGTGGCCAGCCATACCTTGTCCTTAGTCAGCGTTTGCTGACCTTGGATGAATTGTTCATAGCGATTGATCCATGGAAGCGGGTCTTCCCGACCGTCAAATATCGGAAAAGTGAGCTTGGCGTAGCGTGGCGGATTTTGGGGGCCTCCTGCTTGCCCGAAATCACACCAGGGTGGAGGCTGGTATGGCCGAGGCAGAAGTCCCCAAGCCCCGTCCTGACCGCACGTGTGCACGGCCGCGGCCTCGGTGGCAATGGCGGTGGTAGTCGCTCGGGCTGCTGCATCCGCAGCAGTGGCGGTAGCAGAGGTTGCGACGTCTCATTTGTCCTGATCAACGGCACCCTCTTCACTATCCGGCTGGCCCTCCAGGCGTGCCAGCCGTTGGTCATGGCGGTGAAGATGGCTTCCAACTGCTGCAAGCTGACCGGCGTGAGTGTCGAGCCGATCCAAAATTTCAGGCAGCAGCTTGAGTTGGTTGCCGGTGTTCTCCTTGAACTTCATCATCATCTCCTTGAAGTTGTCGTCGAAACCCCCGCCGTTATCCATGGAAGAAGGAGCAACGGTTGAGTCTGATACCAAGATGTCAGGAGATGAGCGCTTGGAGTGGAGGTGGAAGGGAAGAATCAATTCAGGAGGATGAGGATTGCGTCGGGACGCCGTGGTGGGCGGCGGCCAGGAGGAACCCTCGTCGCCAACAGCGAACAGGGAGGATGGGACGGCGCGGATGAATAGTACGCGATGAACAATGCTCACGGACAGGGGATGGCGCAAAGGCGATTGGGTAACTCCAATCCTTTGCTGGTTTTTCTATTACTACATATGCTCCTTATATAGGAGTACAATCTGAAATAGAAGGTTAATTCTTCCCTAGACTAGGACTCTAACCCTTATCTGAAATAGAAGGTTAATCCTTACCTGTACTAGGACTCTAACTCTTACTCTTCCTAATACAAACTTCCCTAATTGAAACCTTTATAATTGCAACTGCCTAAGCGATATATTGGACTCTTATGCAGCCTCTAGGGCCGGCTGCTCCTGCGCCTTGTGGCGTCGGCCGTAGACGCGGCCCCACATGACACTTCCCTATGGACTATAAGGATATATTTATAATGGAACATGAAAGACTCTATGTAGGAGTAGAAGTATGAATTAAAGTGGAAAACGAAATTCGTATCACACTTAAACTCAATTTGTATCACACTCAAACTCAACGCCTGATGATGTGGGTGTGTGAGGCTGTTAAGCTTCTCAACCCTCAAGAGTATTATTCCTATATAAGCAAAAAAAAAGAGTATTATTCCCATCTACTATTACTAGAACAGTTGAACTTACTAACAGTGGCACCGGTGGTCCATAAACGATGACACAAAAAAGCCAAAACAAGGGCAATTTGAAGTAGAGTTAGCTCCCATGGACACAGTTTGTCAGAATTCAGGAACCGCATCCACATTAAGAGACTGCTGAATTTGCTACATGATATGAATGCAATTCTAAACAATGAACAATTGCTAATTGAGCACCACCAAGTGTGTGGTCGAAAATTGCTTTAGTATTTCTTACTAAGATTGACTCATAGGTGGGCCCGATGGGGTAAATTTTAAGGGCACACCTGTCAGGGTGCCTTGGTAATAATTTTGTAAAAATTTTGTTGTGGGCGGTCTTTCTGTTACAGGTAAATTTATCATTTTAGTTGCCAATGAAGAAAGACGTGCTTGCAAGAAAAACTAGCTATGATGGGGGGAGAGAAACGGTGAAATGATCAATCACCTCATTCATGGAGCAGAAGAACTTGTTGGCGAGAAGGGTGAGCGCCTTCCTGCGCTCATCGCTCTCACTGCGGGAGATTACACGGCTCAGATCAATGTACAAGAAAGTGACCTTCTCCAGACCAGGTCCGACGAGTCATCGTCCAGATCAGTCACCAGATCCTCCTCCATCAACAGAAGCTCGACGGCACAGTTCTTGATCCTGCAAATGCACCCCTTCATCTCCATCTCTTGATCCCTTGCTGCTTCTGTGCGGGGTTCCCTTAGCCCTGCTTGCATATGACAAAAGATCAGAGCCAATGATATGGATGTATTTATGAAGAGGAAAAAAGAAACTGATTCTTGGAGCATGTCTAGAAGCAACAGATGTCAGCATGTGCGCCGGAGAAAAGAGGCCGTGTAATGCAGAAAGGGGCAAAGTGGTCAGTGTAGAAGATAACAAGGTTTGGTTAAAGATGAGACATTTCTGAATATTGTTGGGGTTATTAAAAAAGACAAAAAAAAAAGGAAGAAAAGGGAAGCCAAATTTGGCCACCTTGTTCTGTTTAGATATCCAGAAATGTGGCAGCAGAAGAAGCCACCAGGAATTGCTCACAAGGAAAATTCATGAGAGATGGTCACAACCTAACCCCTCTGCAGCCGTAAGAATTCAGAGGGCAGGGAAAAGGTAATAAACTTGGGAGCCGGGGAAGGGGAACATCTTGGTGCCCCAAAATTAGACTATAGAAAGAAAGAAATGCACGCCGCTATTATTTGGGGAAAATGTTAAATAAATGAAATGCCAAATTATAAGGACAAACTACTAGGGATGGAAAATAGTAAAGGATAATCCGTTTTATCCAATATTCGTATCCGAGAAAATGTACAAGTGGTAAGTAAAATCGGCATTCGAATGAAAAACGAATACTATCCGAAAAAATGGATAGTATTCGTATCTGTATTCGATGTTATTTGTATCCGGAAAAAAAAAACTAGATAGTATCCGAAAAAACGAATGCTATCTGTTTCCCCCGGATACGAATACGAATACCATCCGTTTTTTTTTCGGATACGAATACTATCCGTTTTTTCCCGAATACAAATACTATCCGTTTTTTTCTGGAATGTTTCTGTTTCGACGGGGTCTTGATTCGGTACCGAATCTATAGCTGTTGGGTGTTGCTACAACTTGTGTAGACAGTAGACTGTAGACGTGTAGTCATGTTACATAAATTTGTTCTATCGAGATTTGTTGTAAAAGTTGTAGGATATTCGCATTCGACCGAATTGAGTACATATTCGATTCGAATTCGTATTCATTACGACATTCGAATCGTATTCGTATTCGAGAATCTTCGAATTCATATTCATATTCATTTTAAAAATATGGATTCGTATTCGTATTCGAGACTGTTCGATTCGTATTCGAACCGTTTCCATCCCTACAAACTACAATATGCAAATAAATTATAGTACAAGTTTAGGATGACATTTTAGAAACAACATATTTATCACACATGACTTCCAGAACAAGTGACCTTTGTTGCTGATCTACCATGAAACAATCAATTCAACCCATTATTATTTTGTCTCTACTTTTGTCTATGTACTTCTCAAGAACGTGTCATTGTTACTTTTCAAGAATGGATGATGATTAACCAGGCCTCACCATTAAATCTCCAAGATAATTCTGAAGTTATATGCTAATTTAGCAACTTACGTGTTTCAAATTTATAATTCTCTACTATTTTCAACTCCTGAGAAATTTGTATAGAAATATCTTTCGCCAATAGTTGATCGAAAATGAAACAATCAACATAAACACGTTTGTATGACCTCCTCATGAGAACTGGTTTAATTGCAAGTATTGGATTTATCAAATGACCGAACATAGGTGAAAAGCACAAATCTTTTGAACTGTAAAGAGATAAAGAGAGAATATGTCCCAAATGGGTTCAGATCATTTAGTAGGAGCTTTACCAATCAACATGACTCCCGTAACGAATTGATGTAAAGTAGTCAAAAGAAAAGAAAAGAAAAGAAGAGTTCAACAATGTCAATCAGAGGGGCCACAGAAAGGTAACAGCATTAAGTAATTTGGCTACTCTAGAAACAGGGAACAGTACAAGAGAAACATGACTGACACAGTAACACAATAGAGAGGCAGATATTCCCGCACCCAGCTTGAAGTGACAGAGAAATTCAAGGAACAACCTGATTCAATAAAAGAGCATTGCCTATGATCAGATTAAGCTCGTCTACTAACTCTAGATTGAATTCATTTCTTCACATTTATCTTAAACTCCACACTATTTCATCATCAGAACATATTGATTCATCTGAATCTTTTCAAAGAAGAAAACTGTGTATTGAATATTTGTTGCAAGAGTAGCCTAGTTTTTCTCTCGCTGGTCATTTTTGCTGTTAGTGGGTGAGTTGTAGCCTTTTATTTGTGTCTTCTGTGAGGGTCGCATGTACTTGGGCTCTAACCCATTCGAACTTTGTGGTTTGCTTGCTTTTCAATACTCAACTAATGAATTTCAAAATTGATATGGCCTTTCTTGCAAACAAAACCCGATGAGCAAGAGGGATGATCCGTAAAGATAAGAACGACAACAGAACAAGAGGCAGCATTATGACCACAAAAGGCAAAAGCATGCATTATGTAATGAACAAACAGAAGAAGAATATTCAAAGGCTAAGACAATTAAAACAAGCATTTTTTCCAGATCACCCGATCGGAGTCAGCTTCTTCCAGATCAAGGCAATACAAAAATAGCTACATCAGAAGCAAAACAACCATAGATTTCCCCCAACATTGGTTATTCCACTCCACTTACCACGAATCAAATCAGGTTCTCTTCTCAATTCCCCTGCCTCCTCTTCTTCCCCACAAGAAGGCAAGAAACACGGTGAAAAGTTCCGGTCACGAGTAAAATGACCCCACAAGAAAAATCTTTCGAAGCGGAGAGAGAAAGAAAAGGGGAAATTTAACGAAGAGGCAAAAAGGTGAGGAAGCTCGCTGTTCTTGAAAAGAGACGCCTCAAAAGGATTTTTTTACCTTAATTTCCTTAAAAGGCTTCAGCGGTATAATCAAGGTTAAATGGGGAAAGGAAACAACTATTCCAGCTTCTCTTGCTGTTTTCTCTCCTCTATACCACTCAACTCTAGCCCTCCTCCATCGTAATCGTTATTATTGGTCAAAGTAATCGCAGTTAATGTTAACCCAAACGAATTAGGTGCAGGAAATAAGCAACAAAGAAACAGGAGATGTATGTTGTTTGTAAAGTACCTCGACGGCGTCGGTAAAAGAGGAGCGTTCCTGCGCTCACCTAGACACGAATTTGACGAATACCGACCACAATCTACCGGGCCGAGCCTAATGTTGGGTGTGCGTTTATACTCCTACCTATCTGAAGTTCTGAACACGGTGAAGTCATCTTGAGATATTGCAAGCCTTCGTACGCGTTGTGACTGTTGTGGGCATTCTGGTTTTGGTATCGATGGGGACTCGACCCACATCCTACTAGAGTACGGTCCGTTGGATATTATAGTAGATTCGGTTTGTGATAATTTCAGATATCTGTCCGGTCAATTCAGAGCATGTCTAGCTCGAAAAAAAAGAGAGGTTAATTTAGAGCAGGGTCAGACCAAGATTCCCATGTCACCCAACATTGCTAGATTTGCAAAGAAAACCATGCAAAGCACACATTATCTAGGGAGTTGGGTTTAGATGTTCCGTGCAAGTCTGCCTCACCACCTTGACCACCGCGTCGACCTTTGATCGTCATGGTTCTAACTATGCCTTCTGGGCAGAGAACTGAACCAAACTCAGGGCCGTCAGAGACCCTGTTTATGTAGGTTTAGCCTTTTTGGCTTATAGGTTAAAGCCAGTTTTTTTTTTGCTTAATCAACTTATAAGTCTCAAAGCTTTTAAGCTAAGCTTTGCTGTTTGGTAATCAGATTTTTTATAGAATGTTGGCTTATTAAGTTGTGTGTTAAGGATAAAAAGTATGAATTATCCTTTAGAGTTTAAAGAATCTTTTTAAGCATGCATTTAAACTTATTTTTGTATGGGATTTGTAAATACGACGATACGTGCATGTGTACATACGAAACAAAATAGATTTCACTCACACGAGCATGCGTGTGTACCATGGCTTATCCAAATAAATTAGAGATAAAAATGGAGCATTTGGAATATGAAACAAAATATGACAATACGTTGTTGACTGTTCAGTAAATAATAATAACACTACATATTGGAATATAGAGAAATGCACTATGTTACACCACAATGCATTCCTTTTCTTCATACAAACAAGGGTATGATTTTACAATCGATTACGGTTTACAGTTGAAACTACATGAAAAGAATAAGTCATGACAAAAAAAAACATTTACATCCACTTCATCTGAACCATCGCGCACTGCTTTCGTCTATGCTCATCTTCTATTCTTCAGTGACCGTTATCAGCTCATCTGCTATGCTTCTTTGCTCATCTTCAGACGTGAATTGCAATTCCTCAACATGTATCAAGCATCGTACTCATTTTTTTTTCCTTCGAATCTATATCAACACAAACAGGGCCAGATCGGTTCTACACATTTTGCGCTTATCACATGATTTTTCTGGATCCTTAGTGTTTGGCCCATAGAATTCGCATGGGAGATTTCCCACAAAGTGAACTTATAGGGCAGATTTTTCTCCGATAGCCAGACGGACAAGAGTACGAGAAGTAATTTAGCTACTTGAATAGCTGATTGGGCAATCGAACAAATGTAACATATCTAGGTTTATATTGTTTCAATGTAAGTAAAGACAGTGATTCGTGCATAGATTACTGATCAGCAGCAAACCCTGGTAACTGAAACTGACAAAAAGAAATGAACTTGTGGAGTAGACCAACTTACAATCTAAAGTACAGGACATGCCACTTCCCGATGTTGCTAAGTGTCTAAAGCACAATTGAATAAATAAATAAATTAAATGATACGAGACAAATTTGTGGTGCTAAATGCTCATCAAAAGCTCCAATATTTTGTTGCAGGTAAAATCTAGTAGATAGTAAGCACTTTGTGAATAAATATATAAGCTTCCCCCGCATAAAAAGGCCACATCTACACTGTAGGGCAAAATCTTGGATGGTTTCCGCCAGTTAGGGCGGGAGGAAAAAAAAGGCATCATTCCATAGGTGGGAAATAGCATGGTTCCGAGATGCAGAACATTGGATGAAACTATTCATTATATATGCTTTTGTGCTTGTGACGATCAATTAGATTGATCTAAGGCTGCTTTCAATAGACAGTATCTTAGTACAGTTTCTTTAGTGTATGAGGAGTGTTATGATACTATCTTCCCAATGCATGATTTTTTATGGTATAGTATCGTAGACTGTTTCATTTAATTACATGCATGATCTTTACTAGTATTTGAGCATTGTGGTCTATTTGTGGCATGTACTAAAGCAATACATGTTTGTTGACACACCGCACGGGATCGATCACAATAAATTTTATGCGTTGGATTTCGAGACCGAACCAGTATCCAGATTAGATACTAGAGTACCATCTCTCTTTATTAGCTATAGTGCCACATCATCATTTTGCCTACATAGCACTGGAAGCAGCCTAATTGTCTACTATAAACAGTTGTTAGTGCATGAAATTCCTTATCATCAAAATTCATTCCATATATATTTATTGGCCTGGTACACGAAACACGTCATTGCTTGTTCAATACTGTTTTGAGATTCTACTAACTTCATTAACACATAGATGCTACATTTTCTTCCTAATCTTATTTTAGAGATCGTTCTGTCTCTTCCTAGTCTTATTTTTTACGTCGTTCCAAATTTGATTGAGAGTGTTCTGATTTAAATAATGAACAAATGTCTCCTTAATTATACTACAAAGAGTTACTGAATTTGGTCTTACCACTTATGAAGTTTTTTTTTCTTAAAAACAACCACCGTTTGACCAAAGTCAACTCCCTGGCTCTGACAATTCCATAGGAGCCAATCGCGTCCCTCGTCCCCCCCCCTCGCCGATGCCACTCCGGCACCGGCGACCACTGCCCCAAATCCGCAACCCGCGCCCGAGATCCCCACAACCCCCCACCCCCCTCTCTATCCCTCCCATCCACCTAATCCCGCTAGTCCCCCCCCCCCCCCACCGCCTTAATCCTGCTCTCGTCAGCCCACGAATCCATGGCCGCCGACGCTGTTCTAGATGCCCCTAGCCCTGGTCTCGATTTGCTAGACTATGGCTCCTCGGGGGACGATAGTCCAGTTGCAGCCCGCGCACCCACGTCTGCTTTCGGATCTGGCCGGATCTGGGCAATCTTCATCTGCAGGTACTCTTCTGTGCTCTAGTCGATCTACGCTAGTCTCGGCTGGAGATTGGAGTTGCAGGGAGAAGGGAGGTGCACATGGTACGCCACTTCCCAATGTCGCCTGTACGCCTCTGGGTGGGAGTTCTAGCAGCATGCGGCGCTCCCTCCTCGTGATGACTCTTGGGCAATCCTCCTCGATCACTTTCTTTGTCGCGAAGCTTTGACAAAGTTCTTGCCAAGAGCAGCTTGCTAGCTTGTCTTTTCTCAAAAAGTACAAGTGAAGCCAGTGGAAGCAGTAACACCGAACGCGTGCTTGGCCAATCTGCTGCTGGTCCCCCCCCCTTTGCTAGCCAAATCGATGCAAATTCAGCCTTCTGTTTGGGTGCAAAAAGCGAGATGTGCCGCTATAAATCAAAGTACTCAGACAAAGGAGATGGGTAGCTGGGAGTTGGATGCGGGTCATCATGGCAACCTCATCAAGGCTCAGTCCAGCGAGCAAGGTGGTCGGTGGAAGGTAATGCTAAGGTTTTGGTGGAGATCTTAGCACAGGACAGAGCCCCCGCATCTGAATCGCCGCATTGAAGCCTCCACCAACCAGGTAAAGCGGCAATTCGGGTTTACCTCCCGTTCTGACATTTGTTTTAGATGTCTCGCCAGAGGCCACATCAAAGCACAATGCAGGTCTCGGTTTCGCTGCCTTAAGTGTAGAGTTAGTGGTCATCTAGCTCGCCACTGCCCACAGAAAGCTAAAGCAAACCACCACCACCCCTTTCGCAATGCACAGCCTCAAGCTCCACATATCCGCTGGCCCCCACCAAAGCAAAAAGCAGCTGCTCCATCCGGTCGCCAACCACATCACTCCATGGAGGACTATGCTCCCGGTCAGGCTATCAACTGGCGGGTGAAGGTTTTTGTGCCCACACAATCACCCAGGACATGGAGGCTGAGCTCCTGCGTCTCCGCGACACAACGATCATTGTCTCAGTGGTGGGACCCCGCAAAAACCCACCACTATGCCTGGTGGCGAGAGCCCTCCAGGTGAGGCTTCGCATTCCACTACGAGACATCCACGTCTTGCGTTGTCTTCCTGAGGACTTCCTCATCGAGTTCGATACTCAGCGTCAACATGACGCCGCCATGGAGATAGGCGGTTGCTCTCTTGATGGTTACCAGCTCCAGTTTCAACAGTGGGACTACAAGGCTGGCTCCCACCATAATATTTGGAGGTACCGCGCACTCCTTTGCTTGGAGGGCGTGCCGCTCTTTGCCTGGCAATCTTCAGTGGCCGAACGTGTGGTGGGTGGAAATTGCCAGTTCGATTGTGCGGATGATCTCTCTCGGGAGAGGGAGCGAAGTGCCACCATTTGGGCAGTGTGGGTGTGGGTGCACGATCTAGACGCAATTCCAAAGTGCACCCACCTCACGCTCCTCGACCCCCTAGCGGAGCCCGCAGTGGAGCCGGACCAACCCCCCACTGCTGCTTTGACGAGGACCAAAGATATCGTGTGCTCGTGCATCTCAGCATCCTTGAAGATTTTTCACCGCTGATCCGCACCCCAACCAACGGCCTGAGCCAGAATGAAAATCAGGGTGATCCGGAGGAAGAGTATCCCAAGCGGGAGCATTTCTTCTGGACGACATGGAGCGGCAACCGTGCCGGCTGTCCACCGAGGCCCACTCTCGGTTGGGGCCGAGGCGTGAAGATGACAGAGATAAAGACCGTGACAACAGGGCGGGGCGGCCCAAATCCTACTACGACGAGCGTGATCGTGCTCTTGGCCGTGGCCAGGGGCGGTCCTCCGCCCATGGAGGATCCTCCCGCCAGGGTCCCCAGGGTCACCGTAGGTCACGGTCGCCTTTTGGCCGCTACCGGCGGTGTGTCAGCCTGGGTGTCAAAGGAGGCCGGAGTGGTCGCAGCCACACGAGATCGATGCCGCGTAGGCACCATCTTCGCAGCAAGAGCCTAACTACCCTGGAGCCTTATAAAACTCCGCTGGGGGTTTGGTCGGCACAACATGACCCGGATGATCAAGATGGCCCAGTACATGCGCTCGGTGGCCTCCTGCTGGATGCAGATGTGGTCATGCCGGACCTGGTGCATGCTGCACCAGGCCACCAAGCAGACCCCATGCTGCTCGAAGCTTCCCTAGCATGGAGCCCGGCCGAGCCTGGGAATGCAACGCATCTTGCCACTGACAATGCTGCAGCCTTCTGTTTTGCTGCAGGAGATCCAGCCAGTCCTCCCAATAGTAGAAACGCAATTGGTGGGCATCAACATTGGGGGGGGGGGAGCTTGAGGGCTGTGAGGTCGAGCCTCAACCATAGTGTCCTCCATTGCATGCAGCCCTTGCATGCCCACGTCCGCCATCGCTCCTGGGCCTGCCAGCAGCAAACCTCATTCACAATGCAGAGCCCTCTTCCTTTGTTCGTCGCAGTGACCGCCTTGCAGCGAAGAAGAAGGGCAGCACTGATGTGGGCAGTGCACGACAGGCCTCCCTTCTGCTGCAGAGGAAGTTTGACGCTGACCCTGTGACCCGTCACGTGATTGGTGCAGCAAAGGAGAGCTTCAACAACATTCTCACTGCCCCTCTGAACTCGGAGGCCTTGCAAGCGATCAGAGCCTTGGCAGGAATTGATGGCAAAGCACAGGTTGATCTTCTAGCCATGGGACTCTCTGCCAAAGACGTCACGGCGCTAGCCCAGGAGGTCACAGCGGCATGAGTGCCATGTGTGTGATGATTAGTATTATTAGGAGCATGTGCAGTGTTGTGTCTTCATGCTGTTTGCACTTTGGTTATCCTTCCCTTTAGGGAGTATGCAGGGTATGCTCTGGCTCACTAGTAGTACTCCGCGTCTCGTCTCTTTTTGTAGGGCGCTGCCAGCTTGTGATGATGTACAATGCTGGTGGGGTATGGGTGTGCTGGTCTGTTGTAGGTGCGCAGAGTGCTTTTACTAGTTATGCATGAGATTATATACATGCTACATGTTCCAAGTATTGTGTGTTTCTCCCTGTTAGCTTCATGTCGAGACTTTGTACAATCTTGAACTGGAATGTGAGAAGCCTCAACACCCCGGCACGGAGGCAGACTGTCCGAGAGTTGGTAACGGACACTAGGTGCTCTCTCCTCTGCCTGCAGGAAACAAAGCTTGCAGTCATCACACCTGGTCTTACAACTAAGATTGCGGTAGGTAGGATCCAAGGCATGATCTACAAACCGGCTGAAGAAACTAAGGGGGGACTAATGGTTTGTTGGGACCAGTCCATACTGCAAATGGATAATGCGCTGATTCTAAACAGGTCCATCACCATGAATGTCAAACCGCACAACGGCGCTCATTCATGGTCCTTAACCGTCGTGTACGGCCCGCATACCGACCAGGAAAAATAAGCGTTCCTTGAGGAGATAAAGCGGATTTATGATGGGATCGACAGGCCATGGTTGATAATTGATGATTTCAATCTCATTTATCAAGCTTCGGATAAGAATAACTTGAACCTGAACCGTAGGCGAATGGGCAAATTCAGAGCGGCAATTTATCATTGTGAGTTAAAAGAGATTCATCTTCAAGACCGCAGGTTCACCTGGTCCAATGGCCAGTGCAACCCAACCCTGAAAAGGATTGACAAAGCCTTCTATAATTCTCAATGGGAATTAACTTATCCGGATTGCTTGTTACGGTCACTCTCTTCTTCCATCTCTGACCATTGTCCCCTGCTAATTTCTGACATGGAGCAGATTAGAGCACCTAGAAAATTTAACTTCGAGAACTATTGGCCATTGATGACTGGGTATAATGAAGTGGTTCATGAGGTTTGGTCCCAACCAGTGCAGGAGGTGGACCCGATAAAGACACTGTTGACCAAAATGCAAAAAACGGCGAGGACCCTTATGACTTGGAGTAGAGCACAAATTGGTGATTACAAGGCACAGATGCAAATAGCCCTTCAGGTGATCCTTCAACTTGATAGAGCGTAAGAGCAGCGCCAACTCTCTCAGGAAGAACATGAACTGCGTGCAGCACTCAAGCTCAGAATCCTGGGGCTTGCAGCAATACAGCGGATGAAATGGAAACAACGCTCTAGATTAAGTTGGTTACGGCTAGGAGATGCAAACTCAAAATTCTTTCATTTAAAGGCAAATTCCAGAAAAAGGAAGAAACTAATTCATACCTTGTGGCATCAAGGGAGCACATTCATACTACATTCAGAAAAGGAGGAGGCTTTGGCCAAACACTACCTAGAAATTTTAGGAACTGCAAAGTCGGCAACTCATACCTTCTTCTGGGACTCTCTTGGACTAAAGGAATTACCAACTAGCACCTCTTCTGATTTGGAGAGACCCTTCACAGAGCATGAGATTAAGTCGGCAATTAATGAAATACCAATAGAAAAAGCCCCGGGTCCAGATGGGTACACTGGATGTTTTTTCAGGGCTAGCTGAGAAACCATTAAGGAGACTATGCTATCTGTATTCTAGAAAATCTACACCTTGAATGCCTTACATCTCAACAAAATAAACACAGCAAACATTATACTACTTCCAAAAAAGGACCAAGCAATGGAGATAGCCGAATTCAGGCCAATTAGCTTGATCCACAGCATTGTCAAGATCCTTTCGAAGATGTTTTCCCTAAGGCTCTCCAAATACATGGATAATCTAATTTCCATAAGCCAGAGCACTTTCATAAAAAGGCGGACTATACAAGACAATTTCCTTTATGTGCAAAACATTGCCCAGAGCTACCACCGGTCCAAGGCACCAATGATCCTACTAAAATTGGATATTGCAAAGGCCTTTGATTCCATCTCATGGCCATATTTACTAGACATGATGCAATGTAGAGGCTTTGGCCACAGATGGAGGACCTGGATTGTAATGCTGCTGGCCACATCTATCTCAAGGATTGTGCTAAATGGCATTCAGGGTCCAAATATTAGGCATCAGTGTGGGGTGCGACAGGGGGATTGCCTATCACCGTATCTTTTTATTCTGGCAATGGATGTCCTGCAGTGTATTCTGGAATTGGCAGATCAACTCGGATGGATATCGCCACTTGGTGGGAAATTCGTCAAAGCAAGGTTGTCTATGTACGCTGATGATGCAATGATCTTCCTATCGCCAACCAAGGAAGACGTTGACAACATAAAAGAGATTTTGCAAGTTTTCGGAGAAGTAACAGGGTTCAATATAAACATCTCCAAAAGCAATGTCATACCAATCCAATGCCAGTCACTTAATTTAGATGCAATTTTGCAAAACTTTCCGGCTACTCGAATGTAACTGCCTTGTAAGTATCTTGGTTTGCCACTCTCACGTTGTAAGCCGGGGAAGATTCTGTTTCAGCCATTGTTGGAAAAGGTTCAAGCTAGATTAAGTGGCTATCACAAGAACATGCTATCCCGTGCAGGCAGACTTGTGGCGCTAAATGCGGTCCTCACAACCATACCGACGTATCACCAAACAGCTATGGAGTTATCGGCCTGGGTCATAAAACAAATAGACAAGTAGCGAAGAGCATGGCTGTGGACCGAAAAGGACATTTGCTCTGGATGGACTTGCTAGGTAAACTAGAGCACGATATCTCACCCAAAAAAATTCGGCGGGCTAGGGGTTCTGGCGTTGGAACAATACAGTCGTGCACTTCACCTTCGTTGGCTATGGTATCAATGGAGGCCGCCTGAAAAGCAATGGAATGGAATGCCATTGCCGATAACCCAGACAGACCATGATTTATTCCAGGCATCTACAACGATAAACATCAAAAATGGCAACAAAGCAATCTTACGGAAAGACAAATGGTTAGGTGCAAGGCCACTCAAAGATCTGGCTCCAGGGTTGTTTGGCATAGCGGCTAGGAAAAATAGGACGGTGTAGGAAGCAATGCATGGAGGGAAGTAGATAGCCGATCTCAGGAGGAAAATTATTGTGCATCTAGTACATGAGTTTGTTAAAATCTATACCATGGTCTGCCAAGTCACGCTATCTCAAAATAAGGATGACTTATCTTGGAAGTGGACAGGCTCAGGGATCTACTCAGCCAAGTTGGCATACTATGCGCAATTCGTGGGGGTGGTGGAGGCTCCATTCCAAAAGCTTATTTGGAATGTCTGGGCACCACAAAAATGCAAGATCTTCGCGTGGACTCTCATTCAGCACTGACTGCTGACGACGGATGTCCTTGCTCGTCGCCATATGCAAAATGATCATTGGTGTCCACTATGTACAAACAACCCGGAAACAGCTATGCATCTGTTCGTAGAGTGTTCTTTTGCCAGACATATCTAGTCTTTAGTGGCCACTTGGGTGCAGCGAGTTAATCTAAATCCCACCCATTGGACATCTCGTCAAAAAATGGTTGATTGGTGGACCGACATTTTCCTTTCCGTAGATGGCATTTGCAAGAAAGGCCAAGGCTCGTTGATAATTCTTACCCTTTGGCAGATCTGCAAAGAAAGAAATAGACGAATTTTTCAACACCTCAGACAGTTGCCAGTGGGGCTGATGGCGGTCATCAAAGAAGAGGCCTGGGCATGTACGTAGAGTGGAGCATCCAAGCTGCAGATTTATCTCCAAGGCGGGGAGGATACTTATGCCAAAGGACTAGCTTAGGAGGGGGAAGTCTTTGTAAATATTTCTTATCTTTCTTTTCTACCGTATCTCTTTCTCGGCTGTTTTTCTTTCGCACCGGTCTTCTTGCTGGTTCTTTTGTTTGTGACCCGCTCCTATCTTTAATGAAATAATGGCACTCTTGTCGTTTCCTAAAAAAAATCATACTACAAAGAGGATGTTGCACAAACATAAGCAACAGACTTGGTTGTTGGGGCGCTGCAGGGGGGGCAAGGAGATGACGGGGGTTACGGAGGACCTTGATGGTGCTGGCCTGGTGGGGATGTGGATTGTTGTGGCCACGGCTGGTGGGAGAGGATGAGGAGTTGAGGGGCGCAGGACCTTCTTCATGCTGGCGGCATGCGCGGGTTGGTGTGGCAGCGGATTCTAAGTTAGGGTAAGGATGCGAGGGGATAAATTATGTAGGAAAAATTGTCGGAAGGATATTATAAAATGTTGATATTTGTTCTGAGACACTCTAAAATCTTGATTTGCCTAAAAGACATTCTAAAATTGTGACCATTTAACACAACACACTGCAGTCATTAAAACAATATTATCTCAGCAAGCATGGGAGAGAAGGTGCGCAAAATATCTATTTTGCCATTGGCATAATTTTTAAATAAATAAATCATTTTCCTTTTCCTCCTCCCTTCTCTATGTAGCATCCCAAATTTTTTTTAACTAATGTCTAAAATTAATTTAGAATGACATTTCTGAATTTTTTTATAATTTTCTAAAATATTATTGATATTTAAAATCCTTTTCCAATTTGTAAAATTTAAAATGTACTATTGTGCTTAATTAGAGGTTAATCATGAGCTAAAGGCGACACCTTCTGGTGGGGTAGTGGAGTTATAGGTGTACGACTTCACCTACCAGGATTCAAAACATCAAATCTTGATGCACACCTTTACGCACACAGGAGTACACTTCGGTAGGAACTTTGTGAGGTCGCGAACTTATCCTTGGCCTCCTCATTTTAGGCGTGTGCTAAGGGACACATTAGTGCGCGTGTGCGTGGTATGCATGCATGGCAGGGTGTGTGTGTGTGTGCGCGCGCGCACGTGCGTGTGCATCTTCTTTGTAATCACAAAAATAATCATGAGCTAAAAACAAATTATTTGAATTCAAAATGGTTTACATCGAAAATCTGTTTTTCTCGAAATCTTTGGAGTTAATTTGATATTTTTTTTTTGGATTAAGAACAAAAGGTGCAATTTGAGCATATGTGAGATATAATCTATCTGAAACACTGCAAAATATTGTTTTAATTGGTCAAGTGTGTTATGGCAAATAGCCACTATTTTGGAGTGTTCCTGAGCAAATGCAAACATTTATGATGTTCTTAATCTAGCGCATCCAGATTTGAGCTTTTTTAGGGGAAAAAAGTTCATATTACGCTAGACATCATCTTTTTAAACACTAACCACAAAAATGGTACTCCCTCTGGTAGAAAAATAACGGTTTTGATTGTTTATGATATCTAAGATGCACTATTGACCATTATTATTTTCATGATATTTTGTAAAATAGTAGTGATTACATTTCATGTCTTTTAATTTTATGCACTTCATATAATCATTTCCACCATCTACAACTTAACATACTAATGGAAGCAGGAGAAATGGTAAAAATGATAGACGAGGAAAAACTTGGGAAACCTTTTTTACTTAGAAGTTGTTGGTACCATGGTCATCCCTTCTAATTTTATAAAGAAAAATTTTGTTGGTGCCACTGGAAAGATATGCAATTTCGGTTCTGCCACCGCAAATTGGACCATGATGTTTATATCACTGAAATTTTGGCTCCATTTTCCATTTGCCACTACCGTCAGTCAAAGCACCTTGAATATTAAATTTTATGCGAAAAAACTTATTTACCCTTCTTCTTCATCTACTTCTTCATCCCTCCTCTCTCTCTATCTCTTCTCTCGTCCTCGAGCTCTCCTCCATGACCCTCTCCTACTCCCCCTACCCGTGGCTCTCCACTTGGTGCCCCCTCAACCCGTGCCCCTCCTCCTGGCCTCCTCAGGGTGCTCTCCCAATCTGCCTTTTCTTTTCTCCTTCCTTCTTTCTTTCTTTCTCCCCCTTCCTCCATTTTCCTCATCCTTCCTCCTTCTCTCCTTCTCTCTTCTTCTCCACTAGAGGTCCTCCCTCCTCTACTCTTCCCCAACCGTGCCGGCCCTGATCCAGCTAGCGAACATCAGATCAGGGCTCCTCCGCCTTTGCCTCCGCCGCCGCAACACCGTCTCAAGCTACTAGTTGCTCCACCGGTCACTGTCGGGACCCAAAATATGTAATTCTGGACCCTCTGTATATAATGCACTAGTCCAGGATCACGCTAGTGCACACAGTGGCAACATCAGTGAAATATCATTTTCATATACAAAGATAACTAATAAATAGGCAAATAACAATAAACATCAGAGTAGAGACCTTATGGTCAAAGCTTACAATAAATGCTTCAGAGGGGCAGATAGCTCAATGAAGCTACAGTGGAACGAAATAGAATAACTTCAGTGAAGCCCATCCATATGCCCACATGCAATCGGTTGGGGTGCGCGACCTAGTTCTCCACGATCCTTGAAGTAGACCTTGTTGACTGGCGATTCCTTCACCTCTGCTTGATTTATTAAAGCAAACATGAATACACACCATAGTCGCAAGTCATACCACAGAATGCAATTTATAGATGCAGGCTTATTCCAAAGGAATGGCTTCTGTGGTTCTTTTGCAGAAATGCAACATTTGCAATTTGAATACAAATAATAGATTGAAGGCATAATTCAAAACAAATAGACAATAATAAGTTTTTATCAGTTGTTTTCACAAAGACACATAGCCTAAGCAAGTTATTCACATAGCCATATAACTTAGATCATATAGCTCCCTTCCCAAAGTTTTTATGAAAATCTACCCCTCGTGTGAAATCCCCGAGCATGTCCATGACCACGGACGCGGCTATTCGAATAGATTGATTAACACTCTGCAAAGGTTGTACACTTTACCCACAAGATACGATTAACTCATCATGTCTACCATGACTCACCATACAGAAGTATGCGATTGAGCAATCATAACAAAACCTTTCGGAAACTTCATCTCAACATTGACACTCCCAGTGTGCTTACAAACCGTCAGACAATCCCACACAAGAAGTCAGTCCGACACACACCGTTGGATAGGAACACGGCGAACCGCCCCGTGATGTGACTACTTGGTAGCACACCTTCACCCATGCACACAGCCTAACCTACAACCTGAGTGATCAATGTCAAGACTCCATAACTTACTAAGTTAGGCCCGTCCCATACCAGGCATGTGGTTGTACGAGAGGCTCAGTTCAATGGCGCACAAAGTTAAGTCCTTAATTGATCAAGGCAAGACTTCCAAGTTGCTACATATCCCTACGCACACAGGTTATTAAGCCCATGCACACAGCTCCACCAAAAGTAGCACACAGTATCCACCACTTGCCCTAGTCTAAATCCTTTCCCACCCTGTTGGTTAAGTGCAACATATGCCATCAACGAGTAATAGCACACAGTGCACACAGTTTTTATCACATAGTTCCATAGTCACTTAGTCATGTTTATATTTGCAACTTACATGAGATGATGACTCGTAGCATGGCTAAGCAAACTAATCGCATCTAACCAACCCACGTTGGTAATACAATAGCACCAACTAAATAAACTAAACTAGGGTGACAAAAGGTTATGGCATGCAATTAGACAAGGAGGTCATAACAAATTGGATATTAACTAATCCCAAAAACATTGAAATAAATAATTAAAGTAGATGCAATAATTTGAATCAAAATAACTTTAGAAAACTGGGTTCAATATGATCAAAGGTATAACTTGCCTTGAGATAGGTCTAAGTACTGATCTTACTCTTGAGGTGCTCCTTCTTCTTCAAATCTTCCCGAAGTATCGACGTCTACTCGCAAACAAAAGCAAATAAACAAAACAAATAAATAACAAAGGCAAAACAAACTCCAAAAAAAAATCTCAGATAAATAGATCTTAAATTTAGAAATTTGGATGGGCTCAATCGGAGTTCGGATGCAAAAGATGTGGGCTTGGAAAGATTGAATCTAAAAGAAAATCCAAAAAGGAATTATCCGAATTATTTTCCTATTGGAAATTCCGGATTGATGACGTCAGCAAAGGATTTTGGCTGAAAATAATTAAAGAAATCGATTTTTTGCTTGTGGGGTCCACTGTCACAGGGAGGTGCACCGTGGACCAGGTTCAAGGAGGTTTCAGATCTGGGCTGGTCGGATGGCCACGTAGGCGTTGACTTGGTAGGCCACGTGAGCGGACACGCATGCGAAAGCGTTGAGTTGGACGCCGAGGTTGCATGCCACGTCATCCCTTGACAACAGAACGACGGCGAGGCTACTGGACCGGCCAGCAACGGCGAGCGAAGGCGCGGGGCTCGCAAAGGAGGTGCGCATCGGGCAAGTGAGGCTATTGCGCATCTGGGGATACCTTCCTTGGCACCAGAGAGTGACGGAGGTGGCCGGAATCGACGCCGGAGCGGAGGACGAACACGGCGGTTGTCGGGAATGAGCACCAACGAAGCTCCAGAGCAAAGAGAGGGTCCTCGAGGAAGCTCTGATGACGGGGAAGGCGGTGGTGCGATCCACGGGCGAGCGAACGGCGGCGGCGGCAATTTCAAGAACGAAGCCGCACCAAAACCCTAACTTCGCAATTGCGCCGCCTCTAGGGCTTTAGGAGGAGAACGGGGTTGGGATTCAGGATCAGGAGGTAGAGGCGATGCTTGAGGTCCCTTTTATAGGGTCGGGGCGCGCCGGATTTGGGAAACCCTAAAAGAGTCCGAAGCAGCTACGAAATAGAGCTAGAGATAGGGAGGGTTAAAGGATAAGATTCAATCGGATACGGGTGCGAGGAGATAAGGAAAGAGATCAGATGCGGTTGCGCGGGATTTTGTTGTTGGAAAATCCATTGTCGGACGGAGCTTCGCAGGGGCTTCAATGGCGGTTTCGGACACGTCCACGCGGGGAAGAAGAAGGCTCAGAGACGACGACTCGGCGCGGCCCCACATGTCAGCTGGTGCAGGCGGGCGCACATACGGGGAGTTTGATCCAAGCGTCCATCTTTGATCGGACGGCAGCGGATGAGTAGGCCGGGGCTGTGCGCGCGACTTGGGCTAGGAGATGGGCCTCGCGTGGAGAGATGGCTGGGCCGGAATGGGTAGAAATGGGCCGGATCAAAGGAAGATTCGGCCCAAAAAATTATCTGAGATTTTAAATACTTTTTCTTTTTAATAAAATACCAGAAATTCAAATAAGCAATAGAAAATAGCAAATGAACTTGAAAAAATTCTAGAAAAATCTAGAAAATATATCCAAGCACAAAGAATCCAAATAAAATAGTTTTGACCATTGTTGATGTTGACTTTAATCATATTAAATTGTTTTGATGTACAAAGTCCAATATTAAGCTCTTGAATTAAATTCAAATAAAATCCAAATGGTGAATTTTCTCCTACTAACTATTCAAAATATTTTAAAGACTCAGAAAATTGGGATGTTACAGTCACGCCTCCGCCTGGTCGCCAAACCACCACCTCCCACGCCTCGGCCGCGCCGCCCAGCCACTGGTCTCACCTCTGCTTTGGCGTTGCTGTCGCCATGCCACTGTCCCTTCGCCTCGGTCGCGCTGTTGTACTGCCTCGGCACCATCGCCACGCTGCTCCTGCCACTACCTCATCACCCTTGGCTTCTGCCACCCCTCAATGTTACCGCCCGAGCTGCCTTCCTCTCGGTGCTGCCTCGTCGATTGCGCACTGAGCCGCCTTAGCGTCACCTAGTCCACCATCGTGCTACAACCCGGGCCGCCGCTAGGTGCAGCCACTCCATCGTTGCCCTTGGCCTCGGCGCCAACGTCACGCCACCCTCAGCTCTCGGCTCAACCACCGCTCCTGTCATCATGCTCTAGCCACCCTAGGCCGCTGCATGCACTACTGCTCAAGGCGTAGCACCACATGCGCAGACGCCTCATCGACCCCTCTGCCTGTAACACCCTAGCCCAACATGAGCCTGGAATGCTACTAAACTAACAATATAATGAATTAAAAACTAAGTCATTTTACTAAATTTCAGCAAAACCTCCTTTGTATAGTTAACTATACATGAGGTTCTAACAGTTAAATATATCATAATTAAACAATCCAACATCCAACATAATCAATAGGCATTCAAAATATGCTAATCAACTAAAACATAATCAAAGATATCCAAAATGCTACTCATCACTATTACAAGTAATCCAATGCATGGAGCATAACCAACACAAATCCTTTAAGCAGTTTGCTCATTTGTTAAGGCATGATCTAAAATTTAATCATCTATAAAATATTCGTGGCAGTGTGTGTCCAAATATATGACTACTCCCTCCTATGCATGTCGTTCCTGTAAAGGGTACCTAAAACAACAAACAACAGCAAGAGTGAATCTACTGACTCAACAAGTACAAATAGTAAGACATTATAATACACAAATATAACATCAGCATTCATTCTCAAAACTTTACAATAAACATATAATGTGCTTATGCAATGCCAATGCATCTTTTCTCTTTAACTCTTTTTGTATTTTATCGGTAATGGAGGGTATGCAACCATCGATGCATACCCATACTTGTGCTCGCAAGCACAGGGACCAAGAGCCCAATACTCCGCAAGTAAAGGGGACCACAAGCCCACACTCCACAAGTGTGGGGACCACAAGCCCGTCATATACATGACGGGGACCTCAATTAAATGCTTGGTCATCGCGTGAACAAGCCTCAAATATGTCATGCACATGAACAATTACTCTATACATCTTTAACATGTAATAGCTGCAGCATCATTCATGGATAAACTTATTCATACATCTATCATTCATGATCATTGACATGTATAATTTTCTAGCATCCATGAATAGCGCATATATTCAAAATACTAGTTAACCCCCGACGCAACGCACTTTATTTCCAATTCTAACCCCTTTGGTCACGCCACGGGTGGTAGCATGACAAAACAACACTGTCACGCGCTAGGATAAGTCCTCAAAATAGCACTTTTTGTCACGCCACTGGTTGTGGCGTGACCAATCTTCTACGCCACTTCCAAAGCGTGACAAGAGTTTGACCGAAATGGGCCGTGGTGATGTTATTTTGTCACGCCACGCGGTGGTGGCGTGACCAAATGGGTCAATTGAAATAAATCTACGGGGGTTAACTTTAAAATAAAATTCAAAAAAAGGTTAATTAATAAAAAAAATTGGTGCCAATCATATGTTCTACACACAATAATAGAGATAATTGTATTATGTTTATGTTTATGAGTTATAGAATAAATATTAAATTATCATTTATAAAGATTAGCAAGTATGCGACTTGTTGGTTAATCTCTTTAATAGTTGTATGATGTCATTCTAAAAATATCTCTGGTCCAATGTCTTTGGTCGAGACACTAGTAATTTATAAACTAGCACATGTATTGATTGATAACCACATTTCACCGGTCATAGATATGGGATGCCAAATAAATAATGTGAGCACGTGTTAGAGAATATGATGTTAGATTGACCCACCTTAAAACACTATTGAGATTTTTATGTTTCCATGTGTCATCAGTTGGTCTCAAGCATTGATGATATATAATCTTTAGATGTGAGATTAGCATGGTTTTCTATATATGTAATAGTATACTTAGGGGTTACCAAACGCTACTCCGTAATTAGGTAGTTATAAATGTAGCTTTCGGGTATGATATGAAACACGAGGATGGATGTGACTAGTCGGATATGGGATTTGCCCCTCCTAGCACAACAGGAGAGATATCTTTGAGCCCCTCGATGTGCTCGGATAAAGGAAGTGCATAGCCGTGCCACAAGTGGTTGAAAAGTCGATCACACAAAGTTATCTGTCACTAGATCGAGAAAATATTGAACAGTCCATGGATGATATATATCTCACTTGGAGTTCGACCAAATATGGTGAGGCAAAAGGAGAATACGCAAGCAGGTCGTTTAGTTCGACCAGATATGAACTGGTCGTGAGCTAGTCATACATGATCATAGACTGGTCAGCGAACTGGTCATGAGTGATAAGGACTTGGTCCCATATCCTATTTCATAAGCTCGTCCGATATAATCTTTATGTGTATTCGAGAGTCGTTATGTCCTACTAGAAACTGCTATTGACACTATTACAAAACAAGCTATACTAGACGCCTTATCACAGACGGTTTCTTTGGAACCATCTGTGTTGTAGTTATCACAGACGGTTCCTTAATAATCGTCTGTGATACGAACTTATCACAGACGGTTTGTAAATAGAACCGTTTGTGATAATTCACAGACGGTTCTTAATAAGAACCGTCTGTGATAATCACAGATATCACAGACGGTTATTGTTAAGAACCGTCTATGATTAGAACCGTCTGTGATAATTCACAGACGGTTCTTAATAAGAACCGTCTGTGATAATCACAGATATCACAGACGGTTCTATTTACCAACCGTCTGTGATAGTGTAACGTCACAGATAAGAACCGTCTGTGATGGCTCTGTATATCATAGACGGTTTATATTAAAAACCGTCTGTGACTTAGAATTTTCCCCTGGTCTGAAATTTTTCTTACTCTGTGATTTTACCATGGCTTGAAATTTTTCGTACTCTCTGATTTTACCATGGCTTGAAATTTTTCTTACTCTCTGATTTTCCTTTGCCACGGCAGGGGCGCAGTAGAGGATTTTGTGCCACGGCAGAGGATTGTGTGCCACGGCAGAGGAATGTGTGCCATGGCAGAGGATTAGTTGCCACGGCAGAGGATTGTGTGCCACGGTAGAGGATTGTGTGCCGCGACAAAGGAATATGTGCCACGGCAGAGGATTAGCTGCCACGGCAGAGGATTAGGTACCACGGCAGAGGATTGTGTGCCGCAGCAGAGGATTGTGTGCCACGACAAAGGATTAGCTGCCACGGTAGAGGATTATACCATGACAGAGGATTGGCTGCCACGGCAGAGGATTGTGTGCTGCGGCAAAGGAATGTACCACGACAGAGGATTGGATGCCGCGACAGAGGATTGGCTGCCACGGCAGAGGATTGTGTGCCGCAACAGAGGAATGTGTGCCACGGCAGAGGATTGTACCACGACAGAGGATTGGCTGCCATGGCAGAGGATTGTACCACGGTAGAAGAAAATTTTCAAGCCATGTTAAAATCATAGAGTAAGAAAAATTTCAAGCCATGGCAAAATCCAAGTCACAGACAGTTTTTAATACAAACCATCTGTGATGAGTATCTCATCACAGACGGTTCGTATCAAAAACTGTTTGTGATTCGCGGCGCAGGAGTTCAAAAAATTTTGAACACGTGCGCGGGAGGCAACATATTTTGGCGTTGTGCTTATATATTAGAGCCGAGTCGAGGTGGGATGCGCTGGGGCAAGGCTAACTAGGAGTTCTTGCATATTTTCGTCGAGTCGCGTCATCTGCTTCATTTTCGGCCGCCGTCGTCATTTTCCTTTGTCTCTCCCCGTCCGGTGAGTTATCGTTTGATTCGTTGCCTTTATGTCATCTCTAGATCCTCTAGATACTAATACTCGTATCTCGTTGCCTAGTTCTGCCTCAAGCTCGCAGCTACCGTGAACCATGCTCCGTCAAATCCACTCGCTGTCGTCAAGCTGTCCCGGAGTGGCTCCGTCGTCGTCAACCACCTTCGTGAGCTCTTGGACCCTCATGAGTGGAAGTGTGAGGTTTAAATAGCATTCCCGCGCCTTCTAACTCGCTGCCACCATTTAGCTTCTCGCCACTGTCGCTGCCGCTCATCGCCAGCACAACTCCAATGACCATAGGTCTTCGTGCCGCTACCAATAGCATTGTGGTTGCTTCCTGGAATCATCGCACATATTCATTTGTTTTCTCTGTCACAGTCGTGCCACTCGCGCCGGCTCTCGTCGCTGCTGGCAAGGCTTCAGAATCCAATTTTTTTTGCTATAGAAAAAACTATCACAGACGGTTCTAAACAAGAACCGTCTGTGAAAATAGACTATTACAGACGGTTCTTGTTGAGAACCGTCGGTTCAAAAAACCATATGTGATGACGGTTTAGAACCGTCTGTGATGACTCTTTGTGTAGTAGTGCGACTTGTGGATTAGAAATGAATTTCCGAGTCATGGCCGATCAAGCATGAACTACAGGGTCACATAATTAATGGGTTGGGACAAACTAGTTTGGATTAGATCTGTTATAAGCTCTTTATAAGGGGAGGCATGGGCTTTTGGGATTAAGGTTGCACCACCCATCGAAACCCCATTCGCCACCTTCCCGAAGGCCCTACCGTGTGTGCTGGTGCTAGCACATCGGTGTACAGTGTTCCACCCTTGAACTTGTGGATACCATGGAGGTGCTACTACGATCGCTGCTACGCTGATCATGGACGATCCGCGACGTACGTAGGGAACACAAGAAACTGCTGAAGGAGACGATCGACTACTTCCACTACATCGACGCGCACGACGTTGGATCAGACTACTTCAACTTTTCTTCCGCTGCACTACGTGTCTAATGGTAACGATTTATGATCTCGTACTCATATGATTTTCTGGTTGACGTTGTAGAATTTTTAATTATTTACTATTGTAGCCTATAACCCAACATGAGGTGCTTCAGGACAAGTCATACAACCACAAGTGACAAGTGTGACGTCTTTTCGGAGGTATGGTCTCTGTCAACTCTCTTAAATTAAACATATGCTTTTCTAGCAAACACACCTGCTTGGCCATGGACTCCACTTGTTTGCACGACATTAGAGCCTGTTTGCTTTGAGGCCTAGTGCCTTTTTGCCTGGTCGGGAGAAGCGTTGAAACCTGCCTGTGCTTTGTTTGGATGCTGTCCTGCGCTGGCGCCAGGGCTCAGGCTCGCTACTCCTGGTTCAGACGTTAAAAATCAGCGCCTAGAGCTAGACAGCTCTATACATCGTTCATAGTTTCGATCTAACGGTCTATTTTTCATTCACCAATTTCAGGCATAGGTTTCTAACCAAATAACTCATCTTCAGATTTACCTGACTAGACAAAAATCATCTACTTTTCAGATTACCTCCAGATACTACTTTTTTTCAAACATAAAATCTAGGTTACCAAACAAACAAACCCTTAACAGCGCGTACTACTGGATGCCGCTCAACGAACTGGCCCTCTTCTCATCGGACGAAGCGCTGTCGATGTTCCCAAGACACGTGGTTTCGTCGCGCTCTGCACCGCCGCGCATGAAGATTTCTTTAAGGCCTTCGTCAAGTCCATTCTCAGTAGATGGCGCCCTCAACTCTGGCAAGGATGTCCGAGCAAACTGCCGACGCGTAAACAAATTTCAAACTGCCGACGCGTAAACAAATTACTCCGAGCAATCGATCAACACATCGGCGTGCATCCAGCTAGCTAGCTAGCATACAGGTAGCGGCGCAGCGCAAATTAAAAGAAAAGGAAATAACCCAATTAAGCCCGGCGAAACGAAAATAAGGTTACAAACACAAAAAGAAAATTGTACTGCTAGAGTACTTCCTCTATAAAAAAAAAAGACACCCGTCGGAATCCAAAATATGTAATTCTGGACCCTCTGTGTATAATGCACTAGTCGAAAATCACGTTAGTGTACACAGTGTCAACACAGATGAATATCGATCCACACAAGCGATTAATAACATAACGAATAGTTTGATAACAAATAGTTGTTTTGACCTTATGATCGAGTTACAATTATTAAGCCACGCAGGGCTAACAAAGAAATAAAATAGCATTGGATCTGGGACCGGGTGAGGTGGCACGCGAGTGAATATCGATCCACACAAGCGATTGGATCTGGGACCGGGTGAGGTGGCACGCGGGTGCTGACGGGACGCCACGCGAGCGACACGGGGGCTCCGCGGCTGATGCGGCAAAGCTGGAGCTTCGGGCTCGACGGCGACGGTGCTAGGAGGGCTACCCGACAAAGGCGAGGGCGGCTTCGAGATGCGAGCGTTGCGACGATCCCGCTGGTGATCCTCCACGACGACGAGACCCACTGCAGCGGCGACGGGGCGACGAGGTCTTCTCTGCCAGCGCTGAAGACGAAGGCGGCGCTAGGGCTCCAGGCGACAACTTGAGCGCAGGCGGCTAGGGCAAAAGAGGCGGCGCGGCTTGGGATGCTAGGGACGCAGGTCCTTGAGGCCTTAAATAGCCTCGGAGGCGAGGAGCTCGTGAAGGAAACGGTGGCGGCTATGGAGTCCGGCTCGAACACGGGGGAGAGTCCCGGGCGGAGACGAAGAACAGTGCCATGCCCCACCGGGCCAACAAACGCGAACGCAGGCCCACCGTCCGAGGAACGCGGGGCCAAGGCTTGTGACGAGGTGGGGCCGATCCGATCGACCGTCCGTGATCAACGGTGGAGGATGAGCGGCAGGCGGCATGCAAACAGAAGGGTTGGCGAGATTCGGCCCGTACTGTTCATCTGAGATTTTAATACTTTTTCTTTTTAAGAAAATACCAGAAATTCAAATAAGCAATGGAAAATAGCAAATGAACTTGGAAAAATTCTAGAAAAATCTAGAAAATATATCCAAGCCCAAAGAACCCAAATAAAATAGTTTTAACCATTGTTCATGTTGACTTTAATCATATTAAATTGTTTTGATGTACAAAATCCATATTAAGCTTTGGATTTAAATTCAAATAAAATTAAATGGTGAATTTTATCCTACTAACTATTCAAAAGATTTTTAAAACTCAGAAAATTGGGATGTTACAACCCCCCCCCCTTTAAAGGAATCTCGTCCCCGAGATTCAGGCTAGCTAGAGAGAAGGCTAGGGAACTCGTCTTCACGTTCCCACGTTGCTTCTCCTTCGGAGTGGTTGCTCCACTGAACCTTGCAAGAACGAATGGTCTTGCTTTTGGTATGGTGCTCTGCGACGTCCAAAATCTTGATTGGCTGCTCTTTGTAAGTGAGATCCTCTTTCAGCTCGATTGATTCCAACGGGGCCTGTTCTTCTGGTACGCGAAGACACTTCTTCAACTGAGAGACATGAAAGACATCATGTACTCCCGCTAACGACTGTGATAGCTCCAATTGATAGGCTACTTCTCTACAACGAGCCAATATCCTGAACGGACCAACATATCTAGGGGCAAGCTTCCCTTTGGCATGAAATCTTTTTACACCTCTAAGGGAGTAACTCGAAGATAAACAAAATCTTCTGGCTCAAAGCTGAGATCACGACGACGATTATCAGCATAACTCTTCTGCCTCGACTGAGCTATCTTTAATCTTTCTCTGATCATAGACACTTGTTCTTCTGCCTCTTGAATAATGTCTGCCCCGAAAACTAAATGTTCAGCTGTTTCTGACCAATTCAAAGGGGTTCTGCAGGTACGACCCTACAAGGCTTTAAAAGGTGACATGTGCGGTGGCACGATAAGCTGTTGTTGTCTGAAAAATTACGCATCGGCAAACTCTTATCCCAGCGGGTAGCATTAGCTAATGCACAAGCTCTCAACATGTCCTCCAATATTTGATTAACTCTTTCAGTCTGTCCATCTGTCTAGGGATGGTATGCAGTACTGAAATTTAGATGAGTCCCTAAGGCTTCATGCAGACTCTGCCAGAAACGAGAGGTGAACTGGGATCCTCGATCCGACACTATCTTCTTAGGCACACCGTGCAAACTAACAATCCTTGACATGTATAATTCTGCAAGGCGGTCTCCTGAGTAAGTGGTTTTGACTGGCAAGAAATGGGCAACCTTAGTCAAGCGATCCACTATTACCCAAATTGAATCGTAGCCCGATTGAGTCTTGGGTAAACCGGTAATGAAATCCATTCCAATTTCTTTCCACTTCCACTCTGGAATCTTCAAAGGTTGCAACAGACCTGCTGATCTCTGGTGCTCTGCTTTTACCTTCTGACATACGTCGCACAAGGCAACGAACTCTGCCACTTCTCGCTTCATATTTGGCCACCAAAATTTATTCTTAACATCCTGGTACATCTTAGTACTACCAGGGTGAATTGAATACTTTGAATCATGGGCTTCGTTCAAAATCAGCTGCCTCAAACCATCAACATCTGGTACGCAGATACGTCCATTGATCCACAGTATTCCTTGATCATCTAAGGTGAAGTCTTTGAACTTTCCTTCTGCCATCTTCTTCTTGATATCAGAAAACTCTGAATCCTTTGGTTGAGCTTCACGAATCTGCTTCTCCATAGTAGACTGCACTTCTAGACTAGCTATAAATTCTTCCGACACAACCTCTAGCTTCAGCTTCTTAAATTCCTCTTGAAGTTCTGAACAAATCTCTTTTACTTCCACGGCATTGCAATAGCTCTTACGGCTTAAAGCGTCTGCAACTACATTAGCTTTACCAGGATGGTAATGGATTCCAAGGTTATAATCCTTTATCAACTCTAACCATCTTCGCTGTCTCATGTTCAAGTCCGACTGAGTGAAAATATACTTCAGACTCTTATGATCTGTATATACTTCACAAATGTTACGATAAAGGTAATGGCGCCAAATCTTTAAAGCGTGCACTCTGACTAATTCGGATCATGGGTAGGGTAATTCTCCTTATGAGGCCTTAATTGCCTTGACGCATAAGCGACAGCTCTTCCTTCTTGCATTAGGACACATCCTAATCCTTGACGCGAAGCATCACAATAGATATCAAAATCTTTGCGGATGTCACGCAAAATCAACCTTTGAAATTTGAAGTCAAACGCTTCTTCAACTCCTGAAAACTTTCTTCACAAGCTGGGGTCCAAGCGAACTTCTTTTCCTTTTTCAACAACTGCGTAAGAGACCTAGCAATTGTTGAGAATCCTTCAATGAAACGGCGATAATATCATGTCATTCCCAAGCTGCGAATCGAGTGATGTCTTGGGAACATTCCCAATGTAATCTTGCCTTGACTTTCTTGGGGTCAACGGACTCTTGCCTCGGCTATCATCACATGACCAAGAAATCAACCTCCTTTTCCGAACTCACATTTACTAAACTTTGCATACAACCGATGCTCCCCGAGTTTCTCTAGGATTAATCTCAAATGTTGAATGCTCTTCTTGACTTGGAGTAGACCAAAATATCATCGATAAACACCACTACGAACTTATCCAAATATTCCATGAACACTTTATTCATCATGTTCATGAAATAGGCCGGTGCATTAGTCAGACCAAAGGACATGACCAAGAACTCATAATGTCCGTACCGCGTTGAGAAAGCGGTCTTCGGTATATCCTTAGGACAAATCTTCAATTGATGATAACCCGATCGCAGATCGATCTTTGCGAACACTCCGACTCCCTTCATCTGATCGAACAGATCGTCAATCCGAGGTAATGGGTACTTGTTCTTGATGGTGACTTCATTGAGAGATCAATAATCGATGCACATCCTCATGCTTCCATCTTTCCTCCTGACGAACAAAACTGGTGCTCCCCATGGCGACGAACTAGGTCTTATAAAACCTTTCTCCAGAAGTTCTTTTATTTGCTTCTTCATTTCCACTAACTCATCGGCTGGCATTCGATAGGGTCTCTTAGAAATAGGTGTTGTTCCGAGCACTAGATCGATGATAAACTCGATGTCACGGTCTGGTGGCATTCCGGGCAATTCTTCTGGGAACACATCTGGATAATCTCTGACAGTAGGCACAACTTCCAAAGCAACTGCCTTCAAACTATTGACTATCAGGTGTCCATCACGCACGGAGGTAGCTTGAAACTCTACCTTGTTTCCCTTAATATCTTCAATTGTAACGGCTCTTCGGCCACAATCTAGTATGACTTTGTGCTTGGTTAACCAATCCATGCCAAGAATGACATCTAAGATGCAGGTGTCGAGAACAATTAGGTTGGCTAGAAACTCAACTCGACTATGAGTAACTTAGCTCCTAAACATCCCACTTTAGAACTTAGCTCTGCTCCAGATGACTGGACTAACAGAGTATGCTTAAGGCGCATAACTTCCAAGTTATTCTTAGTGACAAAAACTCCGGAAACAAAGGAATGCGAAGCTCCAGAATCAAACAAAACTCCGGTGCTTCCTGGGCTCCTTCCAGAGTGACGTGGTTGACACGACCTCGACCCTGCATCGAGCGCTCCTCTGGTTGGTAGTGCGTTGAGAAACTCCTTGGTTGTTGGTCTCTGGGGTCTTGGTGGGTGTAGCTCCAAGGTTAAAACGGACTGGGGTGATTGTCCCATTCTGCGGACACTGATTGGCGAAGTGACCTAGTTGACGACAAGAATAACAAACTCTCTGAGAATTCTGCTGATTGCTCCCTGGATTGGGGTTGGTTGGCGCGGGGTTGCGAGTTGAGCAAGCTGGGCGAGGTGTTGATGTTGGTGCGGCGTCTGAAAGAACTCTGCTGAAATTACTCTCATTCGGTACCACTCTTGCTCTTTGTTGGGGCTGGTGACTTCCTTACTGGGCCATCCTGCATTTGTGATTGTCTTCCAGTTCCTTGCGTTTGTCTTCCATAACCAATGCCTTGTTAACCAATTCTTGAAAGTCTGGAAAAGTGTGGGCAAGTAGATTGACCTGCAGTCCTGAGTTCAAACCCTTCAAGCGACTCTGGCGAGACTTGTCAATAGCGACATCCTCTGGAGCATAGCGAGCTAGCTGAGAAAACTTATTGAGATAGTCGATCATCGACATAGCTCCTTGCTTGAGGCACGAATTCATCCTTCTTGAGATCCATAATACCTTGAGGACATAATCTTGTGGAATCTTTGCGGCGAATTCTTCCCAAGTGATATTTTGCGGCGCCTCATGTGCTGCGCTGAAATTCTCCCACCATTCGGCAGCTATGCCTTCCATCTAATGAGTAGCATACAGGACCTTCTCATGGTCGCTGTATTGAGTGATCAGCAGCTTCCTCTCAATAACCCGAAGCCAATCATCAGCTTCAATTGGTGTAACATTACCAGAAAAGGTTGGAGGGCGAGTCCTCATGAATTCAGCAAGCTTGGATGGTCCTTGGTGTCCATGAGTGACTAGGGCTCCAGGATGATGGTTGTTGTTGTTGTTGTTCTGATTACTCATAGCCTGCATCTGGTTCATCATGGCATACATCATCTGTGTCTGTGCTGCCATGAAGGCTCCAAAGTTCTGCAAGTCAAGAGGGGGTGCTTGTGGTGGTACTGCTCCTGCAGGGGTTTGCTCGTTGCCTTCTGATCCTTGGGTTTCGGATCCACTTGCAGTGGCATGGTGAGTCTGAACCATCTGGTGAAGCTCCATGTGTTAGATAAGGTGGAAAGCATGAGATAAGTTAAGAACTAATCTAGGGGGTAAGTTAAACCCAACAAACACAGTTTAAGAAAACCAAATGAACACCTTTATATATTAAGGGTTTTAGTATGGCTTGCAATAATGCCTAAGGGCTTTTACAGCTCATACCTGCACACAAGGAAAAGACAAATCTAAGCACACAAACTACCGCCTAAAGGGTGACTCGAAAGAAAACTGGCTAAGCCTGACAAACTAAGACTCTAGCGATCTCAGTCGCTAAGGTAGCCTCCACAACCACGACGATGCTCCCGCCTGCTGTAGACTTGGAAGTGAGCTGGCATCTTCGCGAATTGGTCTTGATGTCACAGGCTGGTGCGGCGAGGCGTGTGCCTCGATCTTTGCGGCCTCTGCTGGCTCCTCTGGGGCCTCCTCGGGATCTTCCTCGGGATCCTCCTCAGGGTCCTCTTCTGGTTCTTCTCGCTCTTCAGGATCTTCTTCTTCTTGTTCCTCCTCATGGTCGTGCTGACCGTAGAGGGCTTCTTCCAGCATGGCGATCCATTCTTGACTCTTTGCAGAGTCTCATAGGCGCCTCGGCTCGGTGACAGTACTTCCAAAGGACTTCTCTTGGCGCGGTCGAATCGGGCGAGTGCACCATTGTGGCATTGTCTTCTCCATCCATAGGCGGGTAGCGTCTTTGGTCGATCCACGGCGGCTTCGGGGATGGTAACGGAAGACGGTATTCGCGACTCTCGCCGTAGATCGGCAAGTTCGAGGATGGCGGCGTGACGACTCTTCAATTCCTTGCGCGAAGGTGATCCTTCTGACGGAGATGTTCAACGGCTGGCTGGCTTTAGTGCTCTTTTCCTGGCGTAGACTGTCAGACGGCAGATTACTCCACGATCTCGGCCGTTTACCACCCATTGGTTGCCACGATACATGGGACGATCAAAGCCTCCAAGTACTTGCAACAGCTTCCATAGCTCTGCGGCAAGTCCGCCTTTGCGCTCACCATAGGTATGAAGCATCTGTAAAGACAGACAAGAGGGTGGGAACCAAGTTAAAACAGTGGGGAGAGGAAAATATTATAGCAATAGATGAGTCGAGACAGACATGAGGGGAGTTAAACAGTTCATTTAATCTTGCAAGTTAATTTTTCTTTAGAAAATAATTTGGACTTTCTAAGACGGCCGATCTAAGGGTAAGACCTACAGTCAGTATGGCTCTGATACCACCTCTGTTGGGACCCAAAATATGCAATTCTGGACCCTCTGTGTATAATGCACTAGTCCAGGATCACGCTAGTGCACACAATGTCAACACAGGTGAATATCGATCCACACAAGCGATTAATAACATAACAAGTAGTTTGATAACAAATAGTTGTTTTGACCTTATGGTCGAGTTACAATTATTAAGCCACGCAGGGCTAGTAAAGAAATAAAATAGCAGCGGAACGAAGAAACTTCAGCGGAATCCCATCAATTCACCACAGGCAACTGACTGGGATCAAGACCCTATGATCAAGCACCTTCGATGAACTCCTCCTCGGCGGTGAAGACTCATCCTCTTCATTGCATGTTTTACAACAAGCATGAGTACACACCGTACTACGCAAGTCATACCACGTAAATGCAATTATAGATGGGCTTATTCCAAAGGAATGGCGGTACGTAGTTCTTTTCTTAAATCAAACATTTGCAATTTAAATACAAGTAATAGATTGAAAGCATAATTCGAAACAAATAGACAATAATAATTTGACAGTTTTATTTCATAAAGACACATAGCCTAAACAAGTTATTCATATAGCCATATGACTTAGGTCACATAGCTCCCTTCCCAAGGTTTTCATGAAAATCTACCCCTCGTGTGAAATCCCCGAGCATGTCCATGACCGCGGACGCGGCTATTCGAATAGATTGTTTAACACTCTGCAGAGTTTGTACACTTTACCGACAAGATACAACTAGTGTAGCTAGCACTAGCCGTAACAAAACAGTTCAGAAACTTCATCTTAACATTGACACTCCTAGTGTGCTTACAAACTGTCAGACAACCCCACATAGAAAGTCAGTCCAACACACACCATTGGACAGGGTCACGACGAACCGCCCCGTGATGTGACTACCTGGTAGCACACCTCCACCCACGCCCACAGCCTAACCTACAACCTGAGTAATCAATGTCAAGACTCCATAACTTACTATGTTAGGCCCGTCCCATACCAGGCACGTGGTTGTACGAGAGGCTCAATTCAATGGCGCACAAAGTTAAGTCCTTAATTGACCGAGGCAAGACTTCCTAATAAACTACAAATCCCTATGCACACAAGTTATTAAGCCCACACACATAGCTCCACCAAAATATCACACAGTCCACTTGCCTCCGTCTAAATCCTTTCCCACCCTGTTAGTTAAGTGCAACATATGCCATCAACGGGGAATAGCACATAGAGCACACACAGTTTCTATCACATAGTTCCATAGTCACTTAGTCATGTTTATATTTGCAACTACATGAGATGGTGACTCGTAGCATGGCTAAGCAAACTAATCGCATCTAACCAACCCACGTTGGTAATACACTAGCACCAACTAAATAAACCAAACTAGGGTGACAAAAGATTATGGCATACAATTAGACAAGGGAATCATAACAAATTGGACATTAACTAATCCCAAAAGCATTGAAATAACTAATTAAAGTAAATGCAATACTTTGAATCAATATAACTTTTGAAAACTGGGTTCAATATGATCAAAGGTATAACTTGCCTTGGAATAGGTCTAAGTACTGATCTTGCTCTTGAGGTGCTCCTTCTTCTTCAAACCTTCCCGAAGTATCAACGTCTACTCGCAAACGAAACAAACAAAATAAATACAAACAGAGGCAAAACAAACTCCAAAAATTAAATAAAAATCTCAGATAGATAGATCTTGAATTTAGATGAATTTAGAAATTTGAATGGGCTCAATCGGAGTTCGGATGCCAAAGATATGGGCTTGGGAAGTTGGAAATCTAAAGAAAACCCTAAAAACTGATTATTCCGAATTATTTCTTAAAAGAAAAATCGGATTATTGCGCAACGGTGACGTCAGCGCTCGGAATTAAAGAATTAAAAAGAATATCTGACATGTGGGGCCCACACGTTAGTGAGATGGCTCACGGTGAACCAAGTTCACCGAGCCTGATTGAATCTGGGACTAGGTGAGGTGGCACGCGGGTGCTGACGGGACGCCACGCGAGCGACACGGGGGCTCCGCGATGTGACGCGGGCGACGACTGGCGGTGTGCCTTGTCTTTGGCGTGGGCGTCGGCGAGCGGCGGCGGTTCGGGCGAAAAACAGCCAATGCGGCGGCGCTCAACGGCGGGTGCTCTGAGGTAGAGGTGAGGCAGGGAACTCGAGGATGGGCTCACGGGTCCTCGAGGCGATTGTGGCGATCGGCGGTGAGATCTGGCGGAGCTGGAGCTGCGGGCTCGGCAGGCAGTGCTAGGAGGGCTTCCCCGGCGAGGACGGCAACCGAGATCGCGGGCGTTCACGGCGATCCGGTGGTGATCCTCGCGGCAGCGAGACCCATGCTGCGGCGACAAGCGGCGAGGTCTTCTCGGCCGTGGCCGAAAACGAAAGCGGCGCTAGGCTCTAGGCGGCGACTTGAGCGTCTCGCGTTAGGGCAAAAGAGGCGGCGCGGCTCGGGATACGAGGGACGCAGGTCCTTGAGGCCTTAAATAGCCTTGGAGGCGAGGAGCTCGCGAAGGAAACGGCGGCAGCGATGGAGTCCGGCTCAGACACAGGGGAGAGTCCCGGGCGGAGACGAAGAACAGCGGTCGCGCCCCGATCAATGAAACACGACGCAGAGCCCTGCGAGGAACGCGGAGCAGCAAGGCGACGAGGCAGGGACGCTTAATCGGCCGTCCGGTGCTGATCCAACGGTGGAGGATGAAGCGGTAGGCGGCCATGGCTGAAAAGCAGAGGCTGGTAGGGAGATTCGGCCCGCACTGTTCATATGAGATTTTAATACTTTTTCTTTTTAAGAAAATACCAGAAATTCAAATAAGCAATGGAAAATAGCAAATGAACTTGAAAAAATTCTCGAAAAATCTAGAAAATATATCCAAACCCAAAGAACCCAAATAAAATAGTTTTGACCATTGTTCATGTTGACTTTAATCATATTAAATTGTTTTGATGTACAAAGTCCATATTAAGCTTTGGATTTAAATTCAAATAAAATCAAATGGTGAATTTTATCCTACTAACTATTCAAAAGATTTTTAAAGCTCAGAAAATTGGGATGTTACAACACCCTAGAATACGTGCAGTTAAATCCTGTTAATTTTAATCAAAGTTGTTATTTAAAAGGTATGGTTTGGGTATTTGAAAATGATATGAGTGAACCTTTCGTAAAAAAATACTTTTCAGATATTGTACATTCACAAGAAAATTTTAAATATATGATAAAAGAATTTAATGGTCAAATGAGTATATTGTTAACTTTGAAAAGTAAAAAATGTCGCTTTTTGTGACGGCAGATAGTACAGAACAAGAAATCAATCACTGTGACGGACGAAATGCTACAGGTTACAAACATCACGTTAAAGCTGTGATCGTAAAGGTCCGAACACTGTAAGAGTTTCCCTATGTTCCGCATCTCGAAAGGAGTAACTGCTAATAAATATGGGTGAAACAGAAATGGAGCATTGATCGTATCTATGTTTTACACCACCATGTGTCAACGTTACCCAAAACTGACATATTCGCCTCCATTTGATAGCTTTTCAACCTCATCTTGTCAGGCAGCAGATAGTCTTCAGTCTCCCTCTCCATTGACAACAAAGTTCATCCATCGAAGGATGGACACACGGTGGCTCAAAAAAATTTGTACTGGGTTGCTGTGGATCAGGGATCAAAAACCCGACCGGTTACCGTCGGTAACCGACGGTTACCGGATTTCCCGGTGGGCACCGGGATCCATCCCGGCTGGAATCATTCAAATTCAAAATCCCCACCGAAATCCTTCAAATTCAAAATCCCGGCGGTTTCATCCTGAATTCAAACTCCATTTGATGAAATCCAGCCAAGATTTTTCCGGGATTTCCGGTTACCGGCCTGGTTCCGGTTTTTGGATCCTTGCTGTGGATCATCTCAGTCACTATTTCCATTTTTACAACAGTGCTACATCTGTGGCTCAAACCAGCTGAAACACAACGATATACACCTAAACGATGAACAAATTTCACACATACAAACACAAACAGTCTATGAACCATTTTAACTTGCCTCCAATTCTTGCTTCTCCACATTTTTTTCCTTTGGCAGCTCCTCCATTGTAGTCGTGTTACTCAGTTCACTCTCAACTATTGAACTGGTAGCAGATATTCCATCAGCGAAAGCAACTGGGGTCGACCGGCCTGAGTTGGAGCCCAAGTATTGCCCCATGGATTGCTTTGACGTGTTCAGTGCATGACAGTGTGGGCAATAGTACGTAATATGTGGGTAATCTTCCTTCCCTGCCAAGCCTGCACATTAGTATATTAGGTAATGCATCAATTCTTTTTAACGCAATAGGTAAAAAAGATCAAAAACAGCTTTGTTTATCATTCACACCATTATGCATATGGCAATTGCCACAGATCAAAGCGTACGATTGTGATGGGTCCTCCCCCACAAGTAAGGCAGCGATTTTTGCAATCCATCCAATATCACTTGTCCCTGAGCCTTGATAATGTTCTACCACCATTGGAGGCTGACCAGTTTCCAGGCCAGCACTAACAGTTGGACTGGATTCAGCCCCCTGTGCTGAAGTATCAGCAGCTGTGGTGCTTCCAGTCCTGCGGCCTCTTACATTGGATTGCTTCCTGTTTCTCAGCCCATCCGATGGTAATATCTCAACATCATTGCTCCTAGCCACCGCTGCATCCAATTTTGGTTCTTCCCCAACATGTACTTTCAAGCCAGTCTCCGCCCCCAGCTTAGATGCCAAAACCGAAGCTGCCGCAGCCTTTGCAGCTGGATCAAGATCATATTTCTGCACATGTTCAAGTTAGGGTACACTTTGTCATTGACATGATAAAATTTGATTCCAACTACTGAACTAGTAAATGCCACTTACCTGAATAAGCTGTTGGGTAAGGTAATAATTTGTTCTTTCTTTCAGCTCGTCAATCTTGGCTTTCCTCTCAGCTCTCAGCTTTTCAAGTGTCTTCTGGTCTTTCCGCTCAACTGTGAACAGATATGAATAGGGTGTCATTTAAGTATACTAACAAGGCGTACTGATAACATGCGCTGTGGATGCGTTTGTCGGGAAGACGTATCAGCGAAGGAGGGGGCGTGAAGACCTGGCCGGTTCGGCCAAGCACCATGGTGCAGTTTTGGATTCTGTAGCTGTGTCGGCTACGGTTCCTATTCACGGTTTGGCAACCGACTAATATAGAAGCAGGTGCATTATATAGTAACAGATAAGAGAGAGTTAGAGATTGGGTTAGAGATAGAGTTGGTTTACTTATCCAGTTGTGTTAGTGCTTTCCTTAATCTAGCTTCTGAATTCTCTTTCCTCTTCTATAAAGGCAGCCAATGTATTGAAGGCAAGGATCCAAAAACCGGAACCGGGCAAAATTCTGCCCGGCGCCATTTCTCCGTTACCGGCCGGTAAACGGAAATCCCGGAAAAATCCCGGTTGGATTTCGTCAAATGGAGTTTGAATTTGGGATGAAACCGCCGGGATTTTGAATTTGAATTTGAATTTGAAGGATTCCAGCCAGGATTTTGGATCCCGGTCCCCACCGGGAAATCCGATAACCACCGGTTACCGGCGGTAACCGGCCGGGTTTTTGATCCCTGATTGAAGGAGAATCAAGGAAGAAATAAATTGGACTTTCCCTCATCTAGTTCGGCCAAAGTCAGAGCCTTGCGCGTCGGCCGGCAGCAGCGCCGCCGCACACAAGGGTGACCAAAGCCTTCACCAATTATCCCCTTTGGCTGAATACCTCTTCCATCTTTCCACGCCACATCAATTTGGTATCAGAGCCATCACCGCCACCCTTCACCATGGAAACCAAGACTCTAGACGACGTGTTCCAACAACTCGCAATCATGGTGACGGAGATCAGCAGCATCAAGGCGCAGCAGGCCACACATGATCAAGTGATCGCTGAGTGGAAGACAGGAGGCGGTGCGGTAGCTCTGTCGACAGCTTCCAGCGGCGGCAACAATGGCTTCCACGCCCGAGGCCAGCCTCTCGAACCCGGGTTTCGTGACGACAAAGACCAGCGCACGGTTCCTCACTTCCACAAGCTCTCCTTTCTAACGTATGATGGCAAGGAAGATCCTCTCCCATGGCTCAACCGATGTGAGCAATTTTTTCGAGGTCAACGCACCATGGAGGAAGAACGAGTTTGGTTGGCATCCCATCGCTTGACCAGCGCCGCCCAACAGTGGTACTACCAACTCGAACGTGATGAAGGCATGATTTCATGGGTTTGCTTCTCTGAGTTCGTCAACCTGCGGTTTGGGCCTCACATCCGCAATAATCCGCTAGGCAAGTTGACTCAACTACAACGACGGTTGACGCATATCAAAAGAAGTTTTTGGCAATCTTATGCCGGGTCGAACCGCTCTCGTCGCTCCAGCAAGTACAACTTTTCACTACCGGATTGTGCAAGCCATTGCAAATCGATGTCGAGCTTCAGCAACCAACGCATCTCCAAACGGCCATGAGTTTGGCGAGAGCGTACGAGTAGCGTCTCGAGGAGACATCTGGGGATTCGAAGCCTCCACTAAAAACCACCTCCGGGCCGTGCTTTACGTCAAGGGCCTTGACGCTGCGAACCAGCCTGCCGACTTCAACCGTGGGGGTGACAGTCACTCCAGCACCGACCGTACCATCGGCAGCAACCGGCACCATAGCCAACCCAGCCTCCAAATTCCGACGTTTCTCCGTGGAAGAGATGTTCGATCGACGCGCCAAGGGATTGTGTTACAATTGCCCTGAGAAGTTCTCTAGGTTCGGCCAAGCACCATGGTTCAGTTTCGGATTCTGGAGCCGTGTCGGCTACGGTTCCTATTCACAGTTTGGCAACCGACTAATATGGAAGCAGGTGTATTAGATAGTTAGTAATAGATAAGAGAGAGTTAGAGATTGAGTTAGAGATAAGAGTTAGTTTACTTATCCAGTTGTGTTAGTGCTTTCCTTAATCTAGCTTCTGAATTCTCTTGCCTCTTCTATAAAGGCAGCCAATGTATTGAAGGAGAATCAAGGAAAAAATAAATTTGACTTTCCCTCATCTAGTTCAGCCAAAGTCAGAGCCTTGCGCGTCGGCTGGCAGCAGCGCCGCCGCACACAAGGGCGACCAAAGCCTTCGCCAGTTATCCCCTTTGGCCGAATACCTCTTCCATCTTCCCACGCCACATCATCGTATATGTTAGTATTGGATAAGATTAACATATTAATACATAAAATAGAACGATGATTTCAGTGCCAAGATCCTTCTTGGCAATAAAAAATGTTATCCCTTAGACATTTGCACAGCAGAACAATCACGTAAATTTCTACAAGAAACGATGCAAACCTCTAATCCTTCATGTGTCAAACAACTATGCAAATATGAAACTACCATTATTTGTTGATCGCTTTGTTGATATATACAGCAGTTATGCCAAGTACAGTGCAAACAACTTGCCAAATGTTAGTGTCAATATATGGTCGTTGACTCATTGTACAACAAAACAAAAGATGAAGGAAACCTAACACCTCTGATAAGGATTGCACACAAACAGAAGTGCAAAGACTGGTATTGTGAGAGTCAAACTAGAAGCACTCCATGTATTGAAGATGTACAGAAAACTATGTGATGTGTTAGTGCATTACATAAATTGTGAATGGTTTCGTGTTGTGGGTACATATCAGAAATGAATAAAAAAAATGGTGGTTGGAAGTTTAATTGGTTCAAATTTCAAGTCAGAGACTTAACAAAGGAATTGACCCAGCATTGGGGGACTACTATGATACTCTCCCTAATAAAAGCATGATGTTCATTGTCAGAAAGAAACCAATACGGGGCTTTATACTTAACGAAACTACAGCAAGAATATAGTTTACAAAAGTTTTCATTTAACATACAAAAAACAGCAGCAGAAATGCAGGACTCACTAAAAATAATAAATTCTTACGGCAATAGTTTGAATATGTTGATCAATAGATAGGAATAGAAATGGTATGTTCTGAAAGGGGTTTCAAGATACTAACACATCCTTGTGAAGTTTACGACTGTTAAATATATCACAGAAGACACAGCAGGCAAAACAAACATAGGCAGCGCTCGAATTGCCCTCATTTGCCAAGCTAAATCCTCATTTCTTGTCATCATGATAGCATAAGCAACAGCCACCACCTGAGAACAGGACCAAAGTATTAAACAGGAAGAAATTGCTTGCATATGCAGTGCAAAAAAAGTCATTATTGTCTAAAGATAAAATATAAACAACGTCGTACACAGTACACCAACCCAAAAAAAAGAAAAGAATACTACTCCTTCCGGACACAAAAAAGTGACATTTTTTACTTTTCAAAGTAAACAAGATACTCCTTTGAACACTAAATTCTCTTATCATATATTCGAAAATAGTTGTGGAAGTGCAATATTATGAAAGTATTTTTCATAAAAAATTCACTCGTTCAATTTCATATATCCACACCTAATATTTTAACCAATATATTTGGTCAAAATTTATATAGTTTGACCGCACACATTCTAGGGCGTCACTCTTTTGTAACCGGAGGGAGTAGAATGGAAGGGATAGGAGTCATAGAGGGGAGAATTTATTTTTAGCAGCTGATTGTCAGAAGTTTCAGAATGCATCAATCATGGCCCATGAAACCTTGAAGTACACAACAGCATAAATTACAGGTGTGTAATTCGTGATACGTCATAATCCCTAAAATGCAAAACTCAATTATTCACACAACTAGATGAGCACAGTGACAAACTGCAAAATCACATGAAGAACCAAAAAGGAGACTCTCACTGCAGCTTGATAGAAAAAAAAAACAACTCTGTTCCTTTTCGGTTGATACTCAAATAAATAAATTAGTTCAACAATCCTACAATTCTTCTAATCAAAATCTCAAATACACCAAGTGCAACTAGACACTAGTATAATGTTCCTGTGAGGCTGTAAACACACCAATTGCTCCATCCAAATACCTGCCTCTTATGCATCACCAATCTAAGCATGCAATTAAACATATACTACTAATTTCTACTTTGAAATTTGAAGGAGTAGCACACGACTGAACCTTTTGCACAAGTATACAAAAATCTTCTGTAAACTTCAAAAAAAAATTCAGAGTAGACGACATTTGTTTGCTAGTGGTTATTAATTACGAAAGGAATTCATGAATAGCATTGGCTTTATGAACATGAAAACCTGACAGAATAATCATAGCCAACCTTTCTATATATATTTCCAGTGAAAAGATTTCACTCTGAAGTCTAAACTAATAAATATAGGAAATTCAGAGTAACTGTCCATTTCCCATCACCATAGAATGATTCCTCCGCAACCCATTCTTGACAGAACTAATATTTACCAGAAAATATAGGCGTGAATCTCCAAATCACATTAGAATCTCCTCTATGCCTCACTAGTAATATGAATGTAGCACATGATGCATAGCTAAACATTTTTATTCGGGGAGTACCCATTTTCCATTCATCACAAATGGAAACAGAGTATAAATTTACAGAATTAGAACAAAAGTGGAATCATCCTCCAACCGTGCCCCAGCACTAAACCAATGTTGAATAGCTATTTCTGTTGTTGCTTGTGAAACTCCGAAAACACAGTGTTTACTTTGTTTCAAGAGAAAATTGCGTTTAGGCCCCTAAACTTGTAAGGTTATGCCATTTAGCTCTCTGAACTTACATTTTACTTTCTCAACCCCCTGAACTTGCGAAGTTGTGCCACTTAGCTATCTGAACTTGCATTTTACTTTTTCAACCCCCTGAATTTGCGAGGTTATGCCACTTAGCTCCCTGAACTTACGCTGAAGCGAAATTCATTGAATGCGATGCCGGCGACTTCGTCCCCTCCTAGTCTGGTGGACTTGTCGCCGTCCCGTTCCGGTCGTGTTCATCGTCCCTGTTACCTCACGCCGACAAAAACGGATTCTTCAGGTCCGGGAACGCACCGTGCTCGCGTCTTCGCCGGAGCTCCACTGTCGCAGCTTGCTGCCGCCCTCGCCCTTGCCTCCTCTGAGTCAACCATGAGAGAGAAGTATATTTCCCGTGCCAGAGTAGAAGCTACTCACCCTACACGAAGTCTATTTGGTCGTTTGCTAATAGAAAAGCTGAGCTGGCGAATCACCGTGAGAGAGAAGTATTGTGCCTCTGCTCAGGCACTAGGAATGTACTCTCTCTTACGGTTTGACTCGGAGGAGATAAGGGCGAGAGCGGCGGCAAACTGCTATGGTAGAGCTCTAGCGAAGACGCCAACATAGTGCGTTCCCGGGCATGAAGAATCCGTTTTTATCAGCGTAAGGTGATGGGGACGATGAACACAGGCGGAACAGAGCAGCGACGAGTCCACCGGAATCGGAGGGACGAAATCGCCGGCATCGTATCCGACGAACTTCGCTTCAACACAAGTTTAAAGAGCTAAGTGGCATAACCTTACAAGTTCAGCGGATTGAGAAAGTAAAATACAAGTTCAGAGAGGCAGAAAGTACAATGCAAGTTTAGGGGCTAAGAAAATAAAATATAAATTCAGAAAGTTAAGTGGCATAACCTCACAAGTTCAAGGAGTACGATGCAATTTTGTCTTGTTTCAATAAAGTCGTTACCCTTTTACTCCATAGTACACTACTATCGCATATTATGTGTTCTCTAGCAGGCTGTCTCATCCTGTTCCACTACACCCCCACAAACTCATCTCAATCATCACAACAATAAACCACAAAGTGCAGTAAAAAAATCTCCAAAGATTGATTACCGAAACAAGCACAGACAGCGGAATCTCCGAGTTTAACAACTCGAATCGCCACGAATCCAAACATAGGCACAACCACAACGGCAACCACAGCCCGCACCACGAAATCATCCTAAACAGGCTAACACCATTATTTTTGAATAAAATGGAAAGGAAATTTGACCTCGGCGAGGACGGAGAAGACGATGAGGTTGCGGACGGCGCGGCGGGAGAACTGCGTCCGGCGGCGCATCCGCGCGTGCACGGCGGCCTCCTCCTTGGACAGGTACTGCAGCCGCTTCTCGTAGTCCTCGCGCCCGCCGAACAGGCCGCGCCATATCCTCCCCAGCAACCCGCCCCTCTTCCTCTTCTCCTCCTTGCCCTTCTCCTCCGCCGACTCCGGCTCCGCCACCTCGCCTGCCCCCGCCTCCGCTACCGGGGAATTCATTGCCTGGCTAGGCGGATCTGCGCGTCGCGGGATCCGACACGAGGAGGTTGTGGGGCGCCACGCGACGGTGGCCTCTGCGCTGTCTGCTTCTGGACGCTTGGTTCTCGAGTCGAGAGCCCTCTCGGCGCCGTAACTGGTGGTGACTTGGGGCAAGGAATTATGCGCATGATTGGTAGGCGGCAGTGACTTGGGGCAAGGAATTATGCGCATTATTGGTTGGCGGCAGTTTTTATGAAAAACGGTTTTTACTTGGGCTGTAAGCTGGAGCGGTTGTAAAACCGAACGGTCGAGTTGAAAAGATTTTATATTTAGTTATTTTATTTTTAGATATGTTGACTATAACTTCTGAGATAAAAAATATTTGAAATGTCTATAGGACAAATAATTGCTTGTTTGATACCGTTTAATGGCAATTAACGCAATTGACGGTATTTAATGACAACTAGATCTATTCACGGACGACCCGGCTCGAGCTGGCTCTAACCGGGCTGGGCTTGGGACTGGAATTCCAGCCAGAAAGCCCGAAATCCCGAAAATTGAAATAAAAAAGTGAAAATCTATTTTTATTATTATGGAAATGAATTAATTATTATTATTTTATTCCAAAAAAGGATTAAAAATAATATTTAGATCAAAAAACGAATTTTTGGGCTAAGTCGGGCTAGGCCGGGCTCGGGCCTGCTCGTTTGAGACCGGGCTTTTCAAGCCTGCCCTAGTGTTTGAACAGATCTAACGAGAACCAACGATATTTGACGATAATTAACGATAAATTAACGCAATTGACGACAATTAGCTCCAATTACCGCAATTAACAGTGTCTACCGCAATTGATTGCATTTGACGACAATTAACGCAATAGACTGCAATCAACAACAATTATTACAATAAGCATTTATTACATAAATAAATACAAGAAAAATATTACAAGCAAAACTTATTACATAAATAATCACAATAAACAATTATTACAACAAAAAATATTACTTAATTAATTGATTTACAACAGAAAAACAAAATGAAAATTAAAAGGAATGGGAACAGCGGCTAGGGTTGCGACTCGGCGGCGGCGACGCCGAGGGGGAGGGGAAGGATGAGGGCAGCGGTGGTGCCTCGGGGGAGGAAGAGGGCAGTGGAGGCGTCGTCATCGGGGGAGGAGGAGGACGGCAGCGATGGCTCGGAGGAAGAGGAGGACAGCAGTGATGCTCGGAGAAGGAGGAGGGAGGAGGGCGGCTAAGGAGGAAGAGGATAGTGGAGGCGGCAGCGTCAGGGGAGTTAGGAGAGGACAAGGACGGGGACGGATCGGGAGAGGAGGACAGTGGCGTCGGGGGAGGAGGCGTCGCATTGGGGAGAGGAGGGAGGAGGAGGCACGTCAGGGGAGGAGGAGGACCGCGGTAGCGCGGGCCGACATAGAAGGGAGCCGGAGGCGAGGCAGGCAGCTGCACGGGCCGGCGGAGGTGCCGATGGAGGAGGAGGAGGACGAGTGGGCGCTAGGGAGGAGGGAGGAGGGAGGAGGGAGGGAGTGAATTGATACGGGTAGGCTACACTAGCTGTCAATTCAAAAATTCTATCGCGTAAACCAGGATGCCATGCAAACAAGAGATCATAAATCGTTACTACTAGACGCGCAGTGCAGCGAAAGAAGAGTTGGAACAGCCTGATCCAACGCAGAGAGCATTGATGTAATGGTCGTAGTCGATCGTTCAGCGTCCTCGATTACGATCATCTCCTTTAGCAATCAATCGCGTTCCTTTGCGAAGTCATGGATCGTTCTCGAGCATAACAGAAACCGCAATAGCGCCTCTACGGTATCCACACGTTCAGGGATGGAACTTCATATGCTGGTGTGCTAGCACCAACTCGCATAGGAGAGCTCTCTCAAGAAGATGGAGGCTAGGGTTTCGGAGGAGTAACTCACGTTCTATCTCATCTGTCCCAATAGCCTCATGTGTCTCCTTATATAGAGCCCATGACGGATCCTATCCAAACATGTTTTATTACAACCCGTTAGGTGTGTGACCTGTTAGGTTCATGCATAATTGATTGTAACTTGGAAACTCTTTTCCGACCACTAGTTGTTAGTGGTTCCTAGCCAAACATAACGATTCCAGGATTCACATAAATTATATCAGACGAACCTTAATGCAATATGATCTACGGATAAGTCCTTATCACTTACGACAAGCTCGTATCTCTATACGACCAGTTCATATTTGGTCATGACCAGTTCGTAACTCCTTATGACTAGTTTACGACCAGTTAGTGATCATGTTCGACCAGTCTATGACCAGTTTGTATCTTCATACGACTAGTCTGTATCTGATCGAACTAAATGACCTGCTCGTGCATTCTCCATTTGCCTCACGATATCTAGTTGAACTCTAGGTGAGATAATATGTCATCCATGGACTGTTCAACACTTTCTCGATCAAGTGACAGATAACATCATGTGGTTGACTCTTTGAAAGCATCTAGGCCCCAAAAAATTGTTTTGGTAATTAATGACAATATGTGAATATGGGATTAACTTGTTTATTGAGTATTTACAAGGTTAAGTCCCATTGGTGGTTTTGATGACGTAAAGATGCATGCTAAAGGGTTCAATGAAGATCTACATGGCTCAAGACAAGGTACAAGTAGTCTAGGATCCTTTTTATACTTTACCGGTCTTAGAAAAAATGGCTGGAAGACCAGATTATATGTTAAAATGCCGTACTATTAAGAGGGATCATGACTAGTAGCTTGATAGCATGGTCTTGTGTAATATGGATCAATTTAGGATCATGCATGCATTTGAATTTGAATTTAATGAGCTCTAAGTGTTTTTGTCAGAAATCGGTAGTACCGGAGTTATGCTAGCGGTTGTACCGCTTGAAGCAGTATGACCGCACTTTACTTGGCAGTATTACCGGGTTTTGATCGTTTCTGCCAACTGAGCGCTAATGTGGTACGACCGGCTCTTGGAGCGGTACTACCGCATTGTGGTCGTTCCGATTTCTAGTTGGCGGTTGAATAAAAACAGGAGATGTGTTTTTTGGTTCAGTGCCTCTCGTTGACAATCGGTAGTACCGCGCCTTAGAAACAGTAGTATCGCTCAGTGGTCGTACCGATTCTTACGTGGCGGTATAATTTTTCTAGAGGACACTTCTTTTCAGCTAAGTTGAAAACCCTACGATCGATTGTACCGCCCCTCTATGCGGTATGACCGCATCAAGCGGTAGTACCATAATTTAGTTGACGGTCGTACCGCGCTGAAATTTTCAACGGCTATGTTAGAGTAATTAATGCCACTGTTCTAGCCGTTACTGTGCTCTGACATAGGTGCGGTCGTACCGCAACTTAGATGGCAGTCATACCGCATTTCACTGAAAGTTGGGGATTGCCTCCCCAACGGTCATATTTGTTGGTGGGGTTATAAATACCCCCTACCTGCTCAAGGACAGGGTGCTAGTGTTCATTTATCATCCTTAGAGCCTAGAGAGCCTTGAGTATTCACTCAACACCAAAATTCACTTGTGCATTCATTGTGAGGTGATTGAGATTCATTCAAGTGCATCCATTCATCCTAGTTGAACCTATTACACTTGAGCGCGTCAAGCAAAGGTCATTGATTTGTTACTCTTGGAGTTTTGCCAAACTCCTAGACAGCCTTGGCGATAGAGCACGGTGGTCTCTTCAAGAAGATTGTGAAGAGGCCCGATGCAAGTTTGTGAGTGGCTTAGAGTTCGCCATCTCCAGAGCGGAGGAAGAACTACTCATAGTGATCGAGAGAAGGCTTAATTCGTGGAGTTGGCTTGAGTGATCAAGCTTCCTCAACGTGGACTAGTGAAGACCGGCAAAGTCTTCGATACCATGGGAAAAATTCGTTTGTCATTGTGGTTATTTCTTGTCTAATCTTATTCCGCATTTACAAGCCATTATCTTGTGTTGAATTGCTTAGAAAGAATTGTATCTTGTTAGACATAGTTCTTAATTGGCTTCAATTGTTAAATTGTCAAAAAGTTTAAAAACCTCCTATTCACCACCCTCTAGTCGGTTATCCTTAATCCTACAAGTGGTATCAGAGTTTGGTCTCTCATTGATTTAGACTTAACCGTCTAAGAGAGAAAATGATGGCTAGTGAGGGAATTGCTATAGGAAAGACTCCTTTGTTTGATGGGTCTAATTATGCTTATTGGAAAAATTAGAATGTCAATTTATTTAAAGGCCATGAGTCCAAGCATTTGGAAAATCGTAAATGAGGGTTACATCAAATCCACTAGCTCCCACGGATTAAGAGGCACGTAATGCTCATTTAGATGCCCAAGCTATGAACGCTTTTTTTGGCGCTTTGAACGCGGATGAGTTCAATAGAGTGAGCAATTTGAAAACCGCTCATGATATTTGGACCACCCTCTCGGAAATCCATGAGGGAACATCCATGGTCAAATAAGCCAAATTGCATAGGCTTTGGATCAAATATGAGACATTCATAATGTTGCCTCATGAAAACATCAATGAGATGTATTCAAGACTTAACAACATTGTGAATGAGCTCAAAGGCCTTGGGACTAACCTTGATGTTGATATTGTACGCAAGATGCTTAGGGCCCTTCCGGACAAGTATGAAACGTTGGTGGCGCTATTTCTCAACTCACCCGAGTTGCCAAGAATGATGCCAACGGGACTTTTGGGCAACCTCATCACCAATGAGTTGTTCAAAAAGGACAAGGAAGAACTATTGGAGTCGTCTTCCTCAAAGAAGAAGATTACCGCTTTCAAGGCCAAAGCGGAATCAAGTGATGATGAGGATGATGAAGAAGAAGACTCCGATGAGGAGTTTGCACTTCTTGTGAGAAGAATGAAGAAGTTCATGAAGAGACGCCCATATAGAAGCTTCAACTCCGACAAGAACAAGAAAGGGCAATCCTCAAGTGGCAACAATTGTTATAGCAACATTCAGTGCTATAATTGTGAAGAGAAGGGGCACATTGCTTCCCATTGCCCCGAAAACAAGGATGACAAGGGCAAATCATTCAAGAAGAAGGAGTATAGTGGGAAGAAGAAGCTTTTCAAAAAGCTTCACAAAGATAGGAAGCATGAAGCCCACATTGGAGAGTGGGATTCCAATGATGAATCAAGCGACTCCGACTCCGATGAGGATGAGTCCCCTAAGAAGAAGAGACTCATTGGCATCGCCATCAAGGAAGCTCTATCGCTATTCTCCACTCCTAACTGTCTTATGGCAAAAGGAGATAAGGTAAAATCCATTAACAATAACGAACTAACTTATGATGAATTAATGGATATGCTTGAATACTTAAATGAATATCTTGGAAAAGAAAAGTCAAAATATAAGGTCTTAAATAGAGAGTATAATTCCCTAAAAGATTCTTATGAGGAGCTAAAGGAAGCTCATGACTTGCTTATCCAAGAAAATTCAAGCAAGTCTTGCTCTAGTGTAGGAATTACATGTGATATTATTGATGATATGTCTAGTATAGAAATTGCTAAAACTAGTGCATCTATTTCATGTAATGATCCTATTACTTTGCCATGTTGCTCTAGTATTAATGCTAATTATGATAATGTTGAGCGTAATAATGCAAAACTTGTTGTTGAGAACAATGAGTTAAATGAACAAGTGACCAAGCTAAGTAAAAGTTTGGAAAGGTGCTTCAAGGGTAAAGCTACTCTTGATAAGCTTTTGAGTGACCAAAGATGCTCATTCAACAAAGAAGGACTTAGGTATGTGCCCAAGAAAAGTAAGAAACCGGTAAACAAGCCCACAAGGTTTGTGAAGCAAAATGGTAAGTATTGCCATAAGTGCCGGAAAATAGGACATTTACAACAAGCTTGTCCTATGGGTAAGACTCCATCCCTTGGTGTATATGACTCTTGTTATATGCTTAGAAAGACTAAGGATGGTAAAGTAATTGCTAGATTTGTTGGCACTTCAATTTTAGACGCTAAAAAGAATGATATTTGGGTACCTAAATACTTGGTTACTAACCTCCAAGGACCCAAACAAATTTGGGTACCTAAAAGAACTTGATTCTTGTTTTATAGGTGAACTACAAAACCAGTGGAAAACATTAGATGCTTAATAGTGGATGTACTCAACACATGACCGGTGATAGAAAGATGTTCACAACATTCGAGAATGGAAAAAGAGTAGACAAGATCACATTTGGCGATAATAGCAAAGGAAAGGTAATAGGTTTGGGTAAAATTATGATCTCAAATGACCTTTCTATTTCCAATGTTTCTTTAGTAGAATTATTAAATTTCAATTTGTTATTCGTTGCTCAAATATGTGATCTTGGACTAATTTGCTCATTCTCTAGTGAGGGTGTTACAATCTCAAATGCAAAAGATAGTTCTTTAGTTTTCAAAGGCTTTAGATTTAGAAATCTTTATTTGGTGGATTTTAGTTCAAATGAATCTTGCTTAAAAACTTGTTTAATGGCAAAAACCTCATTGGGTTGGCTTTGGCATAGAAGGCTAGCTCATGTTGGAATGATTCAACTCAAAAAGCTTTTCAAACATGATTTAATTGTTGGCTTGAAAGATGTGAAGTTAGAGAAAAATAGACTTTGTAGTGGTTGTCAAGCCGGTAAACAAGTTGCTAATTCTCATCCTTCCAAGAGTATCATGTCAACTTCTAGACCATTGGAACTCTTACATATGGATTTGTTTGGGCCAACAACCTATAAGAGTATCGAGGGTAATAGCTATTGTTTAGTCATTGTGGATGATTACTCTAGATATACATGGGTATTCTTCCTAGATGACAAAGGTGAAACCTCCGGCATTTTCAAAAGTTTTGCAAAAAGGGCTCAAAATGAATTTGATTTTAAAATAAAGAAAATCCGTAGTGATAATAGTTCCGAGTTCAAGAATACTAAAGTTGAAGACTTTTGTGATGAACTTGGAATAAAGCATGAACTTTCCGCAACCTACACTACGGAGCAAAATGGAGTTGTAGAAAAGAAAAATCGTACATTAATTGAAATGGCTAGGACAATGCTTGATGAATACAATACTTCCGATAGTTTTGGGTGGAAGCTATTAACATTGCTTGTCATGCCATAAATCGTCTTTATTTGCATAAGCTTTTGAAAAAGACTTCCTATGAGCTTCTTGTAGGAAGAAAACCGAACATCTCTTATTTTCGTGTATTTGGTTGCAAGTATTATATTTTGAAGAAGGGTGTTCGTCTCTCAAAATTTGAAAGTCGTTGTGATGTTGGTTTCTTACTTGGTTATTCTTCAAATAGCAAAGCTTATCGTGTCTTTAACAAAAACTCCGGTTTAGTTGAAGAAAGACACGATGTGCAATTTGATGAAACTAATGGCTCTCAAGAAGAGCATGAGAATTTGGACGATGTAGGTGATGAAGGATTAAGAAAAGCAATGGAGTATATGCAAATAGGCGATATCAAGCCCGAAGAAAATCCATCACCTTCTATTCAAGTTGAACCTCCTACCTCTTCTACAAATCAAGTACAAATTGATGAAGAGGATAACAAGGAAGATAATCAACCATCCAACCTACCACCAAGAATTCACAATGCAATTGCAAAGGATCATCCAATAGACCAAATATTGGGTGACGTAAGTAAGGGTGTTCAAACTCGCTCTCGTGTTGCTTTTTTTTGTGAACATTACTCTTTTGTCTCCTCTATTGAGTCAAAGCATGTAGAAGAAGCACTTGATGATCCGGATTGGGTGAATGCTATGCATGAAGAACTCAATAACTTCACCTGAAATGAAGTTTGGATATTGGTGGATCGACCCAAGGAACATAATGTGATTGGTACAAAATGGGTCTTTAGGAACAAGCAAGATGAGAACGGTATGGTTGTAAGAAATAAGGCAAGATTGGTCGCTCAAGGTTATTCACAAGTCGAAGGTTTGGATTTTGGTGAAACCTTTGCTCCCGTAGCTAGACTTCAGTCAATTCGGATATTACTTACTTTTGTATCATGCTTTGATATTAAATTATTTCAAATGGATGTTAAAAGTGCTTTCTTAAATGGTAAAATATCCGAACTTGTCTTTGTTGAACAACCTTTCGATTTTGAAGATCCAAAGAATCCAAATCATGTCTATAAACTCTCCAAGGCGCTCTATGGTCTTAAACAAGCTCCTAGAGCATGGTATGAACGCCTTAGAGATTTTCTAGTCTCAAAAGGATTCAAAATCGAAAAAATTGATTCAACTCTATTTACTAAAGTCCTTAATGATGATTTCTTTGCGTGTCAAATTTATGTTGATGATATCATTTTTTTCGTCTACTAATCAAGATTTTTACGAAAATTTTGGTGATATGATGTCTAGGGAATTTGAAATGTCCATGATTGGAAAATTGAGCTATTTCCTTGGACTTCAAATCAAGCAACTCAAGGATGGAACCTTCGTGAGTCAAACCAAGTATGCAAAAGATTTGATCAAGAAATTTGGCATAGTGGATGCAAAACCCATCAAGACTCCCATGGCAACCAACGGTTATCTCGACTTAAATGAGAGAGGTAAACCGGTAGATTTAAAGCTCTATAGGTCTATGATTGGTAGCTTGCTTTATCTTACCGCATCTAGGCCCGATATCATGTTTAGTATTTGCATGTGTGCACGTTTTCAAGCAACTCTAAAAAAGTGCCATTTAATGACCATTAAAAGAATACTAAGATATTTAAAGCATTCCTCTAGCATTGGCCTTTGGTATCCTAAAGGTGCTAAATTTAATTTAATTGGATATTCGGACTCCGATTATGCGGGTTGTAAAGTGGATAGAAAAAGCACCTCAGGTAGTTGTCAACTCTTAGGAAGATCTTTAGTATCATGGTCATCCAAGAAACAAAACTCCGTAGCTTTATCCACCGCCAAAGCCGAATATGTTTCCGCGGGAAGTTGTTGTGCTCAATTGCTATGGATGAGACAAACATTGATGGATTATAGAATTAAATTTGATAAAATGCCTCTTTTGTGTGACAATGATAGTGTGGTGAAAATAGCCAATAACCCTGTTCAACACTCAAGAACCAAGCATATATATATTCGCCACCATTTCTTGAGGGATCATGTGAGCAAGGGAGATATTGAAATTAGCCACATATGAACCAAAGATCAATTAGCGGATATTTTCACCAAGCCATTAGATGAATGCCGTTTTTGCAAATTGAGGAATGAGTTAAATGTCATAGACTATTCAAATGTTGGTTGAACTCTTGCCTCATGCATTTTTGCTTCATTTGGTGTTATTTGAGATCTTTTATGAAAGTATTTTCAAAACTATTTATTAAAGAATACTATGTTCATAAAAAAAATTCTTAATAGACATTAGTCTATTAAATGCATAATGATCCTCAATGATATTTATTTGAGTGTAAAACTAAGGATCATTTGCATATATTCTTAAATCCAAGTCAATTCCTTGAAACTCCAGGATAATAAGAACAACTGACGTTATACGCAGCAGACGACCGCAGAGGCAAAGGCGACGGCGTTATAATCTATAGCGATTACTACGCTTGCGGTACTCTCGGGCGGCTTGTTCATGGTTCGACCGCGTCGGTTTTTGAGAGGACAGTAACTCCTTGCAGTTACTATTTACCCGAGACTTTAATCCTCGTGACGGTTCAACCGTTTTCGCACCGTTCCATTTTCGCTCGGGCTCTCTCTCTCCAAACCCGAAGGACCTTCAAAACCCTCTCTCAAATCCACTCAGATCTTCGGTGATTCTTCGTATTCTTGTTGATCCTTGCATCTCTAGGGTTCACCTCCTCCAATCCATAAGGTAAAATATCTTTTGATTCTAGTTTTACCGAAGTTTGGAACCCTAGGTGTCATTTTAGGGTTAATTGAAAATGTAGATGAATTCTGTGTTTTTAGTTGGGTAAAAGTATCAAATTGATGTCTAGTGATGTTTGCGCATCCAAATCATGGATTCACCCTATGAAAAATATCAAAAAAAATTCATTCCTTTGCTTAATCTAGAACTCAGTCAGGAGAATCGGTTCAACCGGTTCTTAAGTGCGGTTCGACCGCAGTGCGGTCGTACCGGCCATATAACAGCGGTACGACCGATCATCCTGACAGAGAAACAGAATTTCATTTCTTTTTCACTTAATTCTATTTTGATTATCCAATTGAACTTCTTGGAACCTATTCTATGTATATGAAGATGCCTAGGACAAGAATTGCGACTCAAAAGTCGCATAGACCACCTAGAGGAGGGCAATCTTCATCTCAACCTCCAAGACCTCGACCCCCTGCAACTCCAATTCAAAGCACAAGATCTGTTCGACAAAAGATCGTACATGGCAAGGGCAAAGGGAAAAGACTAGCAGAAGAGGACCCAGAATCTGAAACAGAAGAAAGCTTACCTCCAAATGAGGCGATTCGATTCTCGAATCGAGTCGAGCCAAGCTCACCAAATGATTTGGGAGCGCCTCCAGAGCCTCCAATTGACTTGAGACTCCTTACTCCTGATGAGTATGCAATCAAGCGCCATGTAAATCAATTTCTTTTCAAATCTGACTCAGTTAATCCAAGATTTCATACAGTTTTTCAAGAACAAGTTTATGAGCAGCTATATGGAAATCATAGAAACTTTGCAGATCACAAATGGATTAAGTGGCCTCACATAAACTCCTTGGATAAGTACAGTGGAGTATACCAGCTATTTCATCGAGTGGGTCTCCATGATTTTGTGTCTTTAAAGCAAAATTATGATGATGAGATTATCAGGTAGTTTTATGCCACATTTCATGTTGAGGCAGATCTTTCCAGGATGAAATGGATCATTGTTACCAGATATGTGGAAAGTACCAAGGAGGACTTTGAGCGTGTGTTAAGGATACCATCTGGTACTTGGGATAAGCTTTTTGACAACCATGCTTTACTGTCTCCTGCTTGGACTGATTTTTATGACCCTTCAGTCAGGTATATCCCAGGAAAGATTACTGGACTTAAACCAATACCAAGCATGATTAATAGGATTATTAATCATACATTTTACCCCAAGAGTGGGAATTTTGATGCTGTCAGAGGATATGCTTGGAATATCATTGACAATATTATGAAGGGAAAGAAATTTGATGTTGTGGATGTCATTCTTAAGGGCATAGTGTCTTCAAAGAATGATAGGATTAAGAGAATTTACTATGCACCTTACATCATGGCTTTAATTAGGTAGAAGATTGAGTATCAAGGGGGATTGGGGACAGCTCATAAGGCTTACAAGCCTCGAGACAACCCTCCTGCTCGCCATGATGATTCTGCTATTGCTGGTACTTCTACTGATGCTGCTGCTCAAGAGAGTGCTCCTGCTGAAGGTACTCTTGCACAGATTCTTCAAAATCAGTAGTTGATCATTAGCACTTTGGAAGAAATGAAGACAGCCCAGATAGAGTTTCAAAATGAGACACAACAAGTTGGCTGACCTGGAGTTGACTCAGAATGACTTCTTTGATGAGACTCATAACAGGATAGCTGCCATGGCAGAAAGCATTAACGAGATGGAGCAGATTTTGAGGACTCCTCAGCGCTACTCTCGTCGTCCTCCTCCACCTTCAGGGGCCTCTACTTCCTCTGTTGTTCCTCCGTTGGCCCCAGCTTCAGTGCCTCAAGCCTCAGTGCCTCCATCTCCTATCTCAGCTCCTCCAGCACCTGCTACAGATTCAGTGGCTCAGGATCCAGCCTCTCAGGACCCAGCTCCTTAGGATCCCGCTCCTCAGGACTCAGCTCCTCAGGATCCCGCTCCTCACGACTCAGCTCCTCAGGTCCCTCCTGCTCCTTAGGACCCAGCCTCAGCTCCTCAGGATTCAGCCCCTCCAGCTCCAGCTCCAGCTCCAGCCTCTCCAGTTCCTCAAGCTTAGGACCCTGCTTCCCTTCCTCCTCAGGATCCAGCAGTATGAGATGTTTTTGGTACCTTGATGCCAAAGGGGGAGAAGCGAGAAGAGAAATATTTAGGGGGAGCAAGTCTTTTGTTATTATCTTTTATGTGGACTTTTATGTTTTGTAATGTGTTGAACTTATGCTTATGTGCTTGTAATAGTTTAAATATGTGCTTGTAATAGTTTAAAACCTTGTTGCTTATCTTGTTGAACTTATTGGTTAAATGTTTATGCTTATAATGTTCTCTTGAAATTGAGTCTATTTATAGTCATCTCTTAATATTGCATTTCCTTTAAGTTCAAACTTGCTAAAGAAACTCCGCCAAAATTTTCAAAAATCACTACATGTGCTTGCAAAGATTTTCTATAAATTTGACGCACATGTTTCGGGGGAGTTTTCTTTAAATTGAATTTAACAAGAAAATAATTCTCAAAACTCTTTTGAGCTCATTGCAAGAATTATTTTGTTGTTAAGTCATCAAAAGAATATACACTTTTGGTATATTCAGAACAATCCTTCTTACATATTATTTGTGTTGTCATCAATTACCAAAAAGGGGGAGATTGAAAGCATCTAGGCCCCTAAATTTTTTTTGGTAATTAATGATAATATGTGAATATGGGATTAACTTGTTTATTGAGTATTTACAAGGTTAAGTCCCATTGGTGGTTTTGATGACGTAAAGATGCATGCTAAAGGGTTCAATGAAGATCTACATGGCTCAAGACAAGGTACAAGTAGTCTAGGATCCTTTTTATATTTTACCGGTCTTAGGAGAAATGGCTGGAAGACCGGATTATAGGTTAAAATGCCGTACTATTAAGAGGGATCGTGACTAGTAGCTTGATAGCATGGTCTTGTGCAATATGGATCAATTTAGGATCATGCATGCATTTGAATTTGAATTTAATGAGCTCTAAGTGTTTTTGTCAGAAATCGGTAGTACCGGAGTTATGCTAGCGGTATGACCGCACTTTACTTGGCGGTATTACCGGGTTTTGATCGTTTCTGCCAACTGAGTGCTAATGCGGTACGACCGGCTCTTGGAGCGGTACTACCGCATTGCGGTCGTTCTGATTTCTAGTTGGCGGTTGAATAAAAATAGGAGATGTGTTTTTTTGGTTCAGTGCCTCTCGTTGACAATCGGTAGTACCGCGGCTTAGAAACGGTAGTACCGCTCAGTGGTCGTACCGATTTTTATGTGGCGGTACAATTTTTTCAGATGACACTTCGTTTCAGCTAAGGTGAAAACCCTAGGATCGGTTGTACCGCCCATCTATGTGGTATGACCGCATCAAGTGATAGTACCGCAATTTAGTTGGCGGTCGTACCGCGCCGGAATTTTCAACGGCTATGTCAGAGTAATTAATGCCACTGTTCTAGCCGTTACTGTGCTTTGACATGAGTGCGGTCGTACCGCAACTTAGATGGCGGTCATACTGTATTTCGCTGAAAGTTGAGGATTGCCTCCCCAATGGTCATATTTGTTGGTGGGGGTTATAAATACCCCCCACCTGCTCAAAGACAGGGTGCTAATGTTCATTTATCATCCTTAGAGCCTAGAGAGCCTTGAGCATTCACTCAACACTAAAATTCACTTATGCATTCATTGTGAGGTGGTTGAGTTCATTCAAGTGCATCCATTCATCCTAGTTGATCCTATTACACTTGAGCGCCGTCAAGCGAAGGTCATTGATTTGTTACTCTTGGAGTTTTGCCAAACTCCTAGACGGCCTTGGCGGTGGAGCACGGTGATCTCTTCAAGAAGATTGTGAAGAGGCCTTATGCAAGTTTGTGAGTGGCTCAGAATTCGCCATCTCCAGAGCGGAGGAAAAACTATTCATAGTGATCGAGGGAATGCTTAATTCGTGGAGCCGGCTTGAGTGGTCAGGCTTCCTCAACGTGGACTAGTGAAGACCGGCAAACTCTTCGATACCACAGGAAAAAGTCATTTGTCATTGTGGTTATTTCTTGTCTAATCTTATTCTGTATTTACAATTCTAGCCATTATCTTGTGTTGAATTGCTTAGATAGAATTGTATCTTGTTAGACATAGTTCTTAATTGGCTTAAATTGTTAAATTGTCAAAAAGTTTAAAAATATCCTTGATCTTACACTCTTCGACCACTAGTGGTATGGACATGCACTTTCTTTATCCGACCACGTTGAGGGCCCCAGTGATATCTCTCCTGTTATATTAGGAGGGGAAAATCCCATATTCGACCAGTCACATTCCTCCGTATGTTTCATAGCATACCTGAAAGCCACCTTTATGACTACCCAGTTACGGGTAGCATTTGGCAACCCCAAAGTGTACTACTTCACATGTAGGAAACCATGCTGATCTCAGGTCTAAGGATTATACGTCATCATTACTTACTTTAGACCAACTAATGACACATGAAATTATAACGATCTCAATAGTGTCTCAAAGTGGGTCAATCCAACACTATGTTCTCTAACATGCGTTCACATTATTGATTTGATATCCCTATATCCATGACCGGTGAAGCATGGTCATCAATCAATACATATGCTGGTCGATATGTCATAAGTGTTCCGGCCAGTGACATCCGACTAGGGATACATTTAGAACGACATCATATAAATTAAAGAGCTTCACCAACAAGTCACATACTTGTTAATATTTATAATTGATGATTCATTCAAGGAATGGAATAACATTTATTCTATAACTCATAAACATAGACGTGATACAATCATCTCTATGATTGCCTCTAGGGCATATCACCAACAGTCTCCCACTTGCACAGTCAATCATACAGGTATCTAATACCTATAGCTCTTGTGTGCACATCATGCTTAGGTTTCGAGAGAGGCTTCGTCAACGGATCAGAAATCTTCAAATCCATGTGCACTTTGCATATCTTCACATCACCTCTTTCAACGATCTCACGAATAATGTGATATCGTCAAAGTATGTGCTTGGACTTTTGATACAATCTAGGCTCCTTAGCTTGTGCAATGGCTCCACTATCATCACAATAGAGAGTCATTGGACTGGAAGCACTAGAAACCACACCTAGTTCATTAATGAACTTCCTAATCCATACGGCCTCTTCTACGGCTTCTGAAGCCGCAATGTACTCAGCCTCTGTTGTAGAATCAGTAACCGTTCCTTACTTGGAATTTTTCTAGCTCACTGCTCCTTCATTAAGACGAAACATGAACCCAGACTATGATCTGAAATCATTCTTCTCGGTTTGGAAGATAGCATCAGTGTAACCACTTACGACCAGCTCTTCCTCACCACCATAAACAAGGAATGCATCCTTAGTCCTTTTCAAGTACTTAAGGATATTCTTGACTGCTATCTAGTGACTTTCTCCTAGATCTGACTGATATTTGCTCGTAACACTTAGGGCATATGACACATCTGGTCGTGTACAAAGTATGGCATACATAATAGATCCAATAGCAGAAACATATGGAATTCTACTCATTTTGTCTCACTCATCAGTGGTCGTATGACACTAAGTCTTGCTAATATTAATACCATATGACATGGGTAAGAAACCTTTCTTGGAATCTTGCAAGTTGAACCGTTTCAACACCTTATTAATGTACATATCGTGGTTTAATCAATTAGCCTTTTAGATCTATCCCTATAGATCCTTATACCAAGAATATATACTGCATCTCTTAAATCTTTCATGGAGAAACTATTTCTTAATGAAGTTTTAACAGATTTAAGCATAGGAATATCATTTCCGACCAATAGTATGTCATCCACATACAATATCATAAACACAAGGTTCTTCTTCATTCTTGATGAAGTCAAATCCTTTGACCACTTCATCAAAATGAATGTTCCAAGTCCGAGATGCTTGCTTTAATTCATAAATGGATTTCTTAAGCTTGCATACCTTTCTAGCTTCCTTTGGATCGACAAAACCCTCAGGTTGTTTCATGTACACATCCTCACTTAGATTTTCATTTATGAAGTTGTTTTGACATCCATTTGCCATATCTCATAATCAAAATATGCAACAATAGGTAGAATGATCCGGATAGACTTAAGCATTGCGACAGGCAAGAAGGTTTCATCATAATCAACACCTTGAATTTGTTTAAAACCCTTTGTGACCAGCCGTGCCTTATGAATGTGAACATTTTCATTCATATCTATCTTTTTCTTAAAAATCCATTTGCACTCAATGGCCGTGACACCATCAGGTGCATCAACCAAGTTTCAAACTTGATTGTCATACATGGATTTTATCTCGCATCTCATGGCTTCAAGCCATCACTCAGAGTCTGGGTCCATCATCGCTTTTGTATAAGTCTTAGGCTCATCATTATTCAATAATAAAACATCATGCTCATACCTTATAGGTAATTGACGTGGCCTTTTAGATCTACGTGGAGCTGATGCCTCATCTATAGGTTGTATAATATTTTGTTCATCATGTAGAGGTTTAGTAGGAGTTTAAATATTTTCAGATGTTTCTCGAATTTCTTTGAGTTGCACCTTGCTCCCACTAACTCCTTTGGAAAGAAACTCTTTATCTAAGAAGACACCATTTCGGGCAACAAACACTTTGTTATCATCCTGATTATAAAAATAATATCCTTTAGTTTCCTTATGATACCATACAAAGAAACACTTATCCGACTTGGGTGTGAGTTTGTCAGACGTCAAACATTTTACATATGTCTCACAACCCCAAATACTAAGAAAAGACAATCTAGGACACTTCTCGTTCCATATCTCATATGGTGTCTTCTCTACAGTTTTTTATGGAATCGATTTAAAGTGAAAGTCGTTGTTTCTAGAGTTTATCCCCATAATTGCAATGGAAGATCAGATTGGCTCATCATTGACCAAACCATGTCTAACAATGTTTGATTCCGTCGTTCAGACACCCCATTCCATTGAGGTGTTTCCAACGGAGTGAGTTGTGGAACAATTCCACACTTTTTTAGATGATCACCAAACTTATGGCTCAAATATTCACCTCCACGATCAGATCGTAGACATTTGATTGTCTTGCCAAATTGATTTTGCACTTCATATATACTGAAATTCTTTGAACTTTTCAAAGGATTCTAACTTGTGCCTCGTTAAGTAGATGTAACCATATCTCCTAAAGTCATCGGTAAATGTTATGAAATAGTGAAAACCACCTCTAGTCGAAGTGCTCATCGAACCACATACATCCGTATGTACAAGGGCCAACAGGTCACTCGCCCTCTCACCTCTAGCCGTGAAAGTGTTCTTGTCATATTGCCAAGTAAACAAGATTCACATGTTTCAAATGATTCAAAATCAATTTAGTTTAGAATACCATCTTTATGGAGCTTCATCATGCGCTTCTCATTTATATGACCTAAACAACAATGCCAAATAAAGTGGTATTCAAATCATTAGGTTGAGGCCTCTTAGCATTAATGTTATAGATGAGCTCATCTTCAAGATTCAAAACATATAATCCATTCACTAATGGAGTGTTGGAAATATGCCCTAGAGGCAATCATAGAGATGATTATATTTCGTTATGTTTATAATATTGGATAATATGTTATCTTGTTCCTGGAATAATATCGTTAATATTGATTATCAAGTATTTGATTTGATTGTGAAACTCTATATTTCTGCGATGATTATTCTTAAACGTTCCCTAGTCGGAAACATATGAGAACACATATGTATAGACTAGCATATGTATTGGTTGATGACTACGTTTCACGGGTCATAGATATGGAGATATCAAACCAATAATATGGACACATGTTATCGAACATGGTGTTGGTTTGACCCACCTTAAGACACTATTGAGATTGTTATGATTTCATGTGTCATCAGTTGGTCTCAAGCAATGATGATGTATAATCTTTAGACCTGAGATCAACATGGTTTCCTGCATATGTAATATTACTCTTAGGGGTTGCCAAACGCTACTCCGTAACTGGGTAATTATAAAGGTAGCTTTCGGGTATACTATGAAACATACGAAGTAATATGACTGGTCAGATAAGGTATTTGCCCCTCCTATCATAACAGGAGAGATATCACTGGGCCTCTTGTTGTGGTCGGATAAAGAAAGTGTATGGCCATGCCACTAGTGGTCGAAGTGTCGACCACATGAAGTTATTCGACACTTGATCGAGAAAGTACTGAACAGTCCATGGATGACAAATTATCTCACCTGGAGTTCAACCAGGTGTCGTGAGGAAAAGGGAGAATACATAAGCAGGTTGTTCAGTTTGACCAGATACGAACTGGCCGTATGGAGATACGAGCTGGTCGTAGACTGGTCGAACATAGTCACGAACTGGTCGTATGGAGATACGAGCTGGTCGTAGACAGGTCGAACATATTCATGAACTGGTCGTATGGAGATATAAACTGGTCGTAGACTGCTCGAACATAATCACTAACTGGTCATAAGGAGTTACGAACTGGTTGTAATTAAGTATTAACCGGTCGTAAGGAGTTACGAACTAGTCGTAACTAAATATGGACTGGTAGTGACTAGGTACGAGCTGGTCATAAGTGATAAAGATCTGGTCATAGATCATATTGCAATAAGGTTCATCTGATATATTCTATTTGTGTTCAGAAATTGTTATGTCCTGCTAGGTGTCGCTAACGACTCGTGGTCGAAAAAGAGTTTTCGAGTCACAACCGATTACACATGAACCTATAGGGTCTCACACTTAAAGGGTTAAGATTTGATTTGGATGGTGATCCAAATTCTTGTAGGCCACGAGTTCCTAATGGGCCTCCAGTTTGAGACCCATCACGGATGCCTATATATAGAGGGATGATGGCATGGGGTGGGGTGAGCCTTTTAAAGAATTCTCGAAACCCTAATAGCCACGCCTTTCTCATCCAATACCACGTCACTAGCGCTAGCACTCCAGCGCGTGGTGTCTCTGTCCCGTATATGTGGATACCTTGGAAGTGTTGTTGCGAAGCATCAACACTAGGACGATCCGCAACTCATGACGATCACAGGAGCAGGAGGAGAAGACGTGCGGTGAGTACGACTACTACTGCAACAACTCGCTACATCGACTCTACTTCCGCTACGAGTCGACGCGTCTAGTGGTAATCCTGTGATCTATTACTAGTGGAGTTTCCTTGGTTGCGCGGTAGAATTTTTGTTTTGTACTATTGTAGCCTACCCGTGATCCTTCATGGAGCATAGTCATAAAGCATATCTTCAAAATAAATTGAACAACAATTGTTCTTTAATCTGAACTCATATCCTTCTACTCCTAAACAAGAAGAAGAAATAATGTTTTTTCTTAAGGTAGGAACATAATAAGAATAATTTAGTTTCATAACTAATCCTGATGGTAAAACTAATGGTAAAGTGACAATAGCTAATGCAGCAACTCTTGCTCCATAGTCCACGCGAAGATCAACTTCGCCTCTTGCCAAACTTCTACTCCCTTTCAGTCCCTGCATCGAATTGCAAATATGAGCAACCGATCCGGTATCAAATACCCAAGAACATGTTGGAGAAGTGACAAGATTAATTTCTTTAACATTTTATACCTAAACTAGAAGTCTTACTTTGTTCTTTTGTATTTCTACCAAGTACTTCTTGCAATTTCTCTTCCAATGCCCAGTCTCATGACAATGGTAACATTCTGTGTCAGGCTTAGGATACAGCTTGAGTTTCTTAAGATTAGCTCTGAGACTCTCGATCTCATCTTGAGTATTTTCTTTGCCTTTTCCCTTTCTCCTAGACTTACCCTTTTTCTTGAAGTTAGTAGTCTTTTAAATCATAATCACATGATTAGAACTTTTCTTGATGCTCTCCTCAGCACCTTTAAGCACGCCATGCAACTCAATCATTGACTTCTTCATGCTATTCATATGAAAATTCAATATGATAGGCTCAAAACTCGTAGGGAGCGATTGGAGAACCACATCAGTAGCTAACTCTTAGCTAAGGGGAAAACCAAGCTTTTCTAAGCTCTTAATGTGATCAATCATCTTGATCACGTAAGGACTGACCGGGTTACCTTCTGACAGCCTACAAGAATATAATGCCTTAGAGGTATTGTACCTCTCTGCCCTTACTTGATCCTTAAACATACCTTTCAGACCCACGATCATATTGTAAGTGTTTGTGGTCTCATCAACAAGTCACATACTTGTTAATCTTTATAATTGATGATTCATTCAAGGAATAGAATAATATTTATTCTATAACTTATAAACATAGACATGATACAATCATCTCTATGTTTACCTCTAGGGTATATCACCAACAGGGAGGTGGCACCAGGGAGGGAGGAGGGTGGGCGACGAAATCAGCGAGGGAGGAGGAGCGGGCGCGGGAGAGAGAAGCTGATGCCGAGAGGAGAGGAGCGGGTCCAAGAGGGAGGAAGGAGCGGGGCGCGAGCACCCCCCCCCCCTACTTAAGGGTAAAGTCGGAACCAAGGCCATGGAAAGCTACCCTTAGCGGCTTCTGGTTTTCTCCCGTTAAACGTGGCTTCCAACTTCAGAAAAAGCCGTGAGAAAAAGTCGCTTGTTTAGAACGGTTTTCGGTTTTTCCAACATGCCCTATATGAGACGGCCCTAACTCTCCCCTCTCAAGCTCAAGGTCCCTCTCAGATTTGTTGCACGTTTCAAAAAGGAGTCTAAAAGAAGTTTGATCAGCTCTTTCTTCCCCAGGCTAACACGGACCATATCCATGGTGCTGCTTTCCTCGCTTCTCTGTATTCCGCTCCTACTCTCTCTCTCTCTCTCTCTCTCTCTCTCTCTCCCGTTGCAGACGACTTCTCCAGCGAGGCCAAGGCCAACGGTTTCGTCCTTCCCCATCTCCTTGGCCACCCACCCTCCACCGTCTCCACCCACCTGCCGGCCCGACAACCCCCTAATACAGACGGATCTAAGCCGGCAGCGCCCTCTGTGCGCGTGGTAGTGCTCTCAGTGGGAGGAGACGGCTCTGTGAGCACAACGCGAGCATGAATGTGGAGGCCGTCTGCGCGTGCGGCAGGCAAACTGATCTGAGCTCGTCGATGGCGGTGGGAGGCGGCGACTCGGCGAGGCGCAACTCCATCTTGACGCACTTAGCGTGCACCACGACGTCGAGCGGGCAGGCCACTGCGGGCGCCTCCGCGGTGGCGTGATCCGGAAGCCGCCGTGGTGGAGCTCTCTCGAGATAGTTGATCTCCAACGGATTTTGCGGTGTGTCACGCTACCGGCGATGGTGGCGACGACACAACGATGAGGTCGAGGCGTTGGGTGGGGCAGATGAGATGCGGGGAACTAGCATGATTTTTTTAAGGGAATCGCTAGTGTTCGGGCGTGCGGACGCATCGGACGCCAGCCACTCCACTAACTCTCTGGCCCGCTCCTAACTGCAAAGCTAACTAGCCCACTCAATAACACGTCCCATTAGTTGACTTAATAATCCGCACGCTACGAACGCATCGGATGCTCCACCCACCCACATCGCCTCATTCTCCCTTACACTCGCTTCTTCTCAAGTTAAGGCCGTTCAGCACCAAACAATACACAGTCACACACATTGCTTGTGCATCCAAGTAGCTTAGAAAATGCATGTATGTCCGTTATGTAATTGATAGATGAAACTTACGTGGTGGTCGAACCGTCCGAGAAAAAAGGGAAACGATTCCACGCATACATCTGATTAGGACGCTTCGTATCATACAGTCAATCTAACTCTCTTAGCAAACAAATGCACGAGCTTGTTGCCCGGACGGAGCTTATCGCTGGCCGCATCGGCCGCGACCTCATATTCAGGGTGGTGGTACGTGGCATGCGGGGGATTGCGCGTAGGGGTGGATAACGAGCTGACTCGGCTCGGCTCGTTAAGAAAACGAGCTCGGCTCGGCTCGTTAAGATAACGAGCAAAAACCCAGGCTCGGCTCGGCTCGTTAAAAACTCGAACTCGACTCGTTAAGCTCGTTAGGCTCGTTAGCGATAAACATGGTGAATCTTATTAGTTATCAATGTTTGGATGGTAAACCTTTGTGAGAAAGCAAACCTGTTTTCAGTAATCAAATCAAAACTTATCAACCAAAAATGTATAAGTTTTTGAATGCTTTAATACATATTTCCCAAACCCATGGGATGTTTACACTTTACATAATTACATGGCTGACATCATTGAAAGCATCATATGATGAATTGATGATCTGATCTCCATCATGTAAATGTGAAGATGCAATTATAATTTCATTGATGGGCAACACATATGGCCCCCTTCTGAATCAGATGCACACAAGAACTTAATGTACATGAAGCTTGACAAAACATCAACAAAATTATGAACTAACAAATTATGAACTTAGTGTATAAGAATACTCAGGAATCAGTGTAAATTATCATTCCAGCTGGAGGGTGGAGCCACATGCACATCACCTTCAATAAGACATTAAGACATGATAAATATCACCAGTATAAAAATATCTTCATGGCCAGTTGGCCACATCACCTTCAATAAATAGAGCCAGTTAAAGACTGTCTTTTGCACAAAACTGAAATAAGACATGATAAATATCACCAGTGCCTGGTTAAACCTGATATATCCAGCTTGCCACTACTAAAACTAGAAACAACACCTAATGCCCCACCAAACTATCAAAGGTTTCTAATCATGCACTAAACTTGTTTTTCCATCACACTGATTCCTGAGTCAAATTTGAAGCACTAGTAGAATAAGTTATAGCATCTAGGACATTCAAGTAGACTTTATTGCCAGCTTCTTTAGAACTCAGGAGTAAGAAAGTGACACGACAAGTTCACAATCAGCTGTAGTCCACTCTAGTCTCTAGATCAATAAACATGCATGCAAAGCAATAAACATCCATGCAGTCTATGCAGATAATTAAACATCCATGCAGTCTATGTAGATAATTAAACATCCATGCAATCCATATCAATAAACATCCATGCAGATGACAAGTTCACAATCATCAAGAAAAAGTGCATAATATCACTTAAGGTCTTGAGCATTCTTGATTCTTGAATGAACTTGGCCACCAAACAAAAGGTCTTGCCATTTTGCCAACTTGTGATCTTGGTTCAACATACTCATGCTGTAAAACATCCCAAGGAATTAAACTCACAGCAGGCCAAAACAATATTGCAAATATGAAGGTTGTATGGAAAACAACTTACTATTTAACTAGTTGCTACCCACCACACCCTCAGGAAATGGTACCGATTCTACATCGTCCTCATCGTCTTCTTCCTGTTGAGAAAAATGATAATTGAGTTAGATATAATATTAACAAACAAGATATAAAAGAGAACAATAGTTAGTATGGGAAAACATACCACAAACATTGGGGGTGTCATGTCATTTTGAGAACCTCGTATCCAGCTAGAAGCACAAACTAATGCCTCAACCATAGATGGGCGCAGAGCACTACGATAATCATCAAGAACTCTACCTCCAGCACTAAAGGTTGACTCAGATGACACACTACTTGCAGGTACTGTCAAGAATTTCTTAGCCATCTTTGACACAACCGGGAACCTATGAGCATTCAATCTCCACCAATCAAGCAATTTAAAACCCGTGTCTACTAAAGGATGATTTGGTTCATCTAGATAGATGAGTAACTCCGATTTAGATGGCTCTGTAGAAGTAGATCTCAGAAAGGTCTGAAACTCACTTGAAACTGAGACTAATGAGCAACTAGTATCAGTGGTTGAAGAGGACTCAAATTTCTTGTTGGCGACCTTGTTGTGGCGATGTTGCATCTCATGTTGGGCATAGAGATCAAATAACTCATCACGGATATCACTTTCCTCACTGGCTGCGTTGGATGAGTCATACATCTGTGTGAAACACCAACTAACAAATCTCATCTTGAACCTTGGATCGAGAATAGTAGCAATAACCATAACATTGTTTTTCTCAGCCCAATACTTGTTGAACTTATCCAACATTGCTTTACCCATAATCCTCAATTGTTGATCACTAGAAGTACTTGCGGCCCTCAATGCAATCTTAACATTCACTATATGAGGATAGAAAATGTTTGCTGTGGGGTATAGAGATCCTGAAAATGCAGTAGTTACCTCTACCAATGCCTTCAATATTGGCTGAATTTTGTTGTATAAAGCCCATTGTTCACTTGAAGGAAGCCACTTGTAATTAGCATCCGAATCAGCATAGTATAATAATGCGTCCTTATAGGCAATGCTAACAGACAACATTTTATATGTTGAACTCCACCTTGTTGACACATCAAGACTTAGCCTTTTTCTAATTTCCAAATTAATAGATTTACAAACTTCTAAGAATTTGTACATGCGGGATAGAGACTTCTTCATGTATTTGACTGATTCCCTAAGATTGCTTATCAAAGATTCCAATGGTGCCATGCCATCATTCACTACCAAATTCACTATATGACAACAGCAACGAACATGAAAATATTTAGGAATGAACTGTGCTGTTCCCCTAGCAATGAACTTAGCCATCAGATTCCTAGCGGCAACATCATTTGAGGATGCATTATCAAGAGTGATAGTCATAATTTTATCTTCAATTTTCCATTCAGAAATGCATTCAAACACTGCCTGAGCTATCACATTTCCTGTGTGTGGAGGGTCCAACTCAACAAAGTTCAAGACACGTCATTGCATAACCCAATTAGCATCTATGTAATGAGCGACCAAACTCATATAGCAAAGGTTTTGATTTGATGTCCACAAATCACAAGTTAAACTTATATTGTCAGCACCTTTGAGACTCTTCCTAAGGAGTGATTTCTCTGATTCATAAACCTTTATGCATTCACTTCTTATAGTCTTCCTACCAATAAACTGATATGATGCATTCATATACCTCATCAACACATTAAACCACATGTGTTCTACCATCTTAAATGGATACTCATGGACAATTATCATCTTAGCAATTATTCTACGGGTTTCCTCATGATCATATTCATTGGGAGTAACAACAAGAGATGAACCTGGCTCATAGTTGAGTGTACCTTGAGCTTTCTGTCTCCCCACTTTGTTCAAATAGGGTGTGCACTTCGGTATATGCCTTAAGAGAGTTGAAGTTGATCCCCCTGGCTTGTAAGCAAAGAGCCCATAGCAAAACTTGCACTTCGCCTTTGTCTCAGTCACCCCTTTCTCCTTTTTGGATGGAACGTTAACCACCTTAAAAAGCTCCCAACAATTAGAACGCTTTCCTCGGCTCCTTTTGGAAGGAGACACTGCAATACCCTTCTGACTTTTGGCTCTTCTCTTTGCCTTGGGAGATCCAGACACACCACCATCATCTTCTTTATCATCAATGGCCAAATGTGAAGGTTCGCCCTCAGATGAACCATCAGAAATGTTGAAATCACTACACTCGGAGTCCTTCACAGCACAAATGTATTCATATTAGCACTATAGCTTATCTTATAGATTCATATTGTGCCCATTGATGCTAACATATCTATAACATATGACATTTCTACAACATGATATTTCAAGGACTTAACAACCACTAGATGGACCAAAGTCACCAAACCATGCGTGCAAAATGCTACTCAACATTCCATTCAAATGATAAGACTAACACTAATCATTGAGATCATTCATTCACTAACACAGGATTCAGCCACTGCCCACTAACAAAGGATTCAGCCACTGCCCACCCACTAACAGAGGATTACATGCAAAGTTGTCAACTTGTCATTCATTCATTCTTTAAGCCACTAACATATTGATCAACATTTCATTCAATTGATAATCCAAATCAGAGATCAATCCAGATCAGAGTGGAGTAGACATTTCATGACACTCACTGAGGGGACATCTGTAGTAGGGGGCGGTGCCGGTGCCGGAACTGCTGGTTGACCAGGACGAGGCGGCTTTCTAGCTACCGCCGCTGTTGATGCAGGAGCTGAAACGGAGTCAAAGGCGGATGACTTCCTCCCTCCGCGGTTCTTGGACTCCAGACTCGGTTGTTGATCCATCGGCCGCCTCTACGGGTACTGGAGCATGGCCACAGAGGCGGAGCCGGCCAAGACTCACCGGCAAGGCGGCGGCAAGGGCAGAAGAGCCGAAGAGGGAGGCCGAGGCCGGGACTAGGGCAGGAAGAGCCAAAGAGGGAGGCCGAGGCCGGGACCGGACTGGAGCAGGGAGGTGGCGGAAGAGGGGGCGGCGGAAGAGGAGGTGGCACCGCGGCGGAAGAGGGAGTGGCGGAAGAGGAGGCGGCGCCATGCCAAGCGAGTAGGCGAAGAGGGGTGGCGCAGAGAGGCGGGCGCCATGGCGAAGCGGTAGTGGCGGAGGTGGGTGCGGTGCGGCACTGTGCGCCATGCGAAGCGGTGAGGAGGCGGCGTGGGGTGGGGCCCATGGCCAGCGGAGATGGCGGTGGAGGAGGTGGGGTGCGGGCATGCGGTCTTCGCGCCAAGCGGGAGGTGGCGGAGGTGGGGTGGGCGCCCGCGCCGCGGCCGAATCGGGAGGAGGCGGCGGGGAGTAGGTCACAACATAGGGAAGGAGTCAAGAAGATGGAAGGTTAGGACTTAGGGTTGAGGCTTGACTCCCTTGAGCGCACCGTGGGCCTGCGGCTGCGGCATCGGGCGGGCTGGGTGCCTGGCTGGGTTTACTGACGAGCCTAACGAGAGTTGCTCGCGAGCCAGCTCGGCTCGGCTCGTTAACAAAACGAGCTTTTTTGCCAGCTCGGCTCGGCTCGTTAAGGGACCGAGTTCGAGCCGAGTCGAGCCGAGCCCTTAACGAGCCGAGCTGGCTCGCGAGTTTCGGGCTTTTTTTCCACCCCTAATTGCGCGCATCAAGGAGCTTCCTCATCCACATCGACCGCACGCTAGGCACCTCCATGCCGCGCGCGAGCTCGCTGACGGCTTGCAAGAACTGCGTGACTCCCACCGTGTCCACGAGGTTGTGGCAGATCTGGATGCCGAACACGAAGCCTCCACACCTGAACATCGTCACCTTCATGTGCCATCATCGGTGCATGTCAGTATGTCATATAGTACAAAACAAAAACTGTTCAATAAGCACCGCTATTTTTTTGGAATGTTGCAACTGTAGAAAAAAAGTGTTGCATCTATAGAAAAAAATGTTGCATCTATAGAAAAAAAATGTTGCATACTGTTCACGGTGATGTTGTCATTTTTTCCAACACGTTTTTTTTTCAGATGCTTTGTTTTTTGATTTGTGATATTGCAACCGATGTCCGGGGATGTTGCAACTGCTGTCCTAGGATGTTGCAACCGTTGTCCTAAGATGTTGCAACCGTTGTTCGGGGATGTTGCAACCATTGTCCTAGGATATTGTAACCGTTGTCCGGGGATGTTGCAAGTGTTCTTCAGGGATGTTGCAACAATTGTCCTAGGATGTTGTAACCGTTATTCGAAGATGTTGTAACTATTGTCCTAAGATGTTACAATCTGTAATATATAATTAGATCACGCCAACTGATAATCAATAGAGCTCTTTTCTGGTTTCTCCGTTCAGACCCGGAGCCAGTCTCGCGTTCCCCACCTACTTGTGTGCCCTTGTAACTTGTAAGCCAGACTTATCAGACTGCTAGGAACAGCCGAGCAGGGTACATGACTTGATTAATCAACTAATTGACACGGTCCGAACTGCACACCCCTGCTCAATCCCATGCAAGGCAAGAACCAACCATGCGTCCATGCGTATATCAGGCCATCCCATGAGATGAGAGACGCAAGCTAATTTGGAGCTAGCTACTTATTGCTACGGCAGTACGTACTTGCGTGCTGTTGCTCCGACCTGACCGGTCGATCGAGCTAGCCACCGATATCGGCATGCATGCGGACACGGCACCGCGGCTGTAATAACATGCAACGCAACGTCCAACCACGAGCTAACCACGGAGGCATACGTGGGCGTACGGAGAGAGTGATTTAATCGGACGCAAGAGCCGAAGTTGCACCCTTTTTTTTAATCACGGTCGTGCTTTAAGAGTCGTTTTTGCCACGTGGCAGAAATATGAGAGGGGCCTTAAAAGGGAGCAGTTAGGCCCGTCCCGTATAATTTCTTTCCGTGATTATAATTTCTTTCTGTGATTTGGCGTCAGGAGAGAAATGAAGAGTAGACCGTAGACGAGCAAGGCACGGGGACTAGGGATGGCAACCGGACCATTTCTTGATGGGGAGTGATAGATCATCTCTATCTTCGTGACAAAAAAAAATCTTTATTCCTGTTCTCATTCACATCCTCATGTACTATTTTTTCCCGTTCTCCGTCCCTGTCGGGTTATCGGGGCCCCGCGAGAACCCAGACCCGAAATTTGGTACTGCTATTTCTGGATTTCGGCTGCAGCAAAGATAAATTTCTCAAGCCATGGATTCATGGATACACTCATACTGTCATATACATACAACTGAGGCGTCGGTGTCGGAGGAGGAGGCGTCGGCGTTGGCGTCGGAGGAGTCGGCGTCGGCGTCGGAGGAGGAGGAGGAGGAGGAGGCGTCGGTGTCGGCGTCGGGCTGTTGGGGAGGAGGAGCGGGAGTGCGGGAGGAGGAGGCGTCGGCGTCGGCGGAGGAGGCGTTGGCGTCGCCGGAGGAGGAGGGGGCGTCGGGCTGTTAGGGAGCTGGACTGGTTAGGGAGTTGGGGGGTTGGGAGGGGGAGGCTAGGACTGGGATGGGAACAAAGGAGAAATGGGACTTGGGGGGTTGGGGAGTTGGGCAGCGGCTGCTAGGGTTATGCAGCGTTACGGGCCTTAAGGGAGTGGGCTATGCCTGTAATTGTGTTATCGGGGGCCCATCGGGTAATAGGGATGGGGAGCAGAGGAATAGCCCCGTCCCTGGTTCACCCGATGAGAATGTTTTTTTTATATTAATATCCTCGTAGGGAAAGAACTAGTCCCAAATTCGTCCCTTAATAGGTGAATTCCTCATTAGAGAATGAGGAATGGGGCCATTGACAGCCCAGCCCTAATGGGGACGCGTCCAACCCAGCGCAACAACGGGCTCGTACCGTTTTCATTCGGACCGTCTGTGCTACTCCTTGTTAATTAGACGGTTTGGATCGACTGAAAGCATATCAGAAGGTCCAAATTTCTCGCATCCAAATACACATACATATTCTCAATTAATCGTCTGTTGCTACCGAATTTCACAGTTCTGGATGATCTACTAGTTGCGCAGCATGTGCACGCCTGTCTGCCTTTGGATTGAAGGCACGAGCAAGTCCACACGCGTAGCATAGACTCGTAAAGGAGGGCAGAAGTCAGATCACCCGGAGTCACCTGCTCCGATCTAACGGCACTGGGCTGGAATAGGAGGCAACCCACGCGTCATCCATCATGCCCCCATGTTTCTTCCATCGATGTTGCCGCCTGGAATAGGAGGCAACCCACGCGTCATCCATCATGCCTCCATGTTTCTTCCATGGATGTTGCCGCCGCATTAAAAAAAATCAGTGTATACAAGATTCCTGTTTTCTCAATTAAATTTTAGTTCATTTACAACTTCATTATATATAAATTATAGTAAATTATGTATGTAATTTTTATTCTTAGTCACTATAATTATTCTCGAAAGCCTTAATAACTTATATTTCCATCATATGATTCAAAATCTAACATATACTTTAAGGCCTTGTTTGGATGTCTCAAACCCGGCCGGGATCCCGGTCCATTTTCAGGGGCCGAAATCCACCGGCGAACTTCATGCCCAGCTCGAATCTTGCGTTTGAAGCCCACGACAGGTTCTCTAGCCCGAACCACACCATTTCCACGGGAAGTAATCCTCAGAACGCTGGTCGGAAGATTTCTCGCGCCACCTCTCGCAGTGGTGCGAAGTTGCAAACCAACACAGGAGAGCCGCGTGGTGGGAAGGATGGAGAGGGGTGCCGCCGCCTCCACGCTCGCCCACACCTTCCGCTCCCCTTCGCCCTCCCCCTCCCCGGTGTCCCAATGTCCGCCCCTCCTTTGCTTCCGCCGTCGCCCACCCGCAGCCGCTTGCTTCCTCCTCCTACCACCCGGTCGGCGCTCTAGGTAGCGAGCTGCCCCTTGTTCTTGTTGTGGTTTCTTTCCATGCCCTTTGTGCTGGTGTCGGTGTGTGATGGGGTCTCGCTGCCCTGCGCCTGCGCTTGCAAGTTGTTCGATGAAACGCTTGGACCATTGGGCATTTGGGACAGATGGTGATACCTTCATCTCCGGAGTAGGGTTAGAACTCTTTTGTAGCATTTTTGCCTGTATGGGTTAGGATGGGAAGCTTGGGATCGTTGAGCCTACTCAATCTTGGTGCCAGTGAAATATGGACTTTGGAGGTGGCAACTTTGCTGTGTCTGTCTTGGTTTGGAGTAGTTGGGTAGTTCTTTAGGGTTGTGTTATTAATTTACCGCCTTACTGGGGTTCATGATGAGAAAAGCCAGTGAATTTTGCATTGATCATAAGTATGTTCTTTCAAGGTGCTGAGAAAGCTGGTGGATGATCTTCTACTTTGTTCTGCTAGTCTATTCTTGCAACTATAGTGTTATTAGAAGTTAACCTTTGTTAAGCTGCATGGTTTCAAGTTTGTACTAATTCACTGATCTCTTTGTTGCAAATTGACCGAGCCTATTGATATGTAAGTCAATCCCAACAAATAATTCTTATTCACGCCAGCTTAGTGCAAATTCGTCACTTTTATCCGCACCAGGAACTGAGCTAGAATTTGTTTTTTCTTTGCAGATATAGCGAATGGATTGACGAGTGTGAGCATGTCAACACTATCAAAGATGACGATGGTGCATGAGCGTGTCCCAATGCGAATGAAATGGTTGCTATGAACGTAATATGATGGTGTTCTTGACTGCCACCACCACCAGCCATGTCTGCGATACTTGTAGTTATTGGTTGATGAATTTACTGGTGACATGTTGTTGAGGTTGCTATCGCTATGTTCAGATCATTATAAATCATGTCTACTCTTATCCATGAAGTTTGTAATGATGTCTGCGATACTTCATATTTCTACATATGTTCTGTCATTTTTAAAGTTTGTAATCTTTTCCTGGAATACTTCATATTTTGCATGATGTTGTGATGTCTACGATACTTCATATTTCTACACATGTTTAGATCGTTATAAATCCTGTCTACTCTTATCCATGAAGTTTGTAATGATGTCTGCGATACTTCATATTTTTACATATGTTCTGTCATTTTTAAAGTTTGTAATCTTTTCCTGGAATACTTCATATTTTGCATGATGTTGTGATGTCTGCGATATTTCATATTTCTACACATGTTATGTCATTTGTAAAGTTTTTAATCTTTTCCTGGAATTTACAGAATTTTTTTAAAATATTTTGATTTTTTTTCATGGTCGTGATTTTTATCCCTGTTGTTCCCAAACGGCAACAGAGATTTTATTCCCAGTCGGGAAGATTTCCCCTTGTGTTGAGGGGGATTCCATGTGCCATCAAAATCCCCCTCATGGATTTTCTTCCCTGGGATTTTGTCCCCTAGCATCCAAACAAGCCCTAAGAGGTTCAAAAAAAAGATTAAAAAAAGACAAAAAAATGAAATTTTAATCCAACAAAATACGACAATATTGTGAACCCGTTATGTTCTGAAGAAAAAAAAATCATAATAAATGCGGATCCAATTCACCATACGAGAAGATCCAACAAAATACGACAATATGGTGAACCCGTTATGTTCCGAAGAAAAAATCATAATAAATTCAGATCCAATTCATCATATAAGAAGAAGTTCAAATCTCAAAGCATATCGGACGGATGAAAATTTGACTATTTTAACAAAAGAAAAAGTCGAATGTTATTTAGCAAAACCGTAAAAAAAAAGTGAAAATTTTGTTGCTGCCATTAGAAAGGTCTGCCACATGGGTTCTGCCCCACAAATTGGTCCATGCTATTTTTACCATAAAAACTTTGCTTGCATTCTTCTTTTGCCACCACCGTCAGTCAAAGTCGCGTTGACTGGACGGGAACCAAACGGACGTGCTCATTTGACATATTTGCCCTTGATCATTGATTTTTGTTTTTGCCACCGGTGGTTGAGGTCACATAACTTCTGGAGGGAAACTTCTTGTCTTTGACGCTATTTTTTGCTGCCGCTGGTTATATATGGATGCTTTGGTTGCCATTCACCTCACTCTTCTCTTTTCTTCCAGTATTAAACGAGATGTCTTCGGTTTCATCTAACTTTCGAGTGAGCAGAAAATTTGCCCTCGTTGTAGGGATTCGACGAATGTGTTCACCTCACATACGTCAACGAATCCATCTCAAGTGTTCATGAAGTATTCAAATCTTACGGTAACTTGTGGAAAATCACCCTGGACGAATTCCATCCGAAATAGCATGTTGTTTTATTTTCACTTGAAGCTGTAATTTTTTCCAAAACACAACATGTCGGTTTTGGCAGTGGGCTGATAAAGCTGTCCGAGTGGTTCGAGATATTGCAATGCAAATTGCTACATTGCAAGAAGACTCCCGTGATGTTGCTGCATATCTTCTTGTGGCTCAACCCTCTAATCAACCAATGCAAAATGAAGAGAAGAGACTTAAAAGACTGGATGAAAAGATGAAAATAGTTGAAAAAATGCTTCATAAATTAGTTAAGATAGTTAGTTTTGCGGTCTTTCTTCTATTATATGTTGTTATTGCCAAGTAGCAGTTTAGTTGTAATGAGATTGTAATGTCAACTCTTTATCTATGCATCGCAGTCCATCATGAATGAGAAGAAACTAGTAACATTATCTATGCATGCATTACATAACAGGTCCAGTAACATAGAATGTCCAAATACATAGTAAGTCCGAATGCATATCAAGTTCAAATACATAACAAGTCTGAATACATAGCAAGTCTAAGTATATAGCTAGTTGGAATGCATAAAAGGTACGAACACATCACAATCCCAACAACAGTTTAAGGGATCCCACAATTAAAGATACAAAATGTAATACATCACATATGCAGAAGGGAACAGAAGGCTTCAGGCAAGCCTTTTTTTGCTCCTTGTCCCGAAGGCTGGTCTTTCAGGTGTGACTGCAGTAGCCCTAGCATGTGGTGCTAGAGAGGAAGGTGTTGCTGGTATCTCTAGCTGGTTAGAGCTCGTAGTGGACCTTGACCTAGCAGCATAATGTTGACAGCATGATGTACTTGCAAATATAATCCAAAATCCAATGAAGTTACTGAAAATAGTAGAACCTTTTGTTTCTTGTAGAGGTTGTCATTGTTTTGGAAGATCCAGGTGCCATTTGGGTTGTAGTATTGCTTTTTGAGCTATCATAGAAAAGACAATTTACCAATGCAAAATTTTGTTACTTTTGGACACTAGGAGGTTATTGAAAGGGACGACCATGTACCAAGTTATCTTGCAGTGCTTGGAACACTAGCTACAGATGAGATGTTTGGTTGGGTGGTTTGTGCATATGTGGACAGGGATTGATCCCTTGACCTCTTCCTGCCCCTATAATCAAGCAGAGAAGGTGGATTATTGTAATTCAGTGTTGTCAGTTGATATTGAGCTAGAGGATATATTTTTATTACATGGCCTTGGGTCTGTCTTGTGGAAACTTTATAGGACAGGTCTTCTCAATGTGTCCATAGCCACTGCAGAATCTATACTTATACTGTTTTGCTCTAGTTCCACCTTCATGGGCTGTTCTAATCCTTCTAGTCCTTGGTCTGCCTGCTGGTCTTTTGTACATAGGGGGTACAATCTGAAGGCTAGCTGGATGTAATCATGGACATAGGTTTGTACATCTGTGCCTCTCATGGATGTGATGAAGGCTATGGCATGAGGGCATGGTATGCCAGTCACTTGCCACCGCCTACATGTGCAGGATCCATCACCCAAATGTATTGTGTGCCTCCAACCATTAGTGCTAACCTTTACTTCTGCTCTATTGTCAGGAATATAGGAATATGCTACTGGCCACATATTTTCCTCAAAAACCTTTCCATGGAGCTTCTTCCTAAAGGCCATTAAATGTCTTAAATATTCCCTGTGTTCTGCACTAGGGAACACACTATGTACAGCTGTCTCTAATCCTTTACATGCATCTGTGCATATCACAAGGTCACTTGGTGTCCCAATAGCTACATGCAATTTCCCCAAAAACCATCCCAAATTGTGTGTTGTCTCTGATTCAAAAACCCCATAAGCAACAAGATACACTCAATTGTGCCCAACAGGACATGGGATTGGTACTGAGCTTGTTGCATGTGCATCAACTTTTTTTTGGACATGCACTAGCACACGTACTAGCCTTACACTATCATACTCCGCAAACATGGCAACCAAATCGTCATCACTATTCAAATCATGCAAAGAGTTCGTACGACCACTGTAATATGTGACAACAATATACTCATCTGTGCCCCAAGGATATTTTCTGTTCAGATCAGAAAGAAAAGCGCTTAAGCTATGCCTATTCTCTACTTCCCAAATAAATGTCCATGCCAACACATCATGAGTTCTACCATCTACATAAGTTATATAACGCGCCGCATACCTCACCCCCAGCATATACGTCGGTGTACATCCTTACTAACCAAAACCAAACGCAAAAACCAACGAACATTTAGCAAAGATCCACAAAAAACCAAATGAACGAATAACATTCACTTACTGTTGGGGAGAGTCTGCCGACCTCATGCGCCCGCCTCTCAGCTGTGCCCAACACCTCCTCAATCCATGGTTTCCAACATGATTGGCTCCGATTGGGGGGCCTAAATCGGTGGATGTGTGCGGGATTTGGGGATTAGGTTTCAGGAAGGGGATGGATAGCACAGAGAGAGAGAGAGAGAGAGAGAGAGAGAGAGAGAGAGAGAGAGAGAGAGGAGAGAGAGAGAGTGATGAGGATATAACAATCCTTATTTTATTATATATCTATAATTCATATTATGGATAATAATGACGTCATGTAACTCTTGAGTATACCCCTTAATAGCCATAAGGGAGAAGCTAGAGGTCGTAAGTTCTTCTACGACCACCTAGTAGTCGTAAGTCCTCTTACGACTACCCTATAGTCGTAAGTCGTCTTACGACTACCCTATAGTTGTAAGACCTTCTATGACTATCCCATGATTGTAAGTTCTTCTACGATCAGTCTGTGGTCGTAAGATCTTCTACGACCAGTACTTGGTTGTAAGCTCTTCTACGACTAGTCCCTTATCGATAGGGCTTACAGACATGTGAGCCTAGTCAATCAGGGAACCTTCCGCACCATATTCAAAATATGGACAGTAAATTACACGGTTATTCTCTGGAATAATGGCATGATTTTAACCCCTTTGTTATGGTGATAACTGCCTGGCAGCATGAGAACGTTAGTACTCTCATAAAAACATCCAGTAACGGCTCAATAATCTGGGACATTAAGGCAGTCTTTAAACTGGAGGTGCAGCGGTACACCTTGAGGACTGTATAAAAGGTAGAATCATCAGGACAATCGGGGCGACCCAGATATCATTAGAAGGACAATTCTCTAGTCTTTGGATCCATCTTGTAATCCGGCATACTCAATACATACACACAGGAGTAGGGTTGTTATTCTCCCAGGAGAAGGCCCGAACTTGTATAAAAATCCCCGTGTCTCCATCTCTGTGTGATTTTGAGCCTAGAGGAACCCCCGAATCAAACAATCTTTACGTAAGTTCGGTCCTAAAACACCGATAGTTGGCTTCGACCGTGGGGATCTTCGAGTCATCAGCTTTTCTTTGTCTTTCCAATTCTCATGCTCTCACGGCAGGAGAGTGGAACGGGGAGAACTGGTTTGACTTGGCCGATTACGCAGATATCGACATGGATGCCAGTTTCGACTACAAGCCGAGTGATGCATCGTCCGATGGTGATGTCGCCCCCGGAGATCTTTCTCCAGGAGACTTTACCACCGACGGAGTTGAGGAGGGATCCTTATCCCCCACAACAGTACGTCCAGATGGGGAATCAGCTTCCTCAGAGGGCAAGGGTCAATCCAACCACAATGAGGGCTATCCCAAGGCAGACTCGGAACATGGCGAGGGTTCCCTCTCCAAATGTCCAAGTCCGCCTAAGACAGTCCGACCTGGCGCGACAACTCTTGGAAGTCGTAATTCCGGATCTTCATCAGCATTTGGTGATTCTGTCTCTCCGATTAGCCCAGCCAGGGATGCGATCGAACATGCTCGATCCTCCTGCGAGTTCGACCATCCCAACGCAGGACTCACTTGCCGACGGAGATGGTTATAACCCGGAATTCCCCTTCCTGGAAGGGTTTGCTCTAAGTCACCAGATGGTGTCATTCGACGACTCCTCAAGCGAGGAGGCCTCTAGCGCAAGTGGAGATCATCAACGGGAGGTCTTTGTCCTGCCCTCAGGTAGCAATAACTCTCCTAGAGACAGGGCTGAGGACGCTCCCCGAAGATCACACCCTACGATCGCTCGTAGCAATGACAAGGACACCTCCGGCAATGAACAGAGTCAATACTCTGACGAGCATGCGGGAAATTCTCGAGATCATCGCACTTCACTAAGGCAAGCTCAAGGATCAGGTATGGATGATTCTGAAACAATCCAACGAAAATGAGTTGCGGTTCAGAGAAAATTGCCTAGGCGGACCCAATACCGGTCGGAAGAAGCTCAGGAACTTTAGCATATCAACGATCTGCTCAAGAACCCCTTTCGAGAACTTACCCGAGCACCTAGCTACGACCTCTTCACTAAAGAGATCGCACGAAGGCTACGGAGCACAATGAGCAAGCTCGAATGACCCCACCGACATCATGCTGGAAGTAGTGGCAGTACGACTCCATCAGCTTTCAATCGTTCGAATAACTCACCTCACGGGGATCACCGCAAGGTGCATCGTTCCCCAAACCGGCAAAGAGTTCCTTGAACGCTTGACGATCATAAAGCTCCTAGGAGAGGTGATCATTCATCACTCCAACTGAGAGGTCTGCAACAGCGGACAGAGTACGAGGAGTATTACAATTGTAGGATTGAGACTTACTATAAGTCAGATTCACCTGTTGCTGGGTACCGTCGAGTACGATCACCTAGCGACGTCAACCCCTCTTTTCTACAAAGGAGGCGTTAGACGTAATTACCGGATGGCAGGCATTCTCACCTGACCTCCGAGCAGTTCACTGGCCACCGCGGTTTAGACCAGGGAATATGGAGAAATTTGATGGGTCTCAAAATCCCATCGAATTCCTTCAGATCTATACGACCGCTGTCCGAGCGGCAGGAGGAGGAGAGCGCGTCATGGCGAATTACCTTCCGACTGTGCTCGAAGGATCTGCTCAATCGTGGTTGTTAAACCAACCAGTCGAGTCGATCTACTCGTGGCAACATCTCTGCGATCTATTGCTAGTCAATTTTAGGGCACCTACCATCGCCCCAGAAAGGAGGACAACCTACACAGGATGCGACAAAACAACCACGAAACACTACGCCAATTCCTTAAGTGTTTCAGTCAGGTTCATAATTCGATTCCTGAGGTTTCTGACTCATCTGTTATTAGAGCCTTCAAGCAGGGAGTCCGCAGCAGAAGGATCATGGAGGACATCGCTTTGAACCCTCCTACTACTGTCGCCGAACTCTTCGAGATGGTTGATCGGTATGCTACTTCTGATGAAGCAGTCGAATGGACCAAAATCATCGATCGAGATGACCAGCACCCTTAGGAGAATGGCGAAGGTGGCAAGAAGAAAGATAAGAAGACCAAGAAATCCAAGAAATCCAAGAACAAGGCAAAGGGCCAAAGGCCTCAAGCCAATGCTTCTAAGGAGGTCCTGGCCGTAAGTGATAAAGAGCCACGAACTGCCAAACAACACCCTGATCGAGGCAAAAGTAAGCGCCCCGAACTGCAGACCGATAAGTCTAGGTGGTGTCCTTTCCATAGAAAGGAAGGACATGACCTTCGCAATTGCCGAGTTTTCCAACGAAAGCTCGAGGACTACTACAATGGCAAAGAACCACTTCCTACTCTCGAGGAGGTAGGGCAAGCTAGTGGTCGTACACAGTTGGACGACAATGAGGACATGCCGTTTCAAGATCCCGAGCACACCATCGAGTACATCTTTGGAGGATCATCGGCATACGAGTCAAAACGACAGCTTAAGGCCGTTGAACGCGAGGTAAATTCTATTGACCCTCCTCTTGTCAATAAGTTGCCGAAGTGGTCGGAAGTCACCATCTCCTTCGAGAAGGTTGACTACCCGATCCCTTCAACTCGACCAGGTCGATTTCCGATCGTGGTCGAACCCACCATCAACAACTATCGAGTAAATCGAGTGTTGATTGATGGTGGTAGTTCGTTGAACATTTTGTCTACGAACACCTTGGACAAAATGCAAATCCCTAGGACCAAGGTAAGACCGGTAAGATATTCATTTCATGGTATTATACCGGGGTCTTAAGCCAAACCCATTGGTCAAGTTTCTCTTCCTTTAACATTTGATTCACCAAGTAATTTCAGGACAGAGAAGATCTCCTTTGATGTGGTCGATTTCGATATGGCATATAACGCTATAGTCGAACGACCAGCTTTGGCAAAATTCTTAATGGCAACTCATTATGGGTATCAATGTCTTAAGATGCTAGGTCCCAAAGGAATAATCACAATTTATTGTGATAAGAAGATGGCGCATACGTGTGACCGTCGATCCCTCGAGATGGTAGGGCAAATACCAGCTCGGGAAGAAAAAGGGCAGCCTTCGACCAAGCACTCGAAGCCTAAAGCTGCGCCCAAGCCGAACGACCAAGTCATAGAGGTTCCCCTGGATCAGGAGGAGACCTTGAAGACTGTTCGCATCGGGGATACTTCCGACCCCAAGTAGGAAAACGCCCTCATCACTTTCCTCCGAGCAAACACAGATGTCTTCGCGTGGAAAGCATCCGACATGCCCGGAGTCCCCAGGGAAGTAATCGAGCACAGGCTAGCTCTACGGCCTAATAAAGTACCCGTAAAACAAAAATTACGGAGATTTGCCCCTGATCGACGAGATGCTATAAGGTCAGAATTGGACAAGCTACTTAAAGCAGCCTTTATAAGAGAAGTCGACCACCTAGAGTGGTTGGCCAACCCTGTAATGGTTAGGAAGTATAACGGCAAGTGGCGAATGTGCGTAGACTTCACTGATCTTAATAAAAGCTTGTCCAAAAGATGATTTCCCTTTACCTCGTATCGATTAGTTGGCTGACTCTACTGCTGGTTGTGAAACATTAAGTTTTCTAGATGCATATTCTGGCTACCATCAGATTAATATGTGTCTAGAAGATGAAGAGAAGACCGCATTTATTACTCTATTTGGTATATTTTGCTATGTCAAAATGCTATTTGGTCTAAAAAATGCTGGCGCTTCTTTTCAACGTTTGATGCAATCGACTTTTTCACCTCAGCTAGGCCGAAATTTGGAAGCCTATGTTGACGACCTAGTCGTAAAAAGCATCAAACGGCTTGATCATGTTTCAGACTTGCAGGAGACATTTGACAACCTCAGAAAACACCGTTTGAAACTCAATCCTGAGAAGTGTATGTTTGGAGTCTCTTCAGGAAAATTGCTTGGATTCCTGGTCTCTGTACGAGGGATTGAAGTAAATCCGGAAAAGATAAAAGTCATTGTTCAAATACGCCCTCCAACCACGAAGAAAGAAGTCCAAAAGCTCACAGGGTGTATGGCGGTTTTAAGTCGTTTCATAGCACGTCTAGGAGAAAAAGGACTACCTTTCTTTAAACTTCTAAGGAAGCACGAGGGTTTCGAGTGGTTGGAAGAGGCAAACGCTGCCTTCGAGGATGTCAAGAGATATCTTATGAGTGCTCCTATTCTAGTTTCCCCGAAACCAGAAGAGACACTCTTAATTTATCTAGTTGTCACATCACAGGCAGTGAGCGCAGTACTAGTCGTAGAACGTGAAAACATTCAACGACCAGTGTACTACGTAAGTGAAGTTTTGCACGGACCTAAGGAGCGTTACCCTCAGGTCCAAAAACTTCTCTATACCCTCCTCATGTCTTCGAGGAAACTATGGCATTATTTCTAGGCGCACAAGATAATTGTGCCATTTGAGTTTTCGTTAGGAGTGATCCTTCATAATAGGGAAGCAGCGGGTCACATGTCTAAATGGTCAGTAGAACTTGGGGAGTTCGACCTCCATTTCATGTTTTGAACGGCCATTAAATCTCAGATTTTGGCAGACTTTGTCGTCGAATGGACAAATTCTGAACCTGTTCAGGATCCCCAGTACGATACCCACGACCAGTGGGTGATGTACTTTGATGGGTCACTTACTTTAAGTGGCTTGGGGGCAGGGGTTGTCCTGGAATCTCCTAACGGAGAGACTTTAAAGTATGCCATACAGTTAAACTTTCAGGCCACTGACAACGTGGCAGAATATGAAGGTTTACAAGCCGGCATACGAGCTGTGAAAGACTCTCAACTAGTCATGAATCAGGTCGGATAAGAGTACCAGTGCTCTAACCCGACCATGTCTCAGTACTTATCGGAGGTTCGAAAGCTTAAAAAGAATTTTTTTGGTTTCGAGGTACAATTCATCCCTCGAAAGGATAATTTCCTCGCAGACCAGCTTGCTAGGATAGCTTCTTCCTGATCACAAGTACCAAATGGAGTCTTCTTGGAGCAACTCCAGAAGCCATCTCTAGTGGACACACCAGAGATATCTCCTATTGAGACAATCTCTCTAGAATACGAGGATACTTGGATGGATCCCATTTACAAGTATCTTCAAATGGGTTCCGTACCCGATGACGATCTCGAAGCAGATCGTTTATCCCGAAAGGGCAAAATGTAAACTTTGGTCGAAGGAGTCCTCTATAAACGAGGCACTCAAGGGGTACTCATGCGATGCATACCGCAGAGAGAAGGACTAAACCTCCTTCACGACATTCACGGAGGCATCTATGGAACTAATGCTTCCTACGGAACGTTGGTCGGAAAAGCTTTTCGACAAGGATTTTACTGGCCGACAGCCCTCTACGATGCCAAAGAGTTGGTTAAGAAATATGTACAATGCCAGTTTCATAGCAAGCAAATACACCAACTGGCTCAGACATTACAAACAATTCCTCTATCTTGGCCTTTTGCGACCTGGGGTCTCGATATCCTAGGACCGTTCCCACAGGCTCCAGGGGGCTTTGAGTTCCTTTTTGTAGCTATTGATACGTTCACAAAATGGATCGAAGCTGAACCTGTGACTAGGATAACAACGGAAGCCGCAAAACGGTTCATGATGAGAAGCGTGATTACTCGATTTGGAGTCCCAAGTCGAATAATCACAGATAATGGTAAACAATTTTCGAGCGCAAAATTTCAAGAATTTTGCAACGAGTTGGGTACCAAGCTCTGTTACGCCTCTGTCGCCCATCCCCAAAGCAATGGGGCAGTCGAACGAGCGAATGACCAAATAATGCAGGGAATCAAAACTCGAGTCTTCGATCAGCTTGTTAAGCGCTCGAGGGCTTGGGTACAAGAATTACCCTCAATATTATGGGCAGTTCGCACGACCGCTAGTCGGGCAACAGGCGAAACTCCTTTTTTTTCTAGTTTTCGGTGCCGAAGCCATGCTTCCGCCAAAATTAAAGATCAGGTCAACAAGGGTCGAGAGTTTCAATGACTCAGCCCAAGAACAACTTCGAGCGGATAACATTAACCTGCTTAAAGAAAAGAGAAATCAAGTCTTAATCCATTCAGCGGTCTATCAGCAAGCCCTGCGCAAATACTACGATCGTAAGGTCCAACCTCGCAGCCTTGCTGTGGTGACTTGGTATTGAGGAAAATTCAATCCCAGTCCAATCAGAACAAACTTCCCCCCAAGTGGGAAGGTCCTTACACAGTGGTCGAAGTTATGCGTCCGAGTTGATCGATCGGCAATGGAAGGCAGTTTGTGTTCTCTCTAATTCTTGGAATATTGACCGGTTACGCAAGTTCTACGTGTAAATGACCAACCATTCAATAAAGCATCAGGTTCTTTCTATCTTTATTGTTTTACTTTGAGTAGTGCTTTAACAATTCTTTCCACCATACCCTGGTCGAAGGTCCATCTTCAACCAGTTCCTAGTTGTGAGTTTTTCCACGACAATACACTGGTCGTAAGACATCTTACGACCAGTACCCAGTTCATCTTTACATTGGTCGAAAGGATGGTAACATCACCTAGTCGAAGCCTTTCCTCTCTTTTTGCTACCAACACAAAGAGCTTGGGTTCAAAACATGGTCGAAACAATGTCAAGCCAACTCTTAGTACCTTAGTTTATTTCTTCATTCATCTTTTTTGAAAAATAAATTAAGCCGAGTATACTTTTTAAATTTGCTCGACTACTTTCGGTAACCTCGGTTTGTTTTAACTGGTCGGAGGAAGTTACAACACCTAGTCAAAGACTTTCCTCTCTGCACGTGGTCCTGCCCACTACAAGGAACTTCCTAGCGTCGTCCTGTTTCTAACTCTTGCTACCAGAGCGAACCTACTGAGTGCATTGAAATAAGTCGAACAAATTTTTTAAGGAACTCCAGACGTTTATCTAACTCACGTTGACCGTTCTTAATTTGATTATTCTAGTCAGAGATGGTAACATCTCTTAGTCGAAGTCTTTCCTCTCTGCATGTGGTCCTGCCCACTAGAAGGAACTTCCTAGTGTCGACTCGTTCCTACTCTTTCGACCAGTGCATGATAATTGTGATCGAAAAACTACAAGCTAGCTAAACCTCTCTCTTTTACAAAACCCATTTAAACACTATTTACTCGGTTTATCTAAATAAACCAAGCAAATAGTCGAGGGCTAGGATAAAGTTATTAACTTGACTTTAATTTTTAGTCTTGCTCTTCTTTCCATTCATTATCTTATGAGTTACTAACTACTCGACAAGATGATTTTCAGGAAAAAGGAAGGGATATATATATATATCAACATCAACAAAAATTTATCTTTATAGGACTCAGGACTCTGGTACAGACTGCTCTAGCGAAGGGGATCTTATTTGCATACCCTCCGTAACTACCTCAGCGATCGGCTGCAATGTTATCATTAACTGCTCCGCCTCTGCTTCAAGGCAGACGAAGTCGTCTATGACAGGTTGTAGATTAAGGTTGGGATCACGGGCTTTAAGTTTTGCCAGGAAAAATCTTATTCCCTCTTCAATCGCATCCTTTATCGAGTCGAATTGGTTAGCCTTCGGGGTAGTCACCAATTCTTGCAAAGTTTTGACTTGTTCGCCAATGGCACTTAAGTGGGCAGACAGTGTGTCATTTTGAGGAGTAATCCCCTCAGCATGAAGCCCACCGAGTACATTGTTCAGAAGTGAAACGTTGTCTTGAAGATTGATCTTCAAAGCCTTCATTTCCTCTTGATTGCGAGTCGAAGCCTCGTGGAGTCGTTTTATTTGTACTACTTGTTCTGAAAAGAATGAGACCAGTCAGATAAAATGACCTCGAGAGGAAAACACAACTAATCGCAGGTAAAGATTTGCTTACCAACTAGTTGAGAATCTAACTTCTTAACTTCATTGGCGTGAGCGGCAGTGTCCTTGAGGTAGCGCTGCTCCCACGTCTGGACCTCTTGGTCTTTCTCTGAAAAGAAATAAGATTCAGAAAAATAAAAGAAGGTTGAAGGCGGTCTTAAGTTTAGCACTTACCGCTTAGTCGTCCCTGCAACTTTTGGTTTGCAGAGTTTGCCTCCTGAATTTTCTTCTGGAGGTCCTCAATCTCCTCCTTTAGCTTTTTCGTCTCGGCTTTCTCATAGTCAAGAGAATCAGTTAAGGTCTTCTCATCACTCTTAAACCTGCAAAGGGAAAGAGTAGACGTTAGCACGAAACAAGCGGTCGTAAGTTCTTCTACGACCAAAATCTAGTCGTAAGTCATTCTACGATAAAACCCTGGTCATAAGCTCTTCAATGACCAGTACCTAGTCGTAAGATCTTCTACGACAAGCCCTACAAGTACCGTGTGAGTGGTCGAAACATAAAAGACTACGAAAATCAGTTACTTACCACCTCTCTGCCTGCTTGCAGAGTTCTGCTTTTTCCTGTCGCAATTGGACAAGATGCCTGTTGTATTCAATAATAGTTACAATTTGCTCCAACGCTCTCTGCATAAAGAAAAGCAGTAAGAAGCGTGAAAAGGCATATATGTAAATACTAAACTTCAGGTACTTACATTCATGGCAGTCCGAGCAAAAGAAGATACCACCTTCGTGGGGTTCCTCAGTTCATCGATCTCATCGACTCGGTTCCACCATACCCTTTCGAGACGCTCATCATCGAAAATGATTCCTCTATTGGGAATGTCCTTAGGGTGAGGAACGCGATCACGAGACCTGAACGCACGGGATCCCACAACGGTGGCTGGAGCGAAGAACCCAAAGGAGTGATCGAAGAGCTCGTACTCTTTTTCTCCTTCGGAGGTAGCGGCATCAGCATCTTGGCCTTGGAAACCGGGAAAATCATCCGCAGCGACTTCCTTCCCAGCACGGTGACGGGATATTTCACCCCCATGGCCGGATGTCTCCGCCGCCACCATCTTCACCCCTGGTTCGACGACCGGCCCGTTGGTCGTAGCCACTCCAGCACTAACGTCACCATCCACCATTCGGACGGTGGACAACTCTTCGACCACCGCCATTGCTGTTCCTTCGACTGCTGGGGAAATAGCAGTGGGTTCCTTGATAGGAACGTCCTTGATGGTGGGAGAAGCCGGGCTGAAACCATAAAAAGGAAAGCACAATTAGGTAGTAAAAAGCAAAAGGTAAATGTTGTTCTTACACTTTTGTCTCTTTTACATACCTCCTAGTGCCAGACTTGATCCTGAGTTTGGAAAAGACCCTCCCTAAGGAAGGTTTATTCAACTTTTTCTAAACCACGTCTGGTCGAGACTCAAGTTAAGGAACAGCCACGACCACGTCTGGTCGTGGGTCTTGATCGAGTGCCATCACTCCATCAGCCTCTTGGCTCTCCGGACGGTCGAGACCTGTCTCGACCGCCTCAAGGACATCGCTACCCTCGACCACAGGTACTGCTCGCGCAGCAGTTTTCTTCACAAAAGACATAAAACTCTTCCAGTTCTCCTTTTCTAGTCACTTGACAAAGCCACAGGAAGCAGAAACTTCGAAAGTTTTATTGTCGTAATAGAAGGGTACCTTAGTCTTGGGGGCTTTGCGCTTGAGAGGTTCAACCACTCTGGCCGTAGTCTCTGCTGTAGCAGCCAGATCCGCAACAAATTTTGCGAAGGGTCTAGTTGGATCAAAAGAACTCGATCTTGGGCCTCCCTTGTCGGCGGCTTTAACAAGCCGACGCCTCTTGGTGGGGGGAGAAACAAGCTGCTCTACTGTAGTTGCACTGACGACCATCAGTTCGACCTCTTCGTCGTCCTGACGGTTCTCCATGCCTACTTTCTGCAGAAATCAGAAAGATAGATATGATAAAGTAGTCGTATGTTCTTCTACGACTATCATCATGTCGTAAGCTTTTCTATGACAACCCCCTGGTCGTAAGTTTTTCTACGACCAGAACCTGATCGTAAGCCTTACTACGATCAGTACCCAGTCATAAGTTCTTCTATGACTACAAAGTCCTAAAGATGAAATCAACTCTCGATTACCTTTAGGCGCTCCACCTTGTCCTCTAGGGACAGGTCAACCAAGATTGGAGGCGCCACCACATGGGCTGGGGGCTTCTCACAGATGAGTTTGATCCGAGCACCAATCTCCTCTTGTGAGAGGTCTGCAGGGATAAGAGAACCTTCAATAAGTCAATTTCGAAAATAACAGAAACAAAGCTAAGCTTGAAGTTTACTTACCCTCCTCATAGTCCCTGGTTGGGTCTTTCGACCCAGAGTACCTCCACATTGGATAAGCCCTTTTCTTCAAAGGGCTGATGTGGCGCGTGATGAAATCCTTCATCACGTGCCATCCAGTAAGCCCCTCTTCCTTCAAGTCTGCAATAGCTTGAATGAAGGGGGTGGTCCTGCCGAGATCCTTGGAGTCGCATCTCAGGAAGAAACCTTCTCAGCCTGCTTCCCGACGAAGGAGAGGCTGCCCTCATTGGTTATCTCCCAATAGAACCACCTCTTCTTCCACCCCGGCCACGACCACCGGGTAAACATCCGAATATACTCCTTCGACTTCCCGTCATAGAGCTTCAAATTGCAGCTACCAGCAATTCCGACTAGTCGAGTCATTCCGTAGTAGTACCGGAACAACTCCAAATCAGCCGAAATCCCCAGGTATGCCTCGCACAGGTACACGAACACCCCCAACATTGTGATAGAATTGGGAACAAGATTCACCAACTCCACCTGGAAGTATTCAAGTACCAATGTGAGGAAAGGATGAGCGGGCAATTGAAGACCACACTCACAAAAAGCCTGAAAAACGGGGATTTGCCTAATCTCCCCCAACGACCAATGCTGCCCGACGGCCTCAATTCACTTCACGAATTCCTTCTTCGGGATCTTCTCGGAGTCGACCAAAGCTCCAATTTTGGCCGCATCCATCTTCGATTCAGCCCAAGGGGAAGCGGTTCCAGCCATTTCTCCCAAAAGCCGAAGGTTTGGATTTGGAAATATTGGGAAAGAAGGCTCGATTTGGTCAGCGGCGGAGAACTCAAAAACTTGAACAACAAGAGTGATTTGGGGGAAGGTAAAAGACCTTATCCTCACCCATGGTGGAAATTTATAACCGCACGCTTCAAGTTGAAAAAACATGGCTACCCAACGGTTGCCAGCGCTTTGGAAACCATTCCATTAGACAGACTTGAGGGAGTCGATTGGGATTCTTAAATTTATCTACTCGAGGAAATCAGGTCAGTCTTTACACCTCAAGCGAAATTACCTTCTTGACCAAGTCTTTTCTGGTCAAGTATAACATCGATTGGAAAGATTTTACTTCCAACCACGGTGCTGCGACCACTTGGTGTTCGGAGAATTTCTTTACGACCACCTTGTAAGTTGTAAGATTGTCCCACAATTTTCTTGACCAAGTAAATTTCTGGTCAAATGAAACACTGGTCGAAGAGTCTTTCCTTTGACTATCTTTCTACGACCATCTATTGATCATAAGATCATCTACTGCTCCTTCTCCAAGTAAGTTATTTTCGCTTTAAGTTAGGGGGCTAGATGACAAGGATATAACAATTCTCATTTTATTATATATCTATAATTCATATTATGGATAATAATGACGTCATGTAACTCTTGAGTATACCCCTTAATAGCTATAAAGGAGAAGCTGGAGGTCGTAAGTTCTTGTACGACCACCTAGTAGTCGTAAGTCCTCTTACGACTACCCTATAGTCGTAAGACCTTCTACGACTATCCCATGATCGTAAGTTCTTCTACAATCAGTCTGAGGTCGTAAGATTTTCTACGACTACCATCTGGTTGTAAGCTCTTCTACGACCAGTCCCTTATCGACAGGGCTTACAGACATATAGGCCTAGTCAATCAGGGAATCTTCCCCACCATATTCAAAATATGGGTAGTAAATTGCGCAGTTATTCTCTGGAATAATGGCACGATTTTAACCCCTTTGTTATTGTGAGACCCCGACGTTTATTAGGCTCATAATACTTAGTCATCCGATTGACCCTAGTATTATCAACCAAATAAACCCGGTCTCGAGAGATGTATACTTCCTGAATGCGAGATACATACCTCACAACAAAAGAATGTATCAATTCCATACAACACATAGAACATAAGCAACAAACCGAAGTTAATATTAATATGGAATAGATATTACAAAAGAGAGGCCCTTAGGCCAAATAGCAATAATTACAAAAAGATAACAATGAAAGCAAAAGTGCCATAAAGATGGCTATAACACAAAGCCAATCGGTGTGCCTTAACCCTAGGCATCTGGGGACCGCCAAGCTAGTCGTCAAGAAAGCGCAACACGTAGCACAAAAGAGAGGCTCTTGGAGCTCTCCTTCTTCCTCTGCAACAAAAGCCACAAAAATTGCCACAACCACGGCGATGAGTACATAAAGTACTCCGCAAGACTTACGTGTGAGATAACAGAACTATAAATAGCTACATGCAAGCTTTATTTAAGTGGATGAGGCTTTGGACTCATTTTAGCATAAAGCAACATTTATTTGCAATAACATAATAGATTGAAGGCAATTTGGTAAAGCATTTTTAAATGTTTGAAGTAACAACGAGATAATAACATAATAACAACAACAAGAACAATCACGAAGTGACTAACCCAAGTCACCACAACAATAGCATGAACTCCCGTTCATACCAACCATGTCAAGTTTTAATTAAAGGTTGTAGTCTAGTCTTGAACGACCTTACCAAGCATGTCCATAACCTAGGGCGAGGCTATTGAATAGTTTTATCCTGCGCAGGTGTACCACTGTACCCACGTCGCACCGCCTTTCCTTCCGCACACTTCCAAAGGTGTCTTTGCACGGCTAAGTCCTCTGAGACCTTTCCAAAGGATGAATGCTAATTACGAGTCTGCACAACCCACGGGAGAAGGAGACATCACAACCTTCCCTAAGCTAATGCTCCCTCCCACACTATACATATACATTTGTTTTGAAAACACACCAACCGAGCTCGCTCATAATTAACACCTCCTAGAGTACTTAGTCAAGAGGGTTCCATATGCCCTCAGCGTGGTTAGTCTGCCAAATCGCTTGGCTTAGTGACCCAAGTACTCGGTCCTTAGGGACCTGCATACCACCACATCCAAAAACCGCACCATCCATCCAATATGCCCAAGTCTAAATCAATCTTTTATTTTCAGTTTTGATTTTACAAATTAAACAAAGCACAAGTGCTGGACATATAGGAGTAATAATCATTTTTGAGTGATCAAGACCATCGACTAAGTCGATGATCGCCCATTTCTACCGATAACTAGGCATGTCTAAGCAATTTACATCGAAACTACTAAGTGATAAGAGCTCATCCAACGAGCTCCCACCACAGCAAATAACCTAGGCTCATGGTAGTAGAGGATAAACAATTCCTACAGATCATGCAACTATAGGCTCGCTAGCGACAATTAACACAAAGTAGCATGCATACATAGAAGTAAAACAAAGTATTAAGCTTTAAAGTAATGGGACAATGATGGAAATGGTCAAACTGCTTGCCTTGTTGCTGGCCAAGTTGTGGCAGAGGGTCGCTCTCGGGATCACCACAAATGTCGGCTTCAACGGAAAAGCGAGAAAGAACCGATAAAACGACGAAACACAACAAAGACAGCACAACAAACGAACTCCAAAAGCCATGAAAATTTTACAGCAGCAATACAATGATTTATCATGAATTTAGCAACAAGAACCAATTGATTTGGATTCTCAATGCAAAAGATATGATGAAATCAATTATGCTCAGCCTATTAATTAGAAATATGTTACTGTTCATCACAAAATTTTCTAGAATAGAAGTGAAGCTGAAATTTTTACTGTAAAACCAGCACCTCATGAGATGACTAACACAATTGAGTTCACCTCCTTTGGAGCTATGATGCACTTTCTATAATTTTTCAAGAACAAGAACTTGAACAAAATTATAATGCACAAGTCCTCAATTTCCTAACAGCAACATGCTCAAAACTAATTTTCACAGTGAGTTCACTAAGAGAGGAAACCAACAAAGTTGGTCTCACCCAAAAATAGTCTATAGAGCATTAGTTATGTATTTTACAAGTTAAGCATTGATTTAAGTGCACATTTTAAAGTTGGTTTTAAAATCTAATGGCAAACTGTGCTCTGGAGCTGAACTCAACTTACAATCATTTTTGGATTAAAGTCAAGTTCAAAACAGAGCTAACACAATTTGAATGACCTCATTTGGAATTAAAATGAAAGAGATATGAAATTCTAAAGTCTATACCTTATTTCAGTTTATACTAGAGCTCACTGGAATTTCTAAAACTCACAAGGGTATGGGAGGACGTGAGCCACAGATCATAAATCCAACGGCTCAGACCTCCCAGGTGAACAACGCACAC